>PVIW01000953.1:131830-363564 GCA_004026585.1 Noctilio leporinus
CAAAATTCAAAGGGAACCAACTGTATGGGAAAACATAATTGCCAATGATACCTCAGACAAGGGTCTGATCTCCAAAATATATAAAGAACTAATGCGACTCAACACCAGGGAGACAGACAGCCCAATTAAAAAATGGGCAAAGGACCTGAACAGACAACTCACTGAAGAAGATATACAAAGGGCCCAGAGGCATATGAAACAATGCTCAACATCACTAGTCATCAGAGAGATGCAAATTAAAACTGCCTTAAGATACCACCTCACACCTGTCAGAATGGCAATCATCAGCAAATCAACAAACAGCAAGTGTTGGAGAGGATGCGGGGCAAAGGGAAGCCTCATACACTGTTGGTGGGGATGTAGGCTGGTGCAGCCACTGTGGAAAACAGTATGGGGTTTCCTCAAAAAACTAAAAATGGAACTGCCTTTTGATCCAGCGATTCCACTACTTGGACTACACACAAAGAGTCCTGAAACACCAATTCATAAGAACCTATGTACACCTATGTTCATAGCAGCACTATTTACAATAGCCTAGTGCTGGAAACAGCCTAAGTGCCCATCAGTGGATGATTGGATCAAAAAACTTTGGTACATTTACACAATGGAATTCTTCTATATAGCAGAAAGAAAGAAGGAACTTGTACCCTTTGCAACAACATGGATGGAACTGGAGAGTATTATGCTTAGTGAAATAAACCAGTCAGTGAAGGACAAATACCATATGATCTCACCCATTACAGGACAATAACGAACAAAACTAACAACAAGCAAAACAGAACCAAATATATGAATACAGTGAATAGGCCTTCAGTGGTCAGGGGAAAAGGGGTTGGGGGGAGGGGGGAGGCAGAGGCAAGGAAGGGGATCAGCTTAGACAAGAACCTAATATAAAGGAACCATGGACATGGACAACAGGTGGGATTGACTTTGGGGGGAATGGGTGGGTGGAGAGGGGGACAGAGGGGAGCAAAAAGGGGATGGATGTAATACCACAACAATAAAATTAAAAAAAAAAAAAAGCATTTCATCTAAGAGGATAAATCTAACATGTACACTATAAGTACAACACAATATACGTTGGGTGATATGCCATTAAGAGATTTCAAATGCTTTAAAACAAAAGATATGAATTTAAAAATATATATTCCTAAAATCAAGAAAGACATTCTAAAGATAATGCTGTTGAACATGAAAGCCTTTCAACAATTAGAAAGTAAGGTGATGAATCACTTTTGGCAAAACATGGAGTACATTTTGATGTGTGAAGAAAAATAATTTTTGAGAATAACTCATAAATTAGGTTAATAAAGATACAATATGGATAGAGGCCCAAATTTTAAGCTTCAGAATTAAGTATACATTCCATAGAAAAGTGGACCAATATACTGTTTTTGAATGAGGCATGGTAAGATAATTCTGATAGAATTGTGAATTAAAACAGAGGAAAAAGGAAGCCAAGAAACATTTGAAGGAATTCCTTGTCTTATTAAAAGGGAATATCTGGGCTCAGATTTGTTCTCCCATATAAGCAACTAAAAATTAAATATATATATATATTTAAAATTTAAAATATATTTAAATATATTTAAATTAAATATATATATATATATATATATATATATATATATATATTTAAAACAGCACCTTATAAAATGTTAAAAAACAAAAAAAAAAAGGCCCTGGTGAGTGGCACAGTGGATAAGGCCAAATCCAAAGATTGCTGGTTCAATTCCCAGCCAGGACACATAACCAGGTTGCAAGCCAGGTCTCCAGCCAGGTCCTCAGCTGGAGGCAGGTGAAAGGCAACCATACATTGATGTTTCTCTTTCCCTCTCTGCCTCTCTCGCTTCACCTCTCTCTGAAAATAATAAATAAAATCTTTATAAAAATAAATAAAGAAAAAATAAAAAAAATTATCTGAAAGGTGTATAAGAAATAGTGCTTACCTTGCCAGGAAGAGTGTCTGTTCCCAACAGCCAGAGTGGAAAACCTCATAATACATGAGGCATGGTTAGAGGACCAAATGGATATTGTCCCAGTACAGAGGAACATTTATCCTAGACTAACTGGTACTCTCAGCTTCCTGATATATATATCAGGTAGAATTCTGAAATATCCCCAAGATTTTTGCCCCCTGATACGTATGCTTTGTATAATTCCATTTCTTTGAATATGGGCATGATGTGTAAATATGATGAGATATCACAGTTACATTTAGGCTATGCTAAAGAACAAAGGTGAAAATGTTTTAGATAGAAAGTCCCCAATTAGTTGATTTTGGAAGCCCTTAAAGGAGAACCTAAGCTCTTCTTGAGTAGTGTTTTTCCTGCTGTCTTTGAAAACTGAGCCACTGTGCTTTGAGAGGGACTGTGAGAGAGACACATGTCCAGAAAAGGCAGAGGCCTCTAGGAGGTAAAAGTGGAACCTGGCTGATAGCCAATCAGAAAATTAGGATTTCCATACTACAGCTCCAAAGAACTGAACTCTGCCAATAACCACATGAGGTAGTAAGGAAGCCCTGATCTGGAGAGAAGAAGGCAGCCCAACCTGGATTCTAAACTGGGTCTCAAAAGGAGACCCCATTAAGCAGTGACTGGCCACTTAACCCACAAAAATTATGAGATAATAAAAGAATTGGGATTTTAAAAATCACTAACTTTGTGGTAATTTGTTATGCAGCAATAGAAAACTAATACAGTTAATCTGAAATTATATCTGAAAGTCTCAAACTGTTTCCAAATTTTACCAGACTGTAAACAAAGTTTTAGGATGTTTATAGACATACAAACACACTAACTCACAAGAAGATAAAATTCTTAATGTCCAACAATAAATAAAGATTACAACATTCAAAGAAGCAAGGAAATAAACAGTAAAGAGGATCCTCAAAAAATTAAAAATAGAGTTACCATATGATCCAGCAATCTCTCTCCTGGATATCTATCCAATAAATTTGAAAACATTTATTTGCAAAGACATATGTTATTGCATCATTATTCACGGTGGCTAAAACATGGAAAAACCAAGGTATCCTTCAATAGATGACTGAACAAAGACAATGTGATACATATACACTGTGGAATACTACACAGCCATAAGACAAGATGAAATACTGCTGTTTGCAATAACATGGATGGATCTTGAGAATATCATGCTAAACAAAGTAAATCAGATAGAAAAAGTCAAAAACCATATGTAGGGTATAAAATTGAAAGCAATAACTAAATAAACAATAAAAAAATTCATAGACTCAAACAACAGTTTGGTGGGTACCAGAGGAAAGGACAGTAGTGAGGTATTAAAAGGCAAAGGTAGTCAAATATATGGTGCTGGAAGAAGATTTGACTTTGGATGGTGGGCACACAATGCTACATACAGATGATGTGTCATAGAATAGTAAACTTGAAACTTACATATGTCACCCTAATTAATGTAATTAAAAATTAAAATAAAAAAATGAAAACTTAATATACACATGTATATTAAAATGAGAAAAATGAGTCAATATTGACTTAAAATTGTAGCAATTACAGAATTAGTAAATTCATCAAAATAATAAATATAAGTAATAAATTAATTATTTTCTATATTTCTTATATTCAAGAAACTAGAAGAAAGAACATGGAAGAGATAAAATCTCTTCACAGTGATTAGCCAAAGAACCTATATGCATAGTTACAGTCCATGGACACAGACAACAGTGTGTTGAAGAGCAGAATGAGGAGAGGGTGGGGTCTAAGTGGAACTAGGCAAAGTGGCGGTGGGGGGTGAGAATCATCTGTAATAGTGTCAACAAAAACTAAAATAAATATATAACTACATAAGTAAATAGAAGAGAATTACAAATGGAGGAGAATGTCACAATCAGCATATAAATCTTCCCTAAATTCTTGGATGACATCTGGACCCTGTACACATACTGAAGAGAATCCAACAATCTGCAGGTAAACAATAGCTGGAAATATCACCTCTAGATTTCAGTAGTTGCACAATGAAGGAAGACAAAGTGTGTAGTTCAAGTTTTGTCAAATTACAAGTGTTTGGTAAACAGCTTAGACTTTCATGTCTTAGAAGTAAATATATTATATCTGAAACCTATGGGATTTTTCTAAGTTTGTGGGCAAAAGTTAAAGAAATATACAAAAGGTCTGTCTCAAAAGTATCAAGCCAATGTCAATATAATTAAAACAGTTTGCATGACCAATTCCTTCAGTCTAAGATAGAATAAACTAAAGATTCCATTTAAAAGGTACAATGTATGCCTTGAAATTGTACAATGTGTGCTACATATAATTAAAGACATACTAGGCATTGCCGAAGAATACTGAACTTACACACTTAACAAAAGGTAATAAACTAATTAAAGAGAGAACAGAAAAATGTATTGAAAAGAATGTCCATGACCTACACAACAATTTTAAAGAGGCAACTATATCGGTTATTGAAGTCCCCCAAAATATCAGAAGAAAATATTTGAAAATGTAACTGCCAAAAGATGTCAAATTTCATGAAATCTGCAAACACACAAATGTAAGAATCTTAATAAACCCAAGTATAAGAAATATTTAAGAAATGCATTGGTACATTATCATAAAATTGCTTAAGAGGAGTGATTCAACATATCTCAAAAAGAGCTAGAGAAATAATATATTATTCAGGAAAAAATAAGGATGACAATTGCAAATTTTTTGTAGAGACAATGTAAGCTAGAAGACAGCAGAACCACATTTTTAAAATACTAAAAGATATTAAATTAGTATTTTTATGCAATTTAACTATGTTTCAAAAAATAATCTGTAATAAAGTCTTCTTTACACATTAAAAAAATGAAAAAGTTATTCACTAGTAGAACTGTATTAAAATAAATATTGAAGGAAGTCCAAAAGGAAAATGATAACAAATGAAAACCTGATTCTACACAAAAGAATGGAGAGCACTAAAACTGATAAAGACATACTTAAAATGGTATAAATAAAAATAATTTTCTTATTTAATCATTTTGAAAAAAATAATGCTGAAAGCAAAAAATTTATTGTGAGGTATACAATCTATCTATATATTTATATACATATATATACACACACATATATACCTTTATCAGTTATATACATATTTGTAAAGTGTATATTAACAATAACATAAAGGTGAAGAGAGAAAAAGTGCAAGGAAATAGTTATGAGTTTTTTGTACCATAAGTTGTACACTCCAATATATTATCACTTGAAGATACACTGTGATGAATTTTTCATGTATTTTTAATTTTTTTTACTTTTAATTTTTATTTATCTATTTTTAAATTTTTATTATTTTTAGAGAGAGGGGAAGAGAGAGAGGCAGGTAGGGAGAGAGACATCAATGTATGGTTGCCTTTCACCTGCCTCCAGCTGTGGACCTGACTGGAGACCTGGCTGGAGACCTGGCTTGCAACCTCATTAGGTTGCCCTGGCTGGGAATCTAACCAGCGACATTTAGGTTCATGTATTTCCTTAAACTGTAAGCAATCAACATAATAGAAGAAGCACTTACATCTAGCTTAGCAAAAAATAAAGTAAAATAGTAAAATTAATAAAAAGTAGGTTAAAAACTCAAAATATGTAGGACAAATAGCAAAATGTTGGACAATAAATACACATATATCAATGATCATGAACAGTGATTACATGAAAAGCCATGTTAACATTCTAATTAAAATACAATAAATTATCAGACTAAATAAAGAAACAAGGCCCAACTATATGTTTCTTATGACAGTCACTTTTAAATATTAAAAAAAAATAGGGTGAAAGTAAAAGTAAAAAACAACTAAATACCATGTTAACAGAAGTCAAAAGAAAGCTGGCTGGATTATATTAACATCTGTGAAAGCTGATTTCATAGCAAAATATATATATATATTACCAGACATAATAAAGATTATTTCACCATGGGAAAGGATCCAATTTATCAGAAGGAAATAGACAATGCTGAATGTTTTATGATTTAAGAGGAAATA
Organism: Noctilio leporinus; assembly: GCA_004026585.1. Classification (NCBI taxonomy): domain Eukaryota; kingdom Metazoa; phylum Chordata; class Mammalia; order Chiroptera; family Noctilionidae; genus Noctilio; species Noctilio leporinus. The sequence continues at coordinate 137,826 of PVIW01000953.1, forward strand.
CACAAATAGTGGGTGAAAATTAGCATTACAAAGTTATCACTACAATCATAGTGACATGCAAAAATAAAATAACTGTATATACCAAGAGTTGGAAAGTATATAGAACAACTTGAAATGTAGAAATGTAAAATGGTAAGATCATTTTGAAAAAGTTGGGAATAAAAATTAAATATATACCTAAAGAAACACCATGGATGAATAATCTAGAGTAACAGAAAGCAAATAAGTGGTTACTTATGAAAGAGGAAGGTGTAGGAAGGGTGAGAAATGAGAATCTCCATGGACCATGACAGCATATTTGATGACGGATACGTTCCTTAGCTGGATTGTGGTGAGAGATTCACACATGCAGATGTTGAAATTTACCAAGCCACCTACTTTCAACACCTGGCCATCTATTGTATATCTATTATACCTCATAAAGCTGTTAATTTTTTAAAAAATAACACTTTCAGGGCCCTGGCTGGTGGCACAGTGAATAAGATGCTAGCCTGAAAACCCAAAGGTTTCTATTTCCAGCCAGGGCACATAACCAGGTTGCAAGCCAGGTCTCCAGCTAGGTCTGTAGCTGGAGGAAGGTGAAAGGCAGCCATACACTGATGTCTCATTCTTTTTCTTCCTCCTTTCCTGCCCTTCTCTGTGAAGATAATAAATAAAATCTTTTTTTTTTTTTCTAATTAACACTTTCAAAATATTTTCATCAGGTCTTGAGTTTAATGTCAAGAAGAATTCCAAAGAATGTTAATTGTTATTCTTTATATTTATTCATTTGTAAAATGGGAAACATTTTTGTTTTAATAAATTTTACCTATAGCCTACTGAAACTTACAATACTTTTCAGCTTAGTTTGGGGGATTATTAAACTTTTTTTCGAGAGAGTCGATTAACTTTTTGATAATAAAACCTTATACATATATATAATAATTATATTATTTGTAAGCAGTGCTTTGCTAACATTCTCAGACCTAATGCAACTCTAAGACAGAATAAGCACTATAATAATAATCATTGTGTCAGCAGAGTTGCGCAGCGGAAGCATGCTGGGCCCATAATAATAATCATTGTTATGTAATTAAATCATTGTGGACTAAATGTTTGTGTTCCTCCAAAATTCATAACTTAAAACCTAATCCCCTTTAAGATGATATCTGAAGTTGGTTGGGTACCTGATTAATGGGATTAGTGTGCTTTTAAAAGATGCCCCAGAGACTTCCATTTCCTCCTTCTAACACATGAGAATGCAGGGGAAAAAATTGGTATCTAAACTAGGTTGTGGGTCCTCACCCCTCACAGAACTGCTCGCATCTTGACCTGGGACTTCTTAGTTTGCAGGCCAGTGAGAAATAAATTTCTGTTGTTTAAAAGACAACCAGTCTATGGTAATCTTACAGCAGTCCAAGTGGTTTAAGACAATGGTACATATGCCTGCCTGGCTGTTAAATGTTCTTTTATTTTTCTACCAATGTGCTCTGCATAAGGTAGTCATTGGTACAAAAGCAAAAAGCTTCTTTTAGAACTGACATTACAAAGGATATTTTAAAGAATATATTGTTGATTTTTGTCAAGTATGTATAATAGAAAACTGTCTTTCAATGCATAAATGATTAAACAAAGTTTAAAACATTCATACAGAGAACCAAGATGGTGGAGGAGTAAGTGGAGCTACACCAATCTCTTCCCAACACCAAACTGGAATTACAGCTTAACTGGGGAGAAATCATCCAGAATAACCAACAGAATACCAACTGGAGAAAAGTCTTATTACCACAAACAGAACAGAAGAGCTGATTCATCACAACGTGACCAGTAGGAAGTGCGGAGATGCAAGTGGCTGGCAGGGCTCCCAAAGGCGGCAGCTGAAGGGACAGAGAAACATCTCAGCAGCCAGGTTTCACCTAAGAAGGGTGAGACCTAAACCCCCAACTTGGCTTCCCAGACTACAGCAACACAGCTGGGAGTAAAACAGCGCCCAGCTGTGGAAAGCAAAAAGCCACCGGGCTAAGCCAGCTTGACAGAGAGACCGAGTTCTTAAAGGAACCATGCATGAAAATACAGAGGCACCCACCTACCCTGAGCTCCAGCAGAGAAAGGACAGAGTGGACTAGAGACACTTAAGGAGGGTTTGGGTCAGTGGCTTTAGGGGGAGAGTTGAGGGAACAGCCCATGATTCCAGTGCTGACCCATCCCCCATACACCCAGTAGACCACTCTGCTCCAAAGGGCAGGAGCCTGAGGGGAAGCCACAGCCCCACCCATAGGAATTAATCTGCCCCACCCAGCAGTGCCTAAAACTTACCACTGATCACAGACTGATTAAATTAACAACTAAAGGAGACAAAGACAAGGGGTCTCTGGTAGTCTCCAACTGGCTAACTAGGCCCAGACTGGGACATGAGCTGATGTCACCAAGCACAGATCCAGGAAGTAAAAAAAAAGTGCACCTCTACACCACAGAAGGTCCCACCACTCAGATAGTAAGTCAAAGCTAACCAATCCAAGAAGCAGAAACAAAGAAGAGTCACCTAAAATGCGGAGACAAAGAAATAAACCCTCAGCAAATGGAAAGGAGGAATCCTCAGGAAGAGTGCAAAATGAAGTAGAGGCAAACACCCTATCAGACAGGGAATTCAAAATAATGATGATAGAGAAGCTCAATGAGCTCAGCGAGTTCAAAGAAAATGATAACTCCAGGAGAACTATGAAGAACTCCAGGGGAACTACAAAGAGCACCAGGAAGGTTACAAGGAACTTACTGAGAACTATACCAGCATTAAAAAGGACATAGAAATCATCAATAAGAGCCCAGAGGAAACGAAGAATACCATTTCTGAATTGAAATGCACAGTAGAAGGAATCAAAAGCAGGCTAGAGAAAGCAGAGGATCAGATCATCAAGCTGGAGGTCAATGTAGAAAAAAATTCCCAGGCAGTGCAAAATGAAAAAAGACAGAAAAAGAATGAAGAGGTTTTAAGAGAGCTACAGGACAACATGAAATGTAATAACATTCATATCGCAGGGATACCAGAAGGAGAAGAGGAGGAGCAAGGGATAGAAAACCTGTTTGCAAAAGTAATGACAGGAAACTTCCCTGACTTGAGGAGAGAAAATGTCATGCAAACTCAGGAAGCACAGAGATTCCCAAGGAAGATGAACCCAAACAGGCCCACTCCAAGACACATCATCATGAAAATGGCAAATTTCAAAGACAAGGAGAGAATCCTAAAAGCAGTAAGGGAAAAACAGCTAATAACATACAAATGGGCTCCCATAAGGTTATCAGCTGATTTCTCAACAGAAACACAAGCCAGAAGGGAATGGCAAGAAATATTTCAAGCAATGAAAAACAAGGCCTGCAACCAAGAATACTCTACCCAGCAAGGCTGTCATTCAAAATGGAAGGTGAAATAAGGAGTTTCCCAGATAAAAGAAGTCTAAAAGAATACACCTCCACCAAACCAGCATTGCAAAAGATGCTAAAGGGTCTGCTTTAAGAAGATGAAGAAACAGAGTGACAGACAGGAACACAGGTACAAAGGTAAATGGATTAAATGCATCAATCAAAAGATCTAGAGCAGCTGAATGGATAAGAACTAACTTTAATTTATGAATGCTTTAAAGTGATCTTGTTACTATATCTGAAGAACCCTGAAACACCAATTCAGAAGAACCTATGTACCCCTACATTCATAGCAGCACTATTTACAATAGCCAAGTGCTGGAAACAGCCTAAGTGCCCATCAATGTATGATTGGATCAAAAAACTTTGGTATAAAAACAAAAACAAAAACAAACAAAAAAAACTTTGGTATATTTACACAATGGAATACCACACAGCAGCAAGAAAGAAGAAACTCCTACCCTTTGCAGCAACATGGATAAAACTGGAAAGTATGCTTAGTGAAATAAGCCCATCAATGAAAGACAAATACCATATGATCTCACCCATTTCAGGACAATAATGAACAAAACAAACAAACAGGCAAAACAGAACCAGATACATGAATACAATGAATAAGCCTTCAGTGGGGGAGGGGGGAGGAGGAGGCAAAGAAGGGGAGCAGTTTAGTCAAGGAACTAGTATAGAAGAACCATGGACATGGACAACAAGTGGGATTGACTTTGTGGGGGAGTGGGTGGGTGGGAAAGGGGACAGGGAAGTAAAAAGGGGATGAATATAATACAACAATAAAATTAAAAAAAATAAAACATTCATACGATAGAATACTATTCAGCAAGACAAAGGAATAAATTGTTGGTATATGTAACAGTCTGAGTAGACATCAATAGCATCATGATGAGAAAAACATGTCTCGAAAATGTGCATACTGAATGGTTCTATTTATGTAACATTCTAAGTATTGCAAAACTATAGAGATGCAAATTAGCGCTTACCAGGGACAGAAAGGGAGGCTGAGTGAAGGGTTGGGTGTAAATACAAAAAGGCACTTCAAAAGTGTGTTATGGGTCGATGACTTGTTCTGTATCTTGTTGTGACTGTTATACAAATTTATACATGGGATAAAATTACATGAAATTGCACAATCATACATGCATGAAAATAAATGAATGCAAGATAAAAATATTAAATAGAGTCTGTCATTTACTTAATGGTATGTATCATAGTCAATATCCTAATTTTGATGTTGTACTATAACTATAGAAGGTACCATCATTGAAAGAGTGAAGAATTCATGATACTATGTACTATTTTTTAAACTTCTTGTGAGTCTGTAACTTAATTAAATTAAATATTCCATTGTAAATGGGATATTTAAGTATAGACTTCTGTCTTTTATTTTGCATTTTTAAATGTAGTGGTTTAAAATATACTACTATAAAGTGCTTTGCTGGTTCTTGATTTATAGAAACTATTATGTATTTCTGATATGGAATACTTGATCATAGCTACACCTTGGGGAGTAAATTGTTCTCCAGGAATAATGTTCCCATCTTGTAAATATTACTTAGATTATTTTGACTAGCTGCTAAATTGCAAAACTGCAGTTGAAAATCAACCACATTGGTTTATTAGCTTTCATTGCTTAGCTTGGGGCAAACTTCTGTGTGAAAACTTTCCTCACCCTCACCATAATCTTTCTTCAAATGTCAGAGCCAAACTACTCCAAATGCCTTTGTAAAATCATTGCACTATTCTCTCTGTGCAGCTACACAACACATTATGTATTCCTCAATCATTATATGTTATTTAAAGTTATTTGATAGACATATTTTGCTACCTAGGAATTGTATTATTTTTTTTTCTTGTGCTCATTTGTCCATGTGTTGATTCTTGATTTTTAAAAAATTTTATGTATAATTTTTTAGAGAGAGGGGAAGGGATGGAGGCAGAGAGGGAGAGAAATATCAATGTATGGTTGCCTTTCACCAGCCTCCAGCTATGGACCTGGCTGCAGACCTACTTTGCAACCTGGTTAGGTGCCCTGACTGGGAATTGAACCTGTGATCTTTGAGTTTGCAGGTCAGCACCTATCCACTGAGCTACCAGCCAGTGCTTTGCTTTTTATATTAAGGGAATTTTCTATTACTTTAACATGCCTGTATTTTCCAATTCTTTTCCCATTAATAAAATGATAACATGTTGCCAAGTTGAGAAGTTAAGAATTATCTTAGATCCTTCCCTCTCTATCACATGCGTTAGACAGTCATTACATCTTTTGCTTCTCTCTCCTGACACCCCAAAGTATTCTGCCTCTCACATTTTAATCAAATGGTTTCTTCCGTCATCATCCTCTGTATTACTAGTCAATGGTCTTTTCTCTATCTCTAGTCATGCCCCTCTCATCCATCATTTACACCACATTTCTGACATAAAAATAATCATGCTGTTTAGTTGCTCCGTGTTCTTTAACCATCCACCTGCCAAAGCTGTTTTTCATTGATTCTAAATTCTCACCCATGTTATATTTTTGTATCATAAACTTGCTTAAGGAGAACACAGTGTCAGGATAAGGATATAACTAAGGCTTCTGAAATGTCATTATAGAAAGTCAGTATTTCTACACACATGTCTAGAATGGAAATCATATTGGTAATTCCAACCATGAATGCAGAATGATATCACACCAGTCTCTTTGCCAAAGCTTTTGCAACTAAATAGATCCAGCACTTAACAAAAAAGCTCCAATGAGAACCTAAGACCTGAGAGAGAGGGTCATGTTAAGTAAACTCTAACCTTGTATTAAGTTAAATACATATGCAAACTACTTTGTGTATATCTGTACACCTTCTCTGCAGAAATGCTGTAACTGAATTATAATTTGACATTATAACCTTTTCTTTTTCTTTTTTAAAGGAAGCAATTTATAGCATATTGATAGAAGATAATAGATTATTCTGAAAATGTTTGCTAATTTATGAAAAATCATGTAGCTGAGAAGGACTGTATTATTGCAACTGGCATAATGCTCATGTGATCCATTCTGAGCAGATTCTTGAGGAAACAATGTTTTAAGATCAACTTTTTAAACCCAGAATATATTTTAGGTTTTATATTGACTGATAGAATATTGAGACCAAATTTTGTTAACTTTTAAGGACTAAAAAGATATATCTCAGCTATAATTCTCTTCCTTCCAAATAGTTAATCAATTTAATGGTTTCTTATCTTTTTATTATTTTTAGTGATACCATTTTAACTAATTTATTTTAGGAGTATTGACAATAAATCTGGTTCCCCCCCACTTTAAAAAAATAGGTATCAAGAATTTAAGAATAATACCCATGTGAAATCAATACCTAGCTTTTTATTATAAACTCCAAATTTCCAAAACTAAATTTATGATCATCATTTAAAAATGACTTTTTCTTAGCTTCCCAATTTTTATTAATAGCTTCAATACCTTTTGGGAATCTAGAAACATCTCCTTTGTTTTCAATATTTAATCAGGTATCATCATTTCTTATTGTCTCCATGAAATATCTTTCATATGTGTCCCTTGTCAATTTTAATGCCCACTATTCTGCCTAGGTTTAATTATTTCTGGATTTTATGAGACTCTCACAACACATTTGCATTAACTTCAGTGATGGACTCCATTCTGAATTCATTCTACTATTTTTGTCCTAGACCTTACCTGAAACACTGCTTTCATCATATCACGGCTCCAGAACCTGTACTGGTCAAGTCTCTTGTAGCTATTGAATCTAATTTCTTGATCCTTTTCTAATCATAGCTTTTAGTTTAGCCTGGCCAGTTACTGCCAAAATAAGACATTTTAATGTAGTCCTTTCAATTCAGATATATTTGTTTTGTATGACCTCTTAAGACATTTTAATTTAATGAGAAATTTGGGGGATGGGAATCTGGAGGTAAAGCAAGTTTCAAGGATCAGGCAGAAAAAAATGGAAGATAGTGAGAGTGTGATATAAGAATATTAGTTGCATATTTTGTCAGATAATCAGTTTTACAATCCAGTATCTTTTATAGGGTATAAAAAATCTAAAAGTTAAAATACTTCTTGTGCCAAATACTTGCATTATAATGACCTTGTCGCAATAGCTATGTTAAAGGCCGTATCTCCTTTCCTCATGTTCTACTTCCATTCCCCACGCTTTTTCCTATCACCAAGCCTTATTCTGCTATTCTTACATGGTACTATCTTTTCCCAGTCTTTAGTTCAAACTGAACTATCCTTAAATCTCAGTTGAATCACTATTCAGAGTTTAAATTCATTTGTTTTGGTCAATTTCTATAGAATCTGTTAGAAATGCTCTTATTTTCCTTTTTTTTTTTAATTTTTTCATTCTCACCTGAGGACTTTTTTTTTTTAAATTGCTTTTAGAAAGAGGGAGAGATAGAAACATTTGATGTGAGAGAGAAACATTAATCAGTTGCCTACCTTACATGCTCAGATCAGAGATGGAACCTGAAACCTAGGTATGTGTCCCAACCAGGAAAGGAACCCACAACTATTTGGTCATTTTATACTCCAACCAACTGAGCCCCTCATGGGCTGGGACTCATTCTTTTTTATATCTACTTTTAAACATGGCATATCTTTATATCTTCACTACAGTTATATTGTGGTTCATATTTTGTCCTTTACAGTGCTTGCCATATTGCTGCTTATATTGATAGGATCTCCTATCACATGGTTGATGAACCAATAAAACATTGTGCTAACAAAAGTGGTCTGTAAGCTTTTCAATTTATTAGTTTCTTACCTAATGTTTTATATAATCAAAATTCTATTAGAGTGATATATTGTTCTAATTGATTGAGAAGATACAGCTTTTTATTTTGTTTAATGCTCCCACCAACTACTCAGTAATTAGGACAGGATTTTTGTTAAAGGCAAGGGGAAATAAAACAAAACAAAATTAAAGATTTGCCCAAGATCATACAGCTAATAGTTCTGTAGTTGAGATCCTTCAAGTCAATATTCTTTCTCCTGGGTACCTTACTTTTCTTGTGCAAAATATATACCCATTACTAACACAGAGATCATTTCAAAAGCAGAGCATAACTAGCATTTAAGAAGTCTCCAAAGCTTTTAGATTAAACAAATAAAAATTCCCATTTGAACAAGTGCAAAAATTCTATTGTGAATTTTGTTTATATTTATAAAATTATATTTAAAATGTAGTAAATCTTTGTTTAATCAGTTGCTATGCTGCTCTCTGTTCCTAAGTGAATTTGTATTCAATAAGCATTGTAGCCAAATGATACTGTGTGAAATGTACTTCTATTGTTTATTTTTTAATTTTATGTATTTTTATTTTTTAAAAGATTTTATTTTATTATTATTTTTAGAAAGAGGGGAAGAGAGAGAGGCAGAGAGGGAGGGATGCATCAATGTATGGTTGCTTTTCACCTGCCTCCAGCCACAGACCTGACTGGAGACCTGGCTTGCAACCTAGTTATGTTGCCCTGGCTGGGAATCGAACCTGCGACCTTTGGGTTCACAGGCCAGCATGTACTTCTATTTTTTATTATGTAAAAGTCTGTGTAATGCAAAACTGTCTTGAAGCACAAAAGTATGGAAATTCAGATATTTTATATGCATGAAGTATGAACAGCCATAGTAATAAAAATAATTGGCAAAGAAAATATCAGGGTCAGATAATACAAGGAAAATGGATCATTACTAACTTCATAATTTTTTGTAAAATGTGTCACTAAATAATTGCAATCACTATAGCAAGCAAGCCATAGCTTCATTCATTCATACAGTTTTCAACAGCTATGAGTTGAGCCCCTACTACCTGAAGTCTTTATGGTTCATATATGGCCTTTCTTCATAGAGCACAAGCAATACAATTCGGCAAATTGACCAAAGTAGTAATAGTTAAAAAGATAATAATCTTACTAATAAGGTCAAAATGACTTATTTTGAAATGTTCACTTCATATTGTCTCCTAGAATAGCCTTATATTACTATAAAAAATAAGCTTGAGAATTTTAATGTAAAGAAAATAAGCATAAAACTTTAGTTTGTTTCCAAAGACATGTTTGGTTGTCTACTACAGTTTTGGGCAATCAAGAAATCCTCATTCCTACAGCCATCATAGGGCCTTCCAGGCTTCATAATCATAGTCATGGCAAACATCCCCTCAGTAGTGGTCAGTTTATTGATAATGAAGCAAAATGAAACCTGGGCTTTGAAGTCAGACATACTGAGCTCAATCCCCAGTTCTTCAATGCACTGTGTAACATCAAGCAAGTTGTTGCCCACAACTGTATCTGTAAAACATAAATACTTATATATAGGGTTATTATATGTGTTTGAGTAATATACCGCTATAAAAATACATGTAAAAGATAGATAATGAAAAATATATATGGATTTGTTGCAAGGATTGAACAAAATAAATATGTAAAATGATTATAAGAGTCCCAGGGACAGAGTAAAATTTAAACACTTGCAGTTATTACTATACCTCATTTTCAAATATTTCTAATTTAATTTGCAACCTTATATGCTTTCACCAGTTTAATGTCATTTCTTCAGTGCCTTCTAGAACATATTGTACTTAAAGTCAGATGTTCTGCTTTTTATTCTTTTCACATTTATGTATAATTATTAACCTTGACTTATTTAACATTTAAAAATAAAATGGAGCAACCTGGCTGGTTGCTCAGTGGAAAGGTGCCAGCCTGCGAACCCAAAGGTTGTTGGTTTGATTCCCAGCCAGGGCATATAACCAGATTGCAAACCAGGTCTCCAGCCAGGTCTGTAGCTGGAGGCAGGTGAAAGGCAACCAACCATACATTGATGTTTCTCTTCCTCTATGCCTCTCTCCCTTCCCCTCTAAAAGTGATTAAAAAAAAAAAAAAAAAAAACCTTTAAAATTTTTTTTAATAAAATAAAATAAAATTGGTGCACTGGTTGGTGTGGCTCAGTGGATTGACACCAGCCTGTGAACCCAAAGGTTGCTAGTTCAATTACTCAGCCAGGGCACATAAACAGGTTGCATGCCAGGTCTCTAGCCAGGTCTGTAGCTGTAGGCAGGTAAAAGGCAACTATACATTGATGTTTCTTTCCCTTTCTTCCTCCCTCCCTGTCCTTCTCTCTGAAAATAATAAAATCTATAAATAAATAAGTAAAAATAAAACTGGCAATTTCACAAAGGCTACCAAAGATACACTCATATTGGCCTATAGAATGCCATATTATGTTTTTAAAAGATTGATCAAATTATTAATTATGAACTAGAAGTAGATGAAAAAATTTGCATTAACAATATAAGCTGCCCTGGCTGGTGGCACAGTAGATAAGGTGCTGGCCTGTGTACCCAGAGGTCACTGGTTCTATTCCCAGCCAGGGCACATAACCAGGTTGCAAGCCAGGTCTCTAGCCAGGTCCGTAGCTGGAGGCAGGTGAAAGGCAACCATACATTACTGTCTCTCTCCCTCTCTGCCTCTCTCTCTAAAAATAATAAATAAAATCTTAAATATATATATGTGTGTGTGTATATATGTATATGTGTTGTGTGTGCATGTATGACATTTTTAACCATTACTTTAAATACAGAATTGGATTAAATCAATTAGGAAAACAACTTATTGAATAAAATAATCTCTTCTAAATCTGACTATAGAAATTGGAAAAAATACACCTTAAAAAGTTAATATGTGTTATTTCTATTTTATCAGTCCAGTATAGTTCTAAAAATAAAACAAAGAAACAATGTAAAACTTTAGATGTAATGAAACAGTAATCTTTAAAGATTAAAGGCCTAAAAACAGAGAACTTTTTATTTGCACTTATGTTGTGTGTTGTGTTTATGCACATATAATAAAGAAAAGATATTGACTATTCTCATTTTCAAATTTTAAATATTTTCTCATTTTGATCTAAATGTGTTCTCAGGGATATTTTTTATGCACATTTCAAAAGGATGTTTTCTAGTCATTTTGTGCCAGCATTAAGAGAAACCATTAGAACCAGTTCATAAAGAAAAACTAATGGCTTACATTTTCATTTATTAAGCTGGAAAAAAAGACTTACAAAATTGGTATGCAATAAAACTGCATAAAAGATAACATAGTAATCCTAACTCTAATTCTGACATGAGCTGTTAGAAACAAACCATATGTTATATTCATAAATGTATTAAATACACACAAATGTCTCACTTATATAAGAAGAGTTCTAAATTACAATTTTTAGATTATGAATAGAGTGCTGATCGTATTTTTTAAAACACCCTAAATTTCAGAAATATGCATATTCTACGATATCTTTAGTATTTCAGTGTGAGTAAGCAACAACCAGTTTGCCATGTGCCCTTTGTATCTAAAAGGCCACCTGCCAGCTCATTCCCATTTTCCCTTCAATGGGTTATCAGATGAATATAAATTAGTACAGTTAGGAGATTTTCAATAAAAGCTGTGCATTTCCTACTCCATGGCAAAACGGGTCAGATGGCAGCATTTACTTTGATACTGCCATTCAGATCCGAAGTCCTAAAGTGCAACTTGCACACCATTGTCCTCCAAATGGTGATCGCACAGGGGCTGGGCAGTATAACAATGATTGAGTGTCAATTAGTTTAGACCCAAAGCAAACAGTCCAAACTGTTAGGAATTTTTAAAACAAAACATGTGTTCCCAATTCCCTTTAATACCCAATTGGCAGCAAGTCACTCGCAAAATCTGCTGTTCAGAGCAAATTGTTAATGCGTTTTTCTCAAAGGTAACAAACAGATGTGAAAAGAGCTGGTCAAGATGGAGAGCATACTGTACTCTGCTGCTTTCATTAACACAAATCCAACTCAATAGGAGTGAAAAAAATGCTGATAATCTATTGTGATGGTTGTGTCAACCCTAAACTTTAAAATAACAAAAAAAAGTCCTGGATGGTGGCACAGTGGATAAGGCGCTGGCCTGTGAACCCAAAGGTGTTTAGTTCAATTCCCAGCCGGGGCACAAAACCAGGTTGCAAGCCAGGTTCCCAGCTGGAGGCAGGTTAAAGACAACCATACATCGATGTCTCTCTCCCTCTCTGCCTCCCTTCCCCTCTAAAAATAATAAATAAAATCTTTAAACATAAGTAAATAAAAAAAATTAAGGTGTGTCTCCTGAAAATTGGTATCAACTACTCATCAATAAGTAAGAACTTTTTAATTTAAACATATAGAATCATGTAGAGATTTTTCCAAATGCCAAAAATTCTTGTGTATTCTCTTAGTGCTTGTTGTTTTCCTTCCCAGGTTGCTTCGGATGTAAAGCTGCAAAATTATTGATTGGCTTTAAAACTAAACTAATTTCCACCAAATGACTCTAAATTAAAAGTGCAGGAAAGAACAAGCACTGGCCTGATATGAAGAAATAGAAATTCTGATTCTCTACTCGAGGAGATAAATTATCAAAGCCACTTAGGACAATGGTTCATTGTTATCATGTAAAATTGAAGGTGCACAGACATTACAAACTAGATAGTTCACTTCTATGTATATACCACAGCAATGTGTATAAATGAGCACTGGGACATATACAACATTTTCAGATCAGGATTGTTAATAAAAATCTAAAACTTAAACAATGTTTCAAAGTATAACAGCACTATGATAACTTCTTCTGCAGTCATTAGTAAATATACTCATATAATAGAGCCATAAAAACATATTAACTAATACCAACATGTGGGAACCTTAAAAATAGAAAATATAGATTTAACAATTAGATATATTAATTGTAAAAACACAAAAGTTAATCTGATATACAAAGTATAAAAAATACAAAATGAAAATTCTAGAACTGAAATGTAGAATGATTAAAATAAAATATAACTTTGTAGATTTACCACTACACTATATATATAACAGAGAAAAAAGTCAGTGAACATGAAGGCAAATTATTAGTAATAATCCAATCTGAATAACAGAAGATAGAGATTCAGAGACCTGTGGAAGAATATCAAACAATCTAGCATGCCTGTAATGCTTCAGAAAGAAGAAAGTGAAATTAGGGTCATAAGAAAATTAGACTGTAAGACCTGGCTGGTAGCACAGCGGATAAGGTGCCGGCCTGCGAACACAAAGGTCACTGGTTCGATTCCCCAGCCAGGGCAACATAACCAGGTTGCAAGCCAGGTCTGTAGCTGGAGGCAGGTGAAAAGCAACCATACATTGATGTCTCTCTCCCTCTCTGCCTCTCTCCCTTCCTCTCTCTCTGGAAATAATAAATAAAATCTTATTAAAAAAAAAAAAAGAAGAAGATGATTAGACTGTATGAAACCATTGTTTTTTTTTTTAATTTGATGAAAAATATTGATTTATAAATTGATAAAATTTAGAGAATTCAAAGCACTGATGTCCTTCTCCTGGAACATAAGATCTGCTGGTGGCCCAAACAAAACTCTAGGAAACAAGGACAAAATTAGGAATATCTATGGCTTTCCCTGCTGATCTTTAGCCTCTGAGAATTCCCAATAAAGTTTTTTAGTGCTTTTATGGGATTAGAATTTGTTGGGTACCGTGAAAGCTGGAGATCTAGATGAAAATCACCTGGTATGAAAAGTGAAGATTCAGAATTTACTTACGTTTCTCAATAACAATAAATACCACATACCTTATTTTGAATTGTTTAGAGCAAAGAATCAATTAAGAGTAAAGGAAAGCTTATGAAATCGAAGTGGAAGATAATTACTGGTACCAGTAATAAAGAGAAAAACTAGGTTTTGTATAAATTGCCTACAGTTTAATTGAAGAGAGAAGGCAAATATACCTTAGTGTATGTTGCATGAGACTAACAGGGGGGAAATGGGGCAAGTGTAACACAGTAACAATAAACTTTTTTAAAAAATCCTGATTTAAAACAATATATAGTACGAAGAAAAAAGGAGGAAAAGAGGAAAAAATGCACCTGAAACTTAGCATGGGTTTACCCACTCCAATCGTCCTTCGAAGGCTCAGGTAGGAAAAGGGTGATAATTTTGTGGGGATCCACCAAGAAAGGCTTTTAAAATAGATGACTGTTAAATCTAAATCAGGGGCCAGCAAACCATTATCTATAGGCTAAATCCAGCGCATTGCTCATTTTTAAAAACAGCCCTGGCTGTTGGCTCAGTGGATAGATCCCTGCCTGCGAACCCAAAGGTCGCTGTTTCAATTCCCAGCCAGGGCACGTAACCAGGTTGCAAGCCAGGTCTCCAGCCAGGTCCTTAGCTGGAGGCAGGTGAAAGGCAACCATACACTGATGTTTCACTCCCTCTCTGCCTCTCTCCCTTTCCCTCTCTCTAAAAATAATAAATAAAATCTTTTAAGAAATTAAATTAAATTAAATTAAAGTTTTATTTCACAGAGCTACATTCTAGTGTTAGGATTATCTGCGGCTACTTTTCTTTTCAGGTTCACCTCCTCCAAGTTAACAGGTGGTGCTGTACTAACTGCTGGTCTAAGGCCGGCATTGGGAGTTGTAAGACCGGCTCACAGGAGAAGCCTAGCAAGGAATATAGCTTATGGGTCTCCCCTGTGCTGGTCCTGTTTTTGATTTCCAGTGTCCAGTGAGAGCCCATGCAAGACATTATTACCTACTTAACAACCGTTTTTTCATGAGAATTCATCCTAAACTTCACCTTCACAAAGAAGGCTGAAAACCTAGGTCAGGTGTCTGTACTACAGAAAGTGGGATAATGCTATACGTTGTAACAAATAAACTAAAAAATTGTATAGAAATATTTTTCAAGAAAACTCTGACTTGCCCATAGCAGAATTGAATTGGAATAGTTATAAGACCACAAAGCCTAGATTATTTGTTATCTGTGCCCTTATAGAAAATAAACATTTGCCCATCATTGGTATAAGTTCTTAAATATTAAAAGGACATTGAATAGAAAAAAGACAGAATGTTGTCTGCTACTGTACAAAGAAAAGAAAATGGGAAAATCTACTTTATAGAAGAAAAACAGTTTACATTAAAAAATAATAAAAATGAAAACAATGGGAGAAAGTTAAATTAAGAGGTGATAAAGAATGTTAAAATTCAGAAAATCCAATTTTTAAAACTACCCAGTACATTGTTATTTATTCTCGATAAGACTGGTGAAATCCGTTAATAAAAGTGATTTGCAAGTGGTAGACAAAAGTAAGCTATTTGGTACAATATCATTCATACTCTAAATTAGTTTCTTTGAAACCTATGATTAAAAACCAATGACCTTTATTATTCTTTTGAAAAATAACACTTCTATTTCAATTATAAAATAAAATAATTTGCTAATTCTATATACTGAAGATCCAAACATAACTGAAGTGGGCCACATTCAATTAGTGCTTTCAATATATTTTTATTATTTTGCACATTCTGATACTTTGTCACAGTCACTTGCAGTTTTATCTTCATTGCAAACTAGTCTTATGAGAAATAAGATTTCATCTATTCTGAAACAGAACATATGTTATCATAACTTGGTAA
Organism: Noctilio leporinus; assembly: GCA_004026585.1. Taxonomy (NCBI): domain Eukaryota; kingdom Metazoa; phylum Chordata; class Mammalia; order Chiroptera; family Noctilionidae; genus Noctilio; species Noctilio leporinus. Next base: position 153,705 of record PVIW01000953.1, read on the forward strand.
ACCCTTAATTAATTAAGAAAAACATTAAGAAGGCGAGAAATAAAGCTTAAATTAAGTCATTATACATTTTGTTGAACAGCCTTAATGTAGTGTATTCTGACAAATTATTATATTGAGAATTTGGATTTCATGGATATTATTTGTGAGAGATAGGTGTTTGGGAGATAAAAACCTTGACATTTTGAATCAAATACTAGAACCTAGATATTCACATACTTTATCAATTGTTATTTTCAGTGCTTGAAGACAGAATATTAGATCTCAGATATTATTCTTTCTGACAGGAGATTAAATAGAAAGCCTTTAGCTTTACTATTTCCTACCAATGAATTTTACCTAAAAATTTGATACTTTTTGTTTTGGAGTTGAGTCTTTTCCTGTAACACCAAATTGAAGACTTGAAACTAAATTACGTTCAAGCAGCATTTGTCAGTAAGCAAATCCTTCTGCTACTACCTTCAGAGACAAATACGTGACTGACATGGGACTGTAAGAGAGCACTTGATGATATTCATGGCAAGTGGAAATTAACATTTAGGGACTGTCTTGAATGTATAATCAGGAAGTACCTCCTAAATCAGTGGCATGTATTCAAAATTTTATGTATGTTTGCGTATCATTTGTGAACAATGATTGACCAGGGAAAAAGACAATTATCAGCAAAAACCAACTGTAACATGTCAGTTAACAGTGTTTGTAATCTTTAGCTTTACTCTTGTGGTTTCTCAGTAGTTATAATACATGTGGCATGAGCAAATCAAGTTCATATATATTTTTCAAGATTCCCGAAACAACTTAAATGTCATCTGGCAACACATTTTGCTGGGCACAAGAGCCAATATGTTTCTACATAGTTCACATATTTAAAAGCCGCATGTTATGAAGTGATGAATACAAATTCAACATTATCAATAGAAACAAAAAGGGCATTTAAGAGACCAAAGCTGTCTCTCTTCTTTACTCCCTACAGACATTAATGAGCAAAATTTGGTTATGTTAACCTTTCTTTTTTAAGTCATCATTCTCCTTTTAATGATGTTTATATTTCTCTAAATTCCCTCTAGTGAATATATGTTTTTCCTCTGTGTTGACATAACCTTTAATATAGTTTCACTTCTGTGTATAGGCTACAATAACTGTGCTGCCCTTTGAATAAAATATTCTTCCAGAATCTGGAATGTTTCTTGGGAGATACACTGCATAATGTTCAGCAAGAGGGCACGTACATTGTTAAAACGTCAGGCTACTCCTCCTTAAGACTTCTGGAATTTAAGTAAAGAAATTAAAGTTACTGAGATTCTGCTACATTCTCCGGCTTCACCCAGTAAAATTTTCCAATATTAGAACAATTGCTATGGGAAAATAATGGGCTAAGATCCTCCATCCTCAGTCACTACCTTTTACTCCCACCATCTGCCTCACCACCAGCACCACCATCCCCATCATTCCCACCATGGTCACACCACCATCACCAACCTCACCTCTTTCTCGCCACAGAAAGTGCACAATGCCTCTCAGGCTTCCCAGAAATAATAATCCTCATTTCCACAGTCAGGTAAATCAGCTTCACAGACAGTAATCAATTCCTACGGGAGAAGAAAGAGAAAATTCTTTGTAGTACTGGCAGAAAATATACATTGGCCATACCATATTCAGAGAAAAATAATAAAATCCTTCAAAGAAGCAACTGAAGTTGGCTGACATATTAGCTTGAAAAGGCTATTAGATTTCATTATATCTTAGTATTTTTCTAAAATGTCCAGGTCCACAAGTATTAGGTTAAACTCGTTTTGGGACTTAAATACATTTTAAAATTAAATTCTACTTGGGGCTTCTACAAGAAATGACTTACAATAATGATTAGTTTAGGGCTAGAGTTCAATTCTATGACTAAAAGGATGAAGGATGACTACAAAGAGAATATCAATGTTCCACATTGAAGAAGAAGAGGTTTGTTTTTCTGTTTTGTTTTGGTTTTTTATTGCTAATGTTGAGAGATATCCATAAAGCAGAAACATGATGCCATCTCATTAGGTAGCTCTCTGACATAGTGTTTCAACTAAAGATCCTGGCTGTCTCATTTAGGGGCACAGTAATACAGATTTTCTATACAGATAAAGAATGAAATCTTGTCTTTTGCACAACATGGATGGACCTTGAGGGTATTAGGCTAAGTGAAGTAAGTCAGACAAAGAAAAGCATACACTGCCTGATTCCTCTTATATTTAAACTCTTAAAAACAAAATGAATTAAAAAAAAAAAAAAAGAAGAAGAAAAGAAGCTCATAGATACACGGGACAGATTGGTGGTAGCCAGAGGGGAGCAGATAGAGGCGTAGACAAAATGGGTGAAGAGGGTCCACAGGCACAACCTTCCAATTACAAACCAAGTAAATGAAATGAACAAACATAAAAAACAAAAAACAAAAAACAAGTGAACAACAATTTACAAATACAGGCAACTGTATGGTGGTTGCCAGAGTGAAAGGATGTGAGCAGTTGAAAAGGGTAAAGGAGGTCAAATACATAGTGACAGAGAGGATTTGACTTTGGTGATGGGCACACAATGCAATAGGCAGATAATGTATCATAGAACCGTACACTTATAACCTATATAATAATCTTATTAACCAATATTACCCCAATAACTTAAATAAAATAAAAGAAATAAAAGAAATTATTAGCTGTCAAAATATTTATTTTCAATATTTGAATTTTACTGAGGTTTTGACCTTTCTTTGAAATGTTTTAGTCAAGGTGGTCTTCTAAAAAATATAGATTTATACTTAAAATATGGGATTTTACTTATTTATTTTAAGCAAAGTCAATGAGAAATTCTTACTTTAATGGTTTTTTATCTGTGTTCCTTAAGAAAAGATTAACTTGAATAGTAATGGTAACAGTCACTATTTACTGAGGACCTAGGATGAGGAAAAACTACACCACATGATAGCCTTTCATTCTCACAACATCTCCTTAAGGTTTACACTATTACTTCAATTTCACCAATAAAACTAATAGCTGACATTTATTTAAAAACTGTACACTTTACATGAGTTAACTCCATTAGTGCCTACCAGAAACAGGGGGTTCCCCAAGCAGAAATAAGAATAAGAAATAAGAATTGTTGGTTGTTATTGTAAAATAAACTTTATTCCTATATAGATAAGGAAATAAAAATACGCAGGTTTGTTAGGTAACTAGCCCACTATCACATAGCTAGTGTTGGTTAAGCCATGCTACTTCATGCCACTGTTGCAATTTTAATCACTATTCTGTCTGGTGTTCTAAGCAAGCAGCGAACTCTTCGGTGTCACCCAATGGAAAAGACTATCCAAATTTGACTTGTAAACTGACATCTTTTCACTAAATATTACTACCCTATATCCTCATATGTACACCTCATAATCTGTACATATGACTCCAACACATTTTTATAAGAATGTTTAGTGAATCACATAAAATGATGTAATACATTTAATATCTTCATCTTTAATCCTGAAGTTGTCAAAACAGAACATAAAATATATATGTGCTCTAATCTGTTGCATTTACTTTTATATAGCCATATGCAAACTCAAGTATGTTACTGATAAACACCACTTAAGATTTTTCTAAATATTTTATTTATTTAAGCACTGGGGACCTGGCCTGCAACCCAGGCATGTGCCCTGACTGGGAATCAAACCAGCGACCCTTTGGTGATTGGGCCGGGCCTCAATCCACTGAGCCACACCAGCCAGGGCCTCATTTTTTGATAATTTGTTGACATTATGAATAATACACAATATCATAATATAACCTCAATATATATAACTATTAAGGTTTTGTAGATACAAGGGTCCTAAATGGCTAAAGTTTATAGCTATCTTCCAACAGATGTGATAGCATTGGTTTAAACTAGCAGTTGTTTACACTTTCAATTGGATTACATTTAATTTATCTTTTGTCAAAGAGCTATGTTGTGTCGTGTTGCTTTTTTAAAGTAATGAGATACTCTGCATAGTTCCTAAATATAGGAGCTACTTAAGTTACTGGATGCTTTCTGTTTAAAGCATGGCGTTTTTACATTGCTTATACCTCCCTCCTAATACATTCTTTTAAAATATCATAGAGAACATGAACCTGTCCTTTTTCATACATAACATTCCTTTTTCTTATGTAATTGCAAACTAACATATTTATAATTGCTGTTATACATGTAGCATCTTCTTAAATGGTAGAAAACATTAACTTCAAGTAAAATGTGATACATGCAAATGTTTAGAACTTTAATAACATAATCCAATTTTTTCAGTAAATTTTTAGAATTACAAGGACAGAGGGACAAATAGAACATAAGTTTCAATCATCCAACTGAGATTTGTGTTATCAGAGCCATATCCCTGCAAAATGGCTCTTTAGTCTTTTAAAAAATATCTCAATAAAGGAAATAATTTCTATCCCCATACTTCTCTATTTAAAAGGTTTTCATTACCATTGAACTTACTTGCCTTAGTTCTCACTTTAAAAATTATATATATATCTGTATAACATAAAATTTAACATAAAATTATGACCATAAAAACATATAATTTTGGTACAATAAATTTTAGCCCTTTGCTTAATAGTTTGGAAAAATGAATTTGTTTTTCCCAATTACCAGCCCTGGCTGGTGGCACAGTGGATAAGGTGCCAGCCTGGGAACCCAAAGGTTGTTGGTTCAATTCCCAGCCAGGGCAACATAATCAGGTTGTAAGCCAGGTCTCCAGCCAGGTCTGTAGCTGGAGGCAGGTGAAAGGTAACCATACATTGACGTTTCTCTCCCTTTCTTCCTTCCCCTCTCTCTGAAAAATAATAGAATCTTTTAAAAAATTAAAATTCAAAAAAATTTTAAATAACAATATTTTCCAACATCCAGATATTTTACAAACTCTCCAATGTTCTTCAGTAAAACTCAAACTACTCTTGAGAACTTTAGTTTTATTGTTTTGTCGTGATCTTTTATGTCTTATTTCCTTGCAAGATGAGAAAACTTAAGTTGATTTAAATAAAACTTATTATTTGGCTTGCATAATAGCAAGGACTAACAAATCATCTCATTTATAAGCTCAAATAATATTATCAGGACCTATTTCTCAACGCTAGTATGCATTCTATTATGCTTGCCTTATCTCTAAATCCATGTGGGGAACTCCTCATGTACCAGGAAGAAATGTTCTCTTTTGTTTTGTTTTTTTCTTTTATTCTGTCAAGTTTAAATAAATCATAAGAGCAAACACACATGTTCAAGATGGCCCTGTTAGTCTTGAATTGAGAGGATTGCTCATGTTCATTCAGCAGTGGGTATAAAATGTGATGCTGTGAATAATCTATATCTAAGAATATTGCCTGAACATTCCAGTCACTTGATATATACTCATGACTTACATGATCAACCAACCAGTTTCTGTGCTACGCGTGGAAAGGGAACAAATTAACAAAACATTTACCACAGGTAAGGTTAGGGGTACTATCACTAAGAAAAAGGTCACAGAAATGGGTCACAGCCTCAAACCTCAAACAGCCACTGTACCACCTGTGTATTTAAATGAGTTTCATTTTCTTTACTAGCAGTGTTCTCATTTGACCAAAATGAAGATGTTTTTGTAAATAGTGAACATTTTTTGCTAATTTTTCAGAAAATTAATTCAATTTATTGTTAACTTTAACAATTGTGATTATTCTGATGTGTATTACTACTAGGTTCATTTTCTTTTTCAATCTATCCTCTCCTGTTCTTCAATTTTTACAATTGCTATTGAGCTGTCTTCAAGTTTAAGGAGCCTTCAAGTCTAATCTACTATGAAATAAAACACTTTTGATTTCCAAGATGTATTTTTGAGGTCTAGAAATTTCTTTTGGTTGTGTATCAATTTACCTCTAAAATTCTCAATCTCTTGACCCATTAGACCCATCTTTTTTTGAATTTCCTTTAAAGTATTTATAATTATCCCTAAGTATCTTTCTGCTTATTCCAGTAACTTAGTTGTGATTTTCCTTCCATTGATGGTATTATCTGTTAATAATGAAAAAAGTTTTAGTGCTTCCTTGAATTTAAATCTTTTAGATATAATCTAGATATGTATAAAAAGGACCATGGAGACTGAAGTAATATATTTTTTCAACAAAAATTAAGCTTTATCCTCTTTCTGGCAATTACATTTTATATATTGATTGTGTACCTAGCAACTTAGTTAAATTTTCTCATTGGTTCTAAAAGTGTATCTATCTATAGTTACTGAAGAGTTGTCAACATAGAAAATTATATGATCTGCAGTAATTTTCTCACATTCTTACAAGTTTTATTTCTTTATATTGTCCTTCTGATGCATTGACACTGACTCATAAAATTTTATACAGAGGAAGGTAATAACCAGGAAACACTTGGATTCTTAAAGAAAATTGCTTCAAATTTTCACCACTAATAATATATCTGCCACGATGAGTTTTGTTTTGGGGCTTTTTCTATTTGTTTGTAGCTTTCTTTAATGATTTTTCTATTTTTTTAATGAAAAAGATTTGTATTGTGAAATGCTTCAACTGCATTTGCTAACAAAATAAAAAAGATTTTCCCTCTAACCTATTATTTTAGTCAATGTTGTTAATCCATTTTTATAATAAATCAACCCTGTGTTCCTGGAACAAATCACAGAAAATCATTTACATAACTCGATGTAGCTTGTTAATATTTTATTTTATATTGTTACATCAATGTCAGAAATTAACCTGTAGTTTTTCTCCATTTTATGACAAGTATATGGTTTGGTGATCAGTGTGTTCTCATGTCATAAAATGAAAGGAGAATGATAGTATTTTTTGACTTGAATTATTTGTAGAACATTGGAAAATTAATGTCCTGAAATAGCTCACAGAACTTGCCTTGGCACTAACTGGGCTAATTGTCACTGGCGGAAAGTTTAATTACTGGCACAATTTCTAATAGGACTATGACAATAAGGTAATTTAATAACTTATAATTTGTTAAAAATAAGCTTACTTTTAAATGTATTGTCATTGATGTTATAATATTTTCTTACTTTCTGTTTTTAACCCCTGATATATTCATAATTATGCCTCCTACTTGTTCCTAGTACTATTTATTAATGTTTTTAATGTTGATTATATTTATTTTTAAATACATTTTAACTCCTTCTAAATCCCTCTTGTTGGTATTGTCCCACTTTGTTTTTTATTTCCTTAATTTCTAACTTTATCATCTTATATTTAAATTTGTGATATTTATGGCATACTTATTTTACTACTATTTTAATTGATGTCTTGACTAACTTTGGGATTTATTCTTATTTAATCTAAACATATATTTTAAAATATCCTACTTTTTATTGATTTATTTGTATATCATAAATTTTATTTGCTATTTTTTCATATTTTTTCATGTTAATTTTTGCCAATTTGAATTATGGTATGTTCTTTGTCCCTGAATTCAACTATAATTTTTAGTTTAAAAACAATATTTTTCTAATTAGCTTTGTTTTAATTTTTAGCTTAAAAGTACTCTAGTACTAAAAATGTGTTTTGTGCAAAACAATTCTTAATATTTTTAGGATAGTTTTAAGGGTTTAATTATGATCTATTTTTATAAATACTTTGTTTTTGACAAGGAAGTTTATTTTCCAACAACTGAATGCAATTTTACATACATTTCTAAAACTGTGCATTAAGCAATTTGTATTAATTTTGCAGGTGAAAACATCTACATCCTCATTGCTTATTAATTAGTCAGCTTTATATATAAACTGGTGACAGATATTTGATAACATAGGGTGTTTCATTTGCATTTGTGTGTGTGTGTGTGTGTGTTTTGGTATGGCATTCAAATATTCACTATCTGCGTTTTTTTATGTGAGAGGTTAACTCCAAATTTCTTTGGTGAAAAAATATCTAAGCTATATTTTAAATTTGAAAATGCCTTCCATTCTTGAAAGATAGACTATCTGGATACAGAAGCTTTGCTTCATAATTTCTATTTCCTTCTGAAAATTTAAAATATTGTTCTTTCTGAATTTCTTTTATCTTTTTCTTTTTTTAGATTTTATTCATTATTTTCAGAGAGGAGAGTAGGGAGGGAGAAAGAAAGGGAGAGAAGCATCAGTGTATGGTTGCCTTTCACTGTCCCCAGCTAAGGACCTGGCTGGAGACCTGGCTTGCAACCTGGTTATGTGCCTGACTGGGAATCAAACCAGCAACCTTTGAGTTCCTAGGCCAGCGCAGATACGATGAGCCACCAGCCAGGGCCCTGGATTTCTTTTGTTAGGGTCCGGAATTTAGTTTTCAATTTAATTATTTTCTTTGAAATGTACTTTGTTTTATTTTCTTTGACTATGTTTAAAATACATTTGTCTTTGGTGTTCTACACTATCAGTACAAGGAGTCTGTATGTGGATTCCGAACAGATGAAATCTTCATGCATCTATTTCTTGTCAATTGTTTTTGATTCTCGCTTATGACTCATTTTTTATCTTTAGTGATTTTTTATCAAGAGCTACTAATTTTTCTCAAACTTAATGTAATAATTCTTTCAAATCTGATTTCAAAGTTGAGTCCCTCCAGAGAGAATTTGTAATGCTCATCTACTACTTTTCTGGCATGCAGGCAACCTGAGAAGTTTTCAGATAAATTTCTCTGCTTGATATTAATTTGTGTGTTTACTTGATAAGAAAGGAAGTATACCTTTGAGCTCCAATGGCCAGCTAGGATTTGTGGTTTTTAATATCAAAAAATATATTTTTCACTTAATTTTTTTAATTTAATTTTATCTTTTATTGTTGTTGTAATACAATTGTTTCATTTTTCCATTGCTCTTCCTTGTCTCACCCTCCCTGTCCCCTCTCCAACAGTCAATCCCTACCTCATTGTCCATGGGTCTTTCACATTGGCTCCTCCACTAAACCCTTACCCTACTTCCCCACCTCCCCTAGTCACTGTCATTCTGTTCCTTTTTTCCCCCATGTCTGATTTTGTTCTGCTCATCTATTAGTCTCCTATATTAAGTGAGATCATATGGTATTTGTCTTTTGTTGCCTGATTTATTTTAGTAAGCATGATACTCTCATGTTCTATCCATGCTATCGCAAATGGTAAGAGTTCCTACTTTCTCCCTGCTGCATAGAACTCCATTGTGTAAATGTACCACAGTTTTTTGATCCATTCATCCATTGATGGTCATTTAGGCTGCTCCCAGCACCTGGCCATTATAAATAGCACTGCTATGAACATAGGGGTCCATAGAGTCTTTTGAATTGGTGTTTCAGGACTCTTTGGGTATAGTCCTAGCAATGGAATTGCTGGATCGTAAAGCAGTTCTACTTTTAGTTTTTTGGGGAAGTTCCATACTGTTTTCCATAGTGGCTGCACCAGTCTACATTCCCACCAGCAGTGTACTGGAGTTTCCTTTTCTCCACATCCTCATCAGCATTTGTTTATTGATTAGTTGATGATGGCCATTCTGACAGGTGTGAGGTGGTATCTCATTGTGGTTTTAACTTGCATCCTTCTGATGGTTAGTGATGTTGAGCATTCTTTCATAGACCTATGGGCCCTTTGTATGTTCTCCTTGGAGAAGTGTCTGTTCAGGTCCTTTGTTGATTTTTAAATTGGGTTGTCTGTCTCCTTGGTGTTGAGTCATACAAATTCTTTATATATTTTGGAGAGCAAACCCTTATCTGAGGTGTCATTGGCAAATATGTTTTCTCATATGGTTGGTTCCCTTTTTTATTAGCTTTTTAGTTTGATGTAGTCCCATTAGTTTATTTGCACCTTTATTTCCCTTGTCCTGGGCAAGGTATCAGTGAAAATATTGCTGTGTGGGGTATCTGCTATTTTTCTGCCTATGTTTTCCTCTAGGACTTTTATGGTGGCACGAGTTATATTTAAGTCCTTTATACATCTAGAGGTTTATTCTAGTGTATGGTATAAGTTGGTAGTCTAGTCAAGTAACTGAGTTTCCTCTCCTTTTATTTCTCATTTTGATTTAGTAACATAAGCACACTACTTTTAGTCTTCAGTTTTACGTAGTGATTCTACTTTTATATTATTCACTTTAGGCTGGCCTTTGAACTTATCCTCAATTCTTGACATTATGTAAATTGTCAGTGTGGCATCCCTGATACCCTGGGTTCTTCTCAAAATTTTAGGTTGAAGGCAGGTTTTTGAAACTCACTACCCAAATCCCTTGCTTTCAAGATGATTTTGAGAATTTAAATAATTCTCTTACCTTGTGCCAGATTAATGACCCTTTTACAAAGATAATCTTAATATATTTTCTACCACTTTAGTGTATGTGTGTTTATTGATGGTTTTAGTCTGCTTCCTCCCAACAAACCAAAAAAAAAAAAAAAAAAAAAAAAGGATAGATATGTAGGATCCAATTTGGGTCTTAGCTGATTTGAAAATGGAACATTTAGCAATGCCTTACTTCTTTCCTCTTCATAAATAAAGCAATTTTATTGTATCTGAAAACATTAGAAGGGCCCCTATAAGCTCTAAACATCACAGAGCTCTAAAGTGTAACTGTTTCATACACAATGTGAAAGCCTGAAGGAATAGTTTGTCACGTCCTCATGTGTTCCCCCATATCCCATATAATTATAGGTCTTCTGAAAATATAATAGTTATGTTCAATAGATATAGACATTTATAAAACTATACCCAAAATATATTTAGAGACACCACTTCTAGGGAGTTAAATCTTTCTCTTTTTTGCCTTCATTTTGAATATTTTAATTTTTATTATATTTTTTCATTAACATCGTCCCCATATACCACTCTCCCCCAAGCAATCACCACACTGTTGTCCATGTCCATGAGTCTGTGTTTCCTTTTGCTCAGTTTCTCAACCCCCTCACCCACCCCAACCCCAACCCACTAGTTGTCATCCTGCTCTCCATCTATGAGTGGAAAATATATTGCAGTATATACTGTCTTTTTAAATGGGTTTCTCAATTCTCTGAATGGACAAGCTCTTCAGTGAATTAAGATCATATTTATGGAGGGAAAAAACTTATCCCTGAATGATTTTCATTAATGAGGAAGTTGGTAATAATTTTTATAATCAGCAAGACTCCTCAAAGAATGTGAAATCCCATCCATATTATTAAAGCAGCAGTGAACTCCTCTGATGTCAGTTTGATATTTACACAGTTCATTTTATTTTTATTAGAATATGTAAATCTCCATGTCCATTAAGTTAGGTGTCTTAACAACTATTTCTCTATTGTGCTTATTCATCTATTTATACAGCTCTTTTTAATAGCTCTGCTTTTAATGTAAAGAAATGCAGAGTTAGTGTCTGGAAACAGAATAACTTCATTGTGGACCAAAGACATTTAACACCATTACATCACTCTTTGCAGGAAGATAAGCTGAATATTGTCATGCTATATGTTAAAAGTTTTAATTAAATGCAAACAGAAAATACATATTATCATACACCTCTACAGGGTTCATATTTTAGTTCACTTAGCTTATTACTAAACCTGTTAGTTTTTTCCAATTGAGCAACATTTAACAGCAGAATATTATAATATTCTCAAAAGATTCTTTCTTCTGTGTCAGAAATACTGCACATCGATGCCAAGTTACTCTATTTTAAACTTTCTCTCTATATCTATATATGTTTAAATTAAGAATGAATGACTGCCAAACTAGCCCTGACCTCTCGGTACGGGGGCATTAAGAATTTTTTACGGTTTGTGCTTTTGAACAAAGTAACATATAACTTCCAGAAGCTCCTATTCAATGCATACATTCATAGCCCTTTGTTCACCTTCTTTTGTGTCAGTGACTTTTATATGAAAAATATATATAGTTCCAGCTTTAAGCTTTGCTCTTACAACACCTACTAACACAGAAAGGTGATGTTAATGTGACACAAGAGAAACAGAAAAAAGAATGAGTGTGTGAATAAGACATTGGATATCTTGATGGTAAAATGTATATATAGTTGAATTTTTTCAATACAAACAGTCCCCCAAGAGAAATGAATATTATTTCTAAATAGGTTTGGTGTCCTATTACATTTTTTCCCAGGTTTGATGATTTCCTACACTCTGTGTAATGTAACCGAAGAGGCAAAAAGGCAAAGTCTTGTCAACCACAATCCTCCTTGAATAATACAATGCTTAGTTTCTTATATTTTAAGTGTCAGTAAGAACTGATTTATTAAAATGCATGCAGGTAAATGTTTTTATTCTTTCATCATAAATTGCAGAGTTGCTTCATTTTATTTTCTTCTGTAAAATAGCTGTAACATCACTGCAAATAAAGCAAGCGAGAATTCAAATGTGCACATTTTATAGATCTCTCAAACAAATAAAAGGTCTGTATCCATGACAGTCAAGCCAGTAAGATACACTGGTATGTGAATAAGAGGTTCTTTATCATTTATAGATTTTTTTAAAAAAATTGAAGTGTAGATACTGAAAATGTACAAATCTGTAAATTTACCTGCATTATATGTTGCTGATTTTTAAAAATTATTTATTTGACCAAAAGCACTAAGAATATTCAGTCCTCAAAATGACACTGACTGGAATCAGATTTCTACTTTTTGCTTTGCTTTTCATTTGAAAGAAAGGGGATTTGGGAATTTTAGTTAATTTTGTTTTTCAGCTTTTTAATAGGAGAGGAAGAAGCTGGAGGTAACAAATCCCTGAAATTGACTGTCAAAAAGTTGTGAGAATTAAGCTCTTGTACTCTTGTTTCTAAGGAGGAAAAGCAAGAGGGACTAAATCTGAACTATGCTCATACTTCAAACAAAACAAAACAAAACAAAACAAAATTAAATAAAAGCCAAAACTTTCTGTGCCTTAGCTGTTTCTGTGACCCTCATTTGGTCATTCACCATACACTCTACATTTAGCTGGTCTATTCTAATTCTAGCTAATTATATGGTAAGCTTGAATGCTAAATAAAGCCTACTTGTACTCTTACATAAAATAAATCTATTTTATTTAAGAAATTTCTTTTTCTGATTATATTTATCTTGATAAAAGTCCTACTTTTCTTAGTGATTGAAAAGTATATGCAGCTCATGTTACTTTAATTTATCTAGAAATTATGAGTAGGAATAGATCAGGAAATATTTATAAAATAATAAAGAATATCAGAAGAGACCAAACTAGTTTTATCTGTGCTCATCACTTATATTACATTTTCTATGCTAACTTATTTGATCCCAATCTTAAAATGTCACAAAAGGCTCTGTCTCTCCTATTGAGTTTAAATAGAAAAAGCCTGACTCTAAAATTTGGGTCACATATTTGTTTACCTTGAACTTCTATTCCATTTTCATGTTCTCTACTCCTATACATATAGCCTATATTCCAACCAAACTGGATTAAAAATGTATAAATGTATTTCCCAAGTTTAATGCAGTGGCTGGTAGATATTGATAAATATTAAATACGTGAGAAGTTTACATATCAAATGGAGCAAATCAGGTGTAGCTGGACCAGTGTCTTTTTTTCCCCTAATAAAGATTTTTTCAAACAACTAATATAATTTTTTTATGTAGGAACTTCTCCTTGGCCTTAGGATAATGGTTGCTGCTTAAATGTACTTTTTTTTTTTAATGTTCTCTGCTAAATTTATACATTTCAATCAGAAGTATAAATAAAATCACACATAATTCATACATTTTTTATTTCAAAGAGAAAGACACTTGGACTTTAAAGGACTTGTAAGTAGAACAATACACAATGCTAATATGTATATGAATGGATCTTACACAGTCCCTTTATGAGCACAGGCATGAAATGGAGAGAGAGGAAGCAAAGAAGACTGTGCCTCCAAAAAAAAAGGATCATGGACTTGAACACTCAACTAACTCATAGATAAGCCTCCAGAAAGAAGGATCCTATCACTAAGTACTAGGTAACAAATACAGGTCTGAAACTTGGTACTAGACAACACTGACTACAAGGAAGATAATCAGATGTAAAGTGCTATGCAGAGGTCTCAGAAAAACATCAGATTTGGGGAGGAAATAACAAGAAAAAATAGGCATCTATGTACTTCAGCTACTAAAAAAAAGACTGCATACAACAAACCTGCTATGAAGAAAGGAAAGTGTAATATAGCACTCCAAATGAAAGTGGGTAAATTTTTAAACTAATAAATATGAGGAAAAAAATCTTGAATTAGATTATTTCAAAAGAATGGGAATGAATCAAAATAGAGATAAATAAAACTTGATTTTCTCAAACTAAGGTAGGTAATTTTTAAAAAAGAATAAAAAACATATCAGTAATAAGGAACAAAATAGAAGATGTCTACACCAGAACATATTTAAATAAACATTTACTAAAGATAATTGAAGAAGAAATGTAAACATCCTAAAAGAAAAACAGTAACTTAAAAGAGAGAAAAAGGAATTGAATAAATCAGGCAAAGAAAATCAAGTATACATTTAATTGAAACCACTTAAGCAGAAAAAGAAAATGAACAAAATAACCAGTGATAATATTTAAGCTATAATTTTAAGTTTTCAAAACAAGAGAAATAAATTTACATATTAAAAAGATTTCATCTTGTATCTGAAATAATTCACCCAAAACAATCAACTGTGTCTTTCATTAGGTCTTGAAAGCAAAGTAAAATATTATTTGGAGCCTTTAGGAGTAAAAGATAAATTACAATAGTGCATATATAAATTAGAATAATAATTCTTAAAACCAACAACTCAAAAAGTTAGAAGAAAACTAGCATTTTCAAGAAACTCAAAGAAAAACACTTTATATATCCAGTATATTTTAGTTACATAAAAAGTTTAAGTGTGCTAAAATTTAAGACATGCTGTACTGCAGAATCTTTCTTGAATAATCTACTGGATAATGAACTTAATCCAACTACATAATGTATGAGGAAGACTAACAAAATATTTGTGAATAAGCATTTAATATATTTATACATAATCAACAAATATATATATATATATATATATATATATATATATATTAAAATAATCTTGGAACAAAACTGGCAGAGCAATATATCAATAGAAGAATACAACAGAAATAATGAAAATATAAAAAAGGAGGGAATAAGGACAAACTATAATACATCTACTCATTTGTTAAAATATGTAAAAGGCCAAGAAAAAAATGGAAGTTAGAGTACTAAAATTATATAAATGCAAAGATAACAAAAGTTACAAAAATGCAAGCTTTCCTTAGTATCGAGATATTAAATTTCTGTGAACTGTTACTTAAAAAATTATACCTGTTAAGACACTAAGTGGAGAGAGAGAAGCAATATAAAATAGAATATTATATATGCACACGTATCTACTCTAACTTTTCTGAATAATCTAGGAGAAAACCTGAAAATGTATGAGTCTGCTTAAATTTGTGAAGAGAAACACAGGATATATAACCTTGAAGCTAATCAATCCTGTTTGTTTACATAGAGTGGGTATTGAAGAATGGGAAGGAAGAAATAGACAGAAGCTGTATTTCTTGGAATGTATCTTTTTGTATAGATTTCATTTTAGAATCAAATGCCCAACACATTTAAAATATAAACTAAATTTAAAAAAACTGGAGAAAACTGTAACATAGAATATAAATAAATATATGAATACAATTATATTTCATATCAATAATACAACCATGTTGAAGGGGAAAATGTATTAATTCATGTAATTTTTGGAGAAAGGCTTCATATCTGCAGCTTTAAAGGGAAAAAATGCTAACCATCTCAAATTTACTAATGTGTACGTGTTTAGTGTTATTGGTATAGCAATTCTGAAACCATATCATGTACATTTAAAATTATAAAATTAAGCCCTGGCTGGTGGCACAGTGAATAAGGTGCCAGCCTGCGAACCCAGAAGTCGCTTGTTGGATTCCCAGACAGGGCACATAACCAGGTTGCAAACCAGGTTTCTGGCCAGGTCCGTGGCAGAAGGCAGGTGAAAGGCAACCATACATTGATGTCTCGCTCCCTCTCGGCCTTCCTCCCTTCCCCTCTCTCTAAACAATAATAAATAAATAAATATTTTTAAAAATTAAAAAATAAAATAAAATCATAAAATTATATGTCTTAATGTTGGAATAAAGGATTCTTAAAATGGAAAAATAGATATAAGGTGGACTAATATAGTCAAAAAATAAACTTGTTGGTAAGTATAAAAAAATAAATTATTAGTAGAAAGTCATGAATTCCAAATACCAAGTTCTGTCCTTTAGAAAGTCTAGAAGTAATGTACACTGTTGGGATTAGGGGTAATAGTAAGATCTTTCCCGTGTTAGGATTTTAACCAATAGATGTGAAACAAGCGTTAGAAGCCAGACAGCACCACTTCAAGACCCTCAAAATAGGTACAGCCACTATGGAAAACAGTATGGAGGCTTCTAAAAAAATTTAGAGTAGAGTTACCATATGACCCAGCAACACCGCTTCTGGGTATCTACCTGAAAAATTTGAAAACATGAATTTTCAAAGATATATGCACCCTTCTCTTATTGCAGTATTATTCATGGTGGCCAAGACAGGGAAATATCTGAGGTATCCTTTGTTAGATCTTTGAATAAAGAAGATGTAGTACATATATGCAATGGAATTCTACTTAGCCATTAAGAAAAGATGAAATAGTTCCATTTGTGGCAACATAAATGGATCTGGAGAATATCGCGGTAAGTAAAATAAGTCATACAGAAAAAGTTAAGAACCATAAATTTTACTCATATGTGGGATATAAAACAAAAAGCAACAAATAAACAAGAAAAACAAACAAAAATTCATGGACAGGGATATCACTATGGTGGTTACCAGAGGGAAGGGGCTGAGGAGTTGGAAAGAGTGAAAACGATCAAACACATAGAGATAGAAGATTTGACTTTGGGTAGTGAGCACACAATGCAATAAATAGATGATATATGTATCATAGAATTATACACTTGAAATACAATCCTATGAACCAATGTTACCCCCATAAATTTTATTTTAAAATGACCTTAAGTTGTAATAGAATCTGGAAAAAAACATTAATAAATCTAGACATTGAAAGATTTATGAGGAACAGGTATTTACTTTATTCTTCTACAAGATAGGCTATTTTATATAACTTATATAAGTAGTATCATGTATTTGTCCTTCTGTGACTGACACTGACTGCACTTAACGTAGTTATCTTTCAGGTTCATCTACATTGTTGTAAATGGTAAAATTTCCTACTTTGTTCAGGTGGAATATATTCCACTATATGTATCTACTACATTATTCTTTCATCTGTCAATAGACATTTGGAATCTTTCCTTATCTGTGCAATGGAAAATATGCTACAATGAAAATGTGAGTGCAAATTTCTCAAGATAGTGATTTCATTTTCTTTGTATAAGCACCCGGAAGTAAAACTGCTGGATCATATGGTAGTTCTATTTTTCATTTTCTAAGGAACCCCCATACTGTTTTCATAATGGCCATACCAATCTACATTCCCACCAAGGGTGTACAGGGATCTTTTTTCCCCGCATCACTGTCAACACTTGTTATCTATTCTCTTTTTAATGACAGATATTCTAACTGTTGTAGGGTGATAACACATAGTGCTTCTATATGTATATTTTCCCTAATTATTAGTAATATTAACCATTTTTCCTATGCCTCCTACTTATTTATGTCTCCTTTGTAAAAGGGACCTATTTAGCTTCTCTGCTCATTTCTTAACTGGATTATTTTTGCTATTGAGTAGTGTAAACTATTGAGTTGCAATATTAACCCCTTACCAGATATATGATTTATGCCTATTTTTTCCATTCTATAGGTTGCTTTTTCATGTTGTTAATGGTTTCTATTGCTATGCAGATGTTTTTAATTTCAATGCAATCCCACTTTTTAATTTTTGCTCTTACTGACTTCACTTTTGGTGTCAAATTAAAAAAAATATGTATTATTACAAGACTAACAACAAGGAACTTAGCCCGTTTTCTTCTAAGGATTTCATGGTTTTAGGTCTCATGCTCAAATCTTGAATCCATTTTGAGTTGATCTTTGTGGGTGGTGGAAGACAGTGGTCCAGTTTTATACTTTTTACATAGCTGTCCAGATTTCCCAATACAGTTTATTGAACAAACTATCTTTTTCCTGCTAAGTAATCTTGGATTTTTTGCCTTAAACTCTTAAACATCCATATATGTGTAAGCATGCATTACTTTTATTATGTTGAATTTTGTTCCTTTCATACTTAATGTGTTGAGGTTTTTTAATCATAAAAGAATGTTTCATTTTTGTCAAATGTATACATGCATTTATTGTGATGATCAGATGATTTTTATATTTCATTTTATTAAAATGGTATATTTAATTTATACCATTGAACCATCCTGACATCTGAAGGATAACTCTGGTTTGATCATGGCATATAATACTTTTACTGTGCTTTTGGATCCAGTTTGCTAATATTTTTTTGAAAATGTTTGAATCTTTATTCATCAGAGATCCTGATTTGTAGTTTTCTTGTAGTGTCCTTATCTGGCCTTGGTATCAGCATGATGCTGGCCTTATAAAATAAATTTTAATGTTTTATCACCTCTTCTATGTTTTAAAAGATTTTGAGAAGGATTGGCATAACATCTGGTAGAATTTTCTATGATAACATCTGGTCCTGTGCTATTCTTGTTGAGATATTTTTTTTTCTGCTTCAACCTTCTTACTTATTATTGGTCTGTTCGTATATTCTACATTTTCATAATTCTGTTTTAGTAAGATGTAGTAAGACATATATTTTAGGAATTTATTATATATATATGATTTTGCAATATGATAGCAAATAATTGTTCATAGAATTTGCTTATGCATTTTTGTGGTATCAATAGTAATATCACATCTTTTATTCCTGATTTTATTTATTTGATTCTTTCCTCATTTTCTTAATTTAGCTAAAAGTTTGTCCATTATTTACCTTTTCAAAAAACAATTTTTAGTTTCATTGAAATTTTAAATTATTTTTCTGGTCTCTTTTCATTCATTTATCCCTGACTTTGTTTTTTCTTCCTTTCTTCTAACTTTGGGCTTAGTTTTTCTTCTCTTTCTTGTCCCTTAAGGAGTACAATTAAGGTATTTGAAAGCTTTCATTTTCTTAAGACACATATATGTTGCTATAAACTTCCTTCTTTAAAATGATTTAGCAGGATCTATACATTTTGATATGTTGTTCTTTTATATTTAATTGTTTTGGGATAGCTTTTATTTCCTTTTTTTTTAACTTTATTTTCATTTTTTATGCTATTACAGATGTCTTCATCCCCCACCCCTATTTGCCCACCTCCCCCACCTTCCCTCAGGCCATCACCATACCATTGTCTGTGTTGAGGGTTATGCATATAAATTCTTTGGCTAATCCCTTCATCTTCTATCATTTCAATTTTGTCCCATGTCTTATTCAGGAGCATATTGCTTAATATTCATATAATTTATATTTTTCTAGATCTTTCTTTTTCTTTTTTTTTTTTAAGATTTTTCTCTCTTTGTCATTTTTAGTTCCATATCTTTATGGCCAAAAAGATACTCAGCATGATTTCAATCTTCTTAAATTTTCTAAGACTTGTATTATGGTCTATTATATGCTCCATCTTAGAGAAGATTCTATGTGTGCCTGAAATGAATGTGTATTTTGCTACTGTTGAATGGATCAGTCTGTAAGTGCTGAAGTCTATTTGATCCAAAATATGGTCCAAGTCCAATATCACCTTTCTAATGTTCTGTTAGAATGAGGTAGGCACTTAGAATATTAGATATTGATGTCCACTTCTCTTATTGTTCATATTTGATATTGTTTACTATATACAGGTGCTCTGATGTTCACTGAGCATATGTTTTTTATAGACTTACCTGGAATATTTTTCCTTATCTTTAAATCCATGTGTTCTTAAAACTGAAGTGAGTCTCTCTTATAGGCAGCATATAATTGTTTTCATTTTAATTCATCTAGCTACTCTATGCCTTTTGATTGGATAATTCAAGCCATTTATGTGTTGAGTCATTATTGATAGGTGGTGTGTGTACCTTATTCCTGCCACAGGTTGTGGAAATCTTGGCTTTCCTAGTGGTTGCCATGGATACCATAAAAGATGGGGGCCTCCTTATCACTTGATAGAGATGAACATTCTGGGTCAAGACTCAGCCTTCTTCTTCAACACCACACTACTAGCACTTGGGTGCTTTATTATAGCTGGCAAAGGTGAAAGTCCCATTTTCCCATTTGACCTTTGCTGAAAAACTCTGACTTGGGCTACAGTTTTCTCTAGGGTGTTTGGTTGGAGTAGAATTATTACTTTCTAAAACTTTTCCATCTTACAGTCCCCTTTATAGAACCATTTGTTAGCTCGGTAAGTTTTTCTTGTGTGTTTAATTTTATTACCCAGAGTCTGGCATTTCCAGGTGTCCCTGCTTTTCTAGTACCCAGTCTGGATAGCTGAAGAAGAATGAAAATCCAGAAAACTCATTCTCATTGGCATTTTGTTGCTTGTATTTTGAGGTCACTACTCGCTCCTTCTTCTCCCTACCTTTCTGAGTATCATATGTAATATCCAGAGTTTTTAGCCATATGTATCATGAAGAATAGAAAAAAGTAGTCTACTACATCTTTTCAAATGCCCAGTGTCCATGTTTGCAACCTGTCAGTGGAATTATATACATAAAGTTTTCATTTAGTATATGATAATATAGAATTCCCTAAATTTCATCACTTACATTAGTAAAATTGGGATAATAGTATTTATATTCCAGGATTGCTGTGAATAGTTTATAATATGCATTAAGTAAAGATTTTGGCATACTGTCAGAAATGTAATAAATATTCAGTAAACTGTAAGTGTACAAATAAAAACTGCAACCTTAAAATATTTCAGTAGAAAAAAAAAACTAGCAAAGAGGATAAAGCAAAAACAAATATCAAGAATAACATGAGAGAAAAATTCATATCTAACCAATAATTATTATCCTTAATTTTTCACTACAAGTTATATTCTAGTCTTTATAATTATATTACGCTTAACTTGAAATATCATCATATTAGGCAGATAACATTATCAATATCTGAATACATAAAGCAAGTCAGGAAAAGGCAGATTAAGTGCCATTCATCACCCAGCTTTCAGAGAAGTGAATATGTGAACAGAAGTTGTAATTCTGTCTAGGCAATAGTCCTCCAAAGAATGACATTTTCTTAAACTACAAATTCTCAAAATTTTCACACTGACATCTTGAAAGTTATAACACATTAAGTGTATATTTATGATTTTTAGAATCACATAAACAAAATTATCTAGAGCCTCCTGAATTCATCAAAATAAAAGTATGAATATATAATCCACATCATATGCAATGAAATTAAACTAGCTCTTTATAGCCAATCCACAAAAATTATGGTTCCAGAGAATAAACTAAATCATTTAAAATACAATGAAATGGTAAACAATTGGTATATGGTGAAAATTAAACACTAATTTGTTTTTCTGTTTGTTTGTTTTTAAGATTTTATTTATTATTGTTAGAGAGAGGAGAAGGCAAAGAGGCAGAGAGGGAGGGAGACATCAATGTATGGTTGCCTTTCACCTGCCTCCAGTTACAGACCTGACTGGAGACCTGGCCTGCAACCTGATCATGTGCCCTGACTGGGGAATAGAACCAGCAACCCTTGGGTTTGCAGGCTGGTGCCTTATTCACTGTGCCACCAGCCAGGGCATTAAACTAATATGAAAAGTAGAAAAGCAACAACTACTTTAGGACAAATTAAACAATACAGCCTCTAACAAAAATAAATAATCTATAGATTTATCACAGCTTTAGTCAAGGTGAGATTAAGCTATAACAATGTTTGAAAGATACTAATTTTTTCCCACAGTAATGCTAGAAGAAAAAAGAAATGAGACCAGAAATACCCTCCTACTGTAATTTCTCTCAGCTGTTGACCATATAGTTTACATTGTTGTTGTTACCTCTAAAACCACTTAATAAAACTACCTATTGTAGTTTCTTAACCATGAGTCATTTGTTTGTTTAAAATGTTTGGGGAGGAAGGTAGGGAATGAGGGAAGATTTCAGAATGCATGCAATTCTACCGAAACTGACTGGCCAGCTAAGAACAGTCTTTACCAAAGTGTGATCTCTAAACAAGAAGCAACTGCATGACCTAGAAAACTGCTTAAAGGCCAAGTCTAAGCCTGACCCAAACCTAGTTGAATCAGAATCTGTGGAAGTGGGGCCTCCAAATCTGTGCTTTAAAAACCCTCTACACAATGCTTGTATATGCTAAACATTGAAAACCACTGATGTACAATAGCAACGGGGTTTATGCATGTAGGTTCTTCAAATGTGCAATAGGGAGGATGGCACCTGTGCAGTCCTTTCAAGGTTAGCATTTAGTGAACTCCAATATTGGGACTTCCCATTTAGCTGGGGATGCCTCTTAAATTAGTTAAATAAAAGAGTCCATGGATGACAGAGTATTTCAAGTGGTTCAGGGATCTGGGTAATCAGATTAATGATGCAGCATGCCAGACAGTCCTGGAAGTGTTGGGAAAAGGTTACATTTACACCTACAAATATTACCAGGCATTGGATTTTAGCCCAGGTTTAAATTTCAGTCACCTTTAAAGCACTCTCCATTTGATGCAGTACACCGATCAAGACATGTTTTCCACTGCTCAAAACAGTTTTGAACTCATCGATTTTGATGCCTTTTATTCTGTGCTTCTGTTGTGTTTTGTTTCACCTTTTATACCTTGGCAGAACATTTCCCTTTGAGAACTTTCTTTCATCAAATGGATGGTTCTTGGAAGGTGCCTGAAGTTTAAACATGTAAAAATAAATACACAAGTGTTTTATGAATAAATTCTTCAGGGGGTGGGGGTGGGGGGGCTTGTATACTATGTTTTTTCCTACAAACATACCAACGGCAGTGTTTAATTTATAAATTAGGCACAGTAAGAGATGAATAAGAATAAATAAAAATAAAATAGAGCAATTATAATAACATACTGTAATAAAAGTTATGTGAATGGCTTTTGGGCCTGTCTGTAAAATAAGGGTTATTTGGACGCAAGCACTGTGATATGGCAGAAGTCTACCTGATAACCCAGGCATCTCACTAAGTGACTAAGGAGCTGGGAGTGTGAACTGTGTGCACACTGGACACAGGGAAGATTCATATCCCAGACTGCACCTAGAGGGCACAATGAGGTTTCATTATGCTACTCAGTATGGCATATAGTTTAAAACTTATGAATTGTTTTCCATTTAATATATTCAATCACGGCTGGCTATGGGTGACAGAAATCCCAGAGGAAGAAATCATGGAAAATAGAGGTCTACTGTAAAAGTATCAAATAAAAATAGAGGAAAAGGAACAAAGCTCCTTCAGAGATGAATTCCAAATCAATGTAAAAGAAATGAGGGAAATAGAAAAATAACAATGAAAATACCACAATGATCATTTCTACAGACAAGATGTGCTGATGAATGATAATTATCAACAAATTTCAGACAAAAAGATACTTTATAACCTCAAAATATCTCCTCACAAATATTTCTGAATTACCATGGTTGTTTAACTTATGTCCATAATTTCTTTGATAGTTCTCTCTCCTGAAGGTGGACCATAGTTCACCTCCCTTTGAAGGTGGCGTAGAATGAGCAACTTGCTTTAACCAATAGAACATGGGAAAGAAAAATAGGTAGCTTATAATGGAGAAACCTAACAGACATCACCTGACCCATGTTGTCAAGGTTAAGAGGCCCAGCAGTAAAGTACATTGATGGCACACAGTGGTGCAATGAGAAGGAATTCCCACGTGTGGTAATCTTCCCCACTAATCTTTAATTCCAGCTTAATTATGAAAAAACATCAAACAAATCCAAACTGAGGACATTTTGCCAAAACAACTAACCAATAGTCTTCAAAAGTGTCAGTATTATGAAGGACAAGTGTAGACTGAGAAACTTTTTTTGACGATAATTGACGATAATGCTAAGCTGAATTGTATGCTGGTGTCTAAAAAGAATATTAGTGAAAAATAAACTACTGATGCTTGAATAAAATAAATAATTTAGGTTAATATGGTTGATATCATTTTCTGACCCTATTTTCCTAGTTTTGATAAATTTATTATAGTTATATGAGATGAAAGCTGTGATATATAGGAACTTTCTGTATAATCCACCACCTATGCTTTTAAAATATTTTCAAAATAAAATGTTAAAAAATAAGTCATTGAGCCTTATCTAGATTCCAAACATATGCCATAGACTGATTCATACTTTTAATATTGTTTTAGGCCACCCTAAATTTATACATCTATTAAGATACATGTGGGCTATTAATTTTCCTCCTCTATTATATGCCACTGATAGTGCGTGATGACAAAGAGTGTTATTTAACAGAGAAATTCTGCCGACTGCTAATTCTGCTAGTCTTTCCGGGCATATTTCTTGCCTGGTTTTCTGAGGCTCTTGCTAGTAGCTTATCTCATGTCTGTTACTGCTACATGAAATGCAACTTGAAATGATTCTTGTATAGTTGATGTGTCATCTGTATTTACCAACAAAATTTTTTTTAAACTAGAAAACATTTTTTGTATTTGGGGGAAAAAAGGAATTTGGTTAGCTTATCAGAAAAATTACTATGATTAATCTGAAGATGCTATCTACAAAATTGTGATAATATTTCATAAAGGATAATGAACTATGGATTGGAACAAACTAATCACTGTTCCAATAAAATTATATGTCAAGATTTCTTCTGTTATTCATACACATTCATTAAGCTTTCAGATTCACTTACGTAGCACAAACAGGTTCAGCATATTCACTGTGATTGCAACTTGACTCTGAGTTCAAGTAGTACATTGTTACTTTCACTCCATCAGTGAGCCATTTCTAAACCATCAGGTATATATATCATTGTGAACTGTTGATTTTATGTTTTCTATTACTGTGAAACAAGTGACAACCACCTTAGAGGCTTTAAAAAAGTCACACTTACTATTTCACAATTTCCATAGATTAGGAGGTTGGTTAAGACCTAAATAAATCCTTTGTTCAAGTTCTCATAAAGCTTCAATTGAGGAATTAACTTGGCTGCATTCTCATTTAGGGGTTTGGGTGGTGAGGAATCCATTTCCCGGCTCACTCTGGTTATTGACGATTTATTTTCTTATTATTGTCTGACTCTTGGCTCTAGCTTTCTGAAGGGTGGAGGTTGCCTTCACTTCCCAGAGGGTCACCCATGGAGGCCCTAGACACAGCCCCAAAAACATTACCACATGGGATTCTCCAAACAGTTGCTTTCTTCAGCAGACTTGCAAGGAGAGTTAGCTTCCACTTACAGTTAATACAATATAGAGTTTTATATAAAGTCAGTTAATTATAACTGACATTATGTCACCTTTGCTATATTGTATTGCTTACACCCAAGTCACAGATCCCATTCACACTCAAGAGAAGAATATAGATTAAAGGCATGAACACCAAGAAATAGTGATCATTGGGAATCACCACAGAGTATTTCTGTTATGGTGATAAAATATAAAAAATAATATCTTCATAAAGTGAAAATTAAGTAAGTGAACATTCCAAAGCACAAATCAGGTAAACTTACAGTCTTTGAGAATGTCAACTGAATGTTAGCTGAAAGAGTTTTGTAAAAAATGCCAGCTATTAAAGATGTTAAGATTATTAATACTATGCAAATGCATATATTAAAAAGTATAATTAAAATTATATATCCTGTGTATCCAGGAAAATTTATTTTTCTTTGAAACCATTACAATTTTTATCAGGCATTGAATAGATCATCTGAGACCAGCAGTATTCAACAGATTCTCTTTTAAGAAATAACCTCTAGAGTAGAGATCTCTTATTAAACAATAGCCTATGTTATCTCATCAAGATAAAGATATGGATTGGGGGTATTTTTGTCTAATTACAAAGTCTGCTTTCATATATTTTGTCTTAAATAAATTATTTCTTAATTAACATTTCAGTTCATGTAAAAACTGTAGTAAAAGCATTGCAGTAAACACATCCCATTGTTTTCTGAAGAAATAATTTATGTGCAAGGCAGATGCATAGCATTTTTTAATGTAATTTACTATGATGGAGCTTTAGCTACATGGTAAAAATGTACCAGGATGAGTAAGACAAGATTCCAGGTTTCCTGCCTATTTAAGGCAGGCATTCAAACTGTGCCATGAAACTGTCTATGCAAAAGGTGGGTAAGCAGCGATCCCAGAGAAAAAATAATCACTTATTTTGAAGTTGGTTTTGAATATATCTTTTTAACTGAATTGCTAAGAGAAAATATCATCTTAAGCACAGTTGAAATAATAAGGAGAGGAATATTTTACACCTATGGGTCTTTTACTAAAGACATACTATTTTCTGTGCTGACTGGCTTATTCCTCATATAGACTTTCAGTCAACTTCAGTGCATTATATTGTCTATAGTTATTTCTTTTTCCCAGCCTGCAAAGCCCAAGTATCCTATTAAACTATACAAGGAACTAGACATGAAAACCGTTAAAAATATAAATGGAGTACTTCAAATATAGCACTATAATAAGAAAATGATATCTTCTTTTTTTTTTTTTTTAAGGTTTAGATGAAGCACTGAAAAATAAAAAATAAAATAAAATAAACATACCATAGGTTATGGAATGTTACAGAAGTTTTTTGGTAAGTTCTTAACATACAATTTTTCTATCTGCCTTGAACTATTCCAGGAGGTAGAACTATCATATAACGTACTATTTCATTTCTGTAGCTTAATTTTTAAATAGCATAAAATTATATTCCCCTAAAATATTTGTTTGCTTTATTTGCTTTGTATCCACAACATTATCAAGACTTGAAAGCTTATTTAAATATGCTTTGCTTAACTCACATCATAAAGAATTCTTACATATTGGTCAAATTCAATAGCTATTTACAATAAATCTCATCTATGGCAGAAAATAAGAAGATTATATGTTAATGTTATATAAAGGGTTCATAGTTAAATAAGTTTCATGAAGGCGGAGGCCTCTCATTACTATAAAATGAGCTTTCTCTATAGCAGTATTTCCATGTGATTAAATTAGGATCAGATATCTTTTTCATACAGTATTTTCCCAATAGCAAAATTCAATATTAATGGCATTATTCTATAGACTTATCCTATTATACATGCAAAATGAACACAAAATAAATAGGTGAACCAAATATAAAATATAAAACATGAGAAATGTGTCACCTGAAAATGTAAACAGAGTGGGCAAAATAAAGAAAATATGTGATGACAATCGAATACAACGAATACATAACACTGCAACTTCACATTTTCAATAAACATTTTAGATAGGTTTGGATAAGGTGCCAAGACTCCACAATGGCAAGTCAGAATTATATCATTATTCCCACTAATATGCATTGCTACTGAAAGGCAAAGATCACATTTATTTTTTTCTCATAAAAATTTCAGCATTGTTTCATTCAAATAAAAACAAAGCATTGGCTCAACAACTAAAGCTACATCTAGCTAATTTACTTTATGGCAGAATAGAGTTATTGCAGTTTACGTATAGATTAAAAGCGATCAATTAGTCTCTGAGAAATTGACTTTTTAGTCATGTTAGATATCAGTATTGTGATTGTCAAACAGTATGTATTAAAATTTAATATGTATTAAATTTTGGTTGACACATTATAACAAGGGTGGAAGCTACTGTACACTATTTTGGTGTTATCATTACTCTTGTTGAGTCAGAATTTGTTTAGAACACTACTTATTTTATATAATCCATTAAACCATATAAGCTAAGCTGATGCTATAGCAATTAGATAAAGGTCTTTAAGAACTTTATTTGCCTTGGATCTTCAGAAGCTAGACAAAAATGGGATCTGTTACACAGAGAAGAAATAAATATATTTGGAAATATCAATTTTCTTTAATTTCAGAACATATAAGTCAAAATCCACATTATTTTTTCTCCTTTTTTTGTAAATTAGATTGATATAATTAAATATATTCTGAGTATTGAATGACTTTTATCCCTGTTTATAGCTTTCTACTCATCTTCATACATATTTAATTTACAGTTTTAATAAAAATTTATTTTAATAAAGTTAACTTTTAATTTTCCTATGAGGAACAGTATCTGTTACATCTATTTATTTTTATCCTATTTCTTGTAGGCTTTATTTATCCATAAGGAACAGACATTAATCATACTTTCCAACCTTAGCAGTATGATTCTCAGATAAGGCTTTAGAAGAAAAGATATGTATTTGCTATGCTACTTTCTCAACAGATGTAAGTTATGTAATTTGAAAATTAAGAGCATATTTTCCAGTTCTCAAAATTACAACTTTGAAAAAACTACTCTCAATTTTGGGAATTTCCATTAAGTGGTTATCTATTTGTCCTGGGATGATTTACAATTTACCTTCCTGGAGACATTTGATAGAGAAATCACTTAGCAAACTTTGTGCTGGGAAATTTTCTAGATGCTATATTGCTATATATGTACTTGAAAGATGCTTTTTGATCCTCCATTAAGAAGCATGCTTTCCACTAGAGAAGATTAAAAAACAGTGTTTTAAATACTAGATTGAAATAAGTATAAGGTTTACAGAGCAAACAAGAAGCTTTATCACATATTGTAGGGCAAGTAGAGTCAGGAAAAAAAACAAACTTCTGATGAGACACTATCTCAGGTTTATAGGCATTATCAAAAAAGTAATAAAAATAATACACTGAGAAACAGCTGCAATCTTCCATCTTTGTTTAAAAAACTTGAGTTAAAAATGGTATAGCAAGTTTAGTAAATGCAGATCCGTACCCAGAAATGGTCATAAAAACTGATAAATCTGAGCTTAGAGAACTTAGAAAGCTCAAGAAGGAACTTAAATGGATACCTAACCAGGCAGGAAAAGGGTCAAAGACAGGTTGTAGTTGAGAATTTTAGGCACCCTTTTCCCTTTCCTTCTCATTGTCTTGCATTGTCCAGGGTCAAGGGATACAATCTAGAGTGTTGGCCAAGGGTAAAAGGCATCTTTTCCATTAAGTGTGGATATTCAACTTCTTTTTTCCAGGTTGGAACAGACAAAATGGTGGTGGTGTTGGGAAGCATTTGTGCAGAGCCACATAGAAAGTCATAACATAAGTCATAATCACTGGTACCTTCCCCTAACCCCTAATGCAATGTGTTTCACACTACCTGATATAGGAATAACAGCAAAAGTGGAGGCAGGCAAACCACACTAAGTGCATGGGTAGGTTGGAAAGGGTCATCAGAATATATCAATAGGTGCAGACCAGCTAGCTAGTGTTTGCCCATTATTCATGACTCAAACATATAATCCTAGCAACTGTGACATAAGATAACCTTTTCTTTCTCTCTCTCTCTGAGGACAATACCTAAATTTTTTAAAAAACTGAACAAAGTTATGCTGAATTGTGAGTGAGGGAGTTTATCCCAGAGGTGGCTGATAGAATATGAGAGAATAGCAGAAAATCAGTAACACAAAAAATTGAAATAGAAAATATGATTTTCTAATGGAAAATTTTCAAGAGAGAGGGAAAAATACACATGAAAAATTAAATAAAGTATACCAAAAAGTCCTAAGAAAACATTAATTACAATGTACATAGAATAATTTTGACAAGAGATAAATGCTCTCAAATTGGATTTAAGAAAAAGGAGAATCTAGTCATATGTTGTTTTTAGAAGAAATACTGAAGACAAATGAACACAAAATGAAGAGAAGCAAATGGGCCTAAAAACCATAGCAGATAAATATGAATTGGAAAAAGAGGAATATAAATTCCAATATCTGAAGATAATTTTAAAATGCGTACTGAAAAGAGACTAGTAAAAATTAAAGCATGCTTCTAGAAAACTAATCAAGAAAAAGAGGATAAATTGGAAATTCAGACACAGCAGAAAATTTTAAAAGTACAAGACAATGTTATGGATGAATGAAAAGATTTTGAAAGTATTTTAAAAAGCATAAAATGCTAAAATGTTATGAGCCAGAAAAAGATGGTAATTAGAGGAAACAGCAATAAATGCAGAAAAGATCCACATTATCATGGAGTACTTTGGTGGGAGAAACAGCTTTGTTGGGAGAAAATAGAAAGTCTTAAAAGGTGTTAGAACAGTAAAATAAAATAATCAAACCTAAAATTTAGGAAGATTAACAAGCTGTATCTTTTGAGATTATCAAACTGTTCCGCTCTGTCTGAGATTCAAGCTAACACAAAGAAAGTCCCTGGCGAACTGGGTCAAGTTGTCATCTTAGCTATGATATTAAGAAAAAAAGACACCAGACTTTTGGCCAAGGTGGAGGCATAGGTAGACATGCAGCATCTCCCTCCACAACTAAGAAGAAATACAATTACCTCAAAACTAAAAACAGCCAGAAGTTCCAGAAAATCAGCTGCATGGAATTCCAACAAAGAGAACGAAAACTACTCACCCAGACAGGTAGGAGGGGCAAAAAGGATGGGGTGTGGCAATGGTGGCAACATCAGCTATAGCCAGCCAATGAAAAGCAGTCACACATTAAAAAGGTAGTGAAGGACACCTGGGGAGCAATTCCAGCATCAGGCCGGACAGCATAGCTCACAGTTCCAACACTGGGGAAAATAAAGCCTCATTGCTTCTGACTGTGAAAACCAGTGGGGGCTGGGGCATAGGAAGAAACTGCTGGTTTCTTAGCAGAGTCCATTTGTTTAGAGTCCCCCATGGTCCTGGAACATCCACAGACCCACCCACTCTGAGAACCACAGCCAGGGAAACAGCTAGAGAGGTGAAGTCCCATACAGAGAGTAGGAGAAGTACCTGGAAAGGGGGCAAGTGCAGAGCAAGCAGCACTGTTCCCTCTCAGACCCCTTTCGCATATACAGCACCACAATGTGGTGAAACAGGTCACTCTGTACTGACAAGTCCCTAAGGATCCACCCCTTACAACATAACAGGTACAACAGCTCTACCTAAGACACAAAGGCAAACACAGGAGCTGTCAAGATGAGGAGATAGAGAAGTATGGGCCAAAAGAACTATGGAATAGATCAAGGTTCCAGTGGGAGAACTAAATGATGAGATCACCAACCTATCAGAGGAGTAGATAGCCAATCTAACAGATGCAAAGTTCAAAATGCTGCTGATAAAGATGTTCACAGACTTGACATGCTGAGTACAGCAAATGTAGAAGGGAAGTGAAGGCTATGGTAAGTGAAACAAAAGAAAATGCACACAAAACCAATGGGGGAGAGAAGGAAACCAGGGGTCAAATCAATGGTTTGGAACATAAGGAGAAATAAAAAATTAATTAGTACAGAATGAAAAAAACAAGAATTGGAAAAAACGAGGAGAAGCTTAGGAGCCTTTGGGATGACTTTAAACATGCCAACATCTGAATCATAGGGGTGCCAGAAAGAGAAGAGGAAAAAAAAGAAATTGAAAACTTATGTGAAAAATAATGAAAGAAAACTTCCCTAACTTGGTGAAGGAAATAGACATACAAGTCCAGAAAGCACAGAGTCCCAAACAAGCTAGACCCAAAGTGGACCACACTAAAGCACATCATAATTAAAATGCCAAAGGTTAAAGATAAAGAAGGAATTTTAAAAGCAGCAAGAGAAAAAAAAGAGTTACTTACAAAAGGGTTCCTATAAGACTATCAGCTGAGTTCTTAAAAGAAACTTTGCAGGCAAGAAAGAATTGGCAAGTATTCAAAAGCAAGGACCTAAAAGGAAGATTACTCTATCCAGAAAAGCTCTCATTTAGAAAGGAAGGGCAGATAAAGTGCTTCCCAAACAAGGTAAAACTAAAGGAATTCATCATTACCAAGCCATTATTAAATGAAATGTTAAAGGGACTTATTTAAGAAAAAGAAGATCAAAACTATGAACATTAAAATGACAATGAATTCACAACCATCAATAACAGAGCATAAAAAGTAAAAACAAACTAAGCAAACAACCAGAAGAGGAACAGAATCATAGGTATGGTGATCATTTGGAGGGTTATCAGCTTGAAAGGGGAAGGAGTGAAAAGGGGAATTTGTGCATGGATTAAGAAGCATAATTGGTAGGTAGAAAATAGACAAGGGTAGTTAAGAACAATAAATGAAAGGAAGAAGCCAAAGAACTTATATGCACAACCCATGGGCATGAACTAAGTGGGGCAGGATTGCTGGAGGGAAGGGGGTTACTGGGCAGAGGGAAGCAAAGGGAAAAGAAATGGGGGCAATTGTAACAACATCATCATAAAATATACTTTAAAGGAAAAAAGACATCAATGATTGTTGAACCATGATGTAAGAAGCCACAGGCCCAAATCCTGAAGAAATGTCATGTCTATATTATTGATAGGAATGAATTGAAAAACACATTTTGGACTATAAAACACATGCTCCAGCCTATAGATGAGAAGAGAGGACATCAAATAATATAATCTGGGATCACTATCTAATTAATGTACCTAAGTCTAGGGCATGGAGCTATACTGACCAGGTAAAAGTGAATCATTCTCTCAATCCAGAGACAAGATTCTAAGCCTGCAAAAGAGAGTTCTGTCCACTCTTCCTTTTCATTATCTGCAGTTGTCTTTCTCTTAACATTTAGAAGGTATGGTTGCCATTACATATAAAATTATTATATCGAATGGTAAGGCAATGAAAATTTTATTTGAGGATATAATATAAAGTTTATAAAAGTCAGGGTAAGTGTTGGGAGCTTTGCATATAAGGTACTGTATCCCTTCTTTCACTATACAATAGTCTCTCTTAATCTACTAGAGATACTTCTCCAGGAACCTCAGATAATGCTTGGAACTGTGGATAGTACTGAATCTTATTTATGGGTTGTTGGTTTTTTTTTTTTTTTTTCTATTCATGGATACCTATGATAAAGTTTAATTTGTAAGTTAGGTGCAGTAAGAGATTAAAAACAATAATAATAAAATAAAATAATTATAACAAAATTCTGTAATGAAAGTTATGTGAATGGCTTCCAGAGTTCTATTAAGTAAAATAAAGGTTACCTGAACTGAATCACTGATACAGCAGTCAATCTGGTAAGTGAGGTGGCTACTACGTAAATGACTGAAGGGCAGGATGGCATTACAAAGAGCATACACTGAACAACAGGATGTTATATTGCAGTAGGGACAGTGGGATAGTGCAAGATTTCTTAACACCTGCAATTTGAAACTGATGAATTGTTTATTTCTGGACTTTTCCATTTAACATTGTCAAACTATGGTTGATCACACAAACTATGGTTGAAACCACGGAAGTGAAACTGCAGATAAGTGGGGCTACAATGTTTTCTAGATGAGACAGAGAACACAAAAGAGAGATTATTTACCCTAGGTCCACCTGACACACAAAAGGTATACCTGAGTGGCTGCAAATCAATTAATTTTCTTTCTTAAAAGACAAAAATCTCAGAAGACGTGTTTCAGAATATCTGACCTGAACCAAAAAGTCAAAAGGTAGCTATGGATACTATATGAATTGATATCCAAAATAAGAAAGAGTTGGCTACAATTGAATCTGAATATTTAATTATGAATTCAACCTTAAATTTGCATGTTAAAAATGTTATGTTCCCCCAGCAATTATAATTTATTCATTGCATATGAACAATATTTATGTATATATATACATATATAACCACACAATACATATTTTATGCATATCTTTTAATAGTTTATAATTCATTAATAATACCCAAATTATATTTCAATGATTCTTAAATAAAATTATTTATTTACTAACATGGTAATGATAAGACAACATAGTGAATACAGAAATAAAATTAACATGAGTATAGAATTCAAAATTTAATTTAATTTTACTTTTGTTATATACTTTATAGATAAAGCCCCTTAGTAAATTCCAAGTTGTAGACAGATTAGGCATGAGAAATAGGTCTCCCTGTCCCTGATTTATGCCACCTCATTTTTTTGGCCATCTTTCCCATAAATCTAAATTCCTACTTTAAATAAACTATTCTGAACAGGAGAAACTTTTCTAGCCTTAATACTAGAAAAATCTTTTAATTCCACAGGTCTCCTTCTTAGCCATTTTCACTGCTGAACATTTCACATTTCAAACTATATAGAAA
Source organism: Noctilio leporinus (assembly GCA_004026585.1). Classification (NCBI taxonomy): domain Eukaryota; kingdom Metazoa; phylum Chordata; class Mammalia; order Chiroptera; family Noctilionidae; genus Noctilio; species Noctilio leporinus. The sequence goes on from PVIW01000953.1 coordinate 187,860, forward strand.
TTCTTTCAAACCATTTTGTAACTATTTTACCACTGAGCCTTGCTTGGATAGCTTTCTAGGACCAGTCTGGTATTTCTTCTGTGAATCTCCCTTATGATATTTAAAGCTAAAAATAGCTTTGAAATATTGAGTGTCAGGCAGTGCCAGTCATTTGGCATATAATAGGACTAAGCTTTAGGAAGCCTTCGGTGAAAAGTTGCATCAACGAGCCAAAGGTCACAAGCCTGTAAGTGATGGAACCAAAATTTTAGATCAGACCTGTTTGACTTTATTTTTTTAATACAGCATCGAATTTACTTGAGAGAAATATCTGAGAAGTCTAGATTAGAGGAGTGATAATTAGCTTGAAAATTGCAAATGGAAACCAGTCTATCATTTTCCTATAATTCTACTTAGCAGCAGCATAAAATAATTCAGAATATGCACTTTAACCAGGTTTGGACTTATAATTACAGGCAATAGTGAAAAGTCTCTACCAATCTGAGATTTCTTTATTATGGAGGGAAATAGTCAACAAATCATATAGTTTCCAAAAAATGATAAGTATCAAAAAGAAGAAAACACAGTAACATGACAAAGTAAGAGACTATGGGTACCCTTATATTAAATCTGAGAAGAGTCTCTGACACCAAAATGTCAAGTAAGGTCCAGTCATGAAGTCAACTGGAAGAAGAACTTTACAAGCAAAGAGCACAGCAAATACAGATGCCCCAAAATAAGAGCAAAATTGGAGGGTTTGAGAAACAAGCCCTTCGCAAATCTTATGCCACTTTCTCCTGAGGAACTGGAGAAGCCAATGTAAAAGCAAGCTAATATGACATGAGGTCTTAGAGGAGGTCTGGGACTAGATCACATGGGCCATAGTGAGGACCCTGGTAGCTGCGATGCCCACATGGTTGCATGCTCCATGGTAAGAAGGACAGTGCACAAACACATGAGGTGAGTGCATCACCAGCTGGAAGAGAGAGAGAGAGAGAGAGAGAGAGAGAGAGAGAGAGAGAGAGAGAGAGAGAGAGAGAGAGAGAGAGAGAGAGAGAGAGAGAGAGAGAATGTGCAAGAGCACTTCTATGTTCCCCTGAGATTATATTAGTTTGGGTTTGGGCTTGGGACAAACCAGGTGCTTTTTCAAAAGAACCATCAATTTCCCAAGCTTCTGTGAGCTTTGGATGGGTTTACACACCCTAGTTAGACTGACAGGCTTCTACAGCCCAGCATCTCCTCCTGTGGCCCCCAACAATCTGGTGCTGACACTGGAGAGAAGCAGGAGGAATGTTAATCTCCTTGGCAAGGCTGCAATCCCCTGGGGTGTGACCCTGCAGTTTCCTGGCTAAGCAAGCAGGTTTATGATTCTCAGATCATTAAACTCAATGTCTATGCCTCTATGCTCCCCCTTCCTTCTCAATAATTAGCTAAATACAGCACTATTTATAATAGCCAAGTGCTAGAAACAGCCTAACTGCCCATCAGTGGATGATTGGATCAAAAAACTTTGGTACATTTACACAATGGAATTCTATATAGCAGAAAGAAAGAAGGAACTCCTACCCTTTGCAACAACATGGATGGAACTGGAGAGTGAAATAAGCCAGTCAGTGAAGGACAAATACCATATGATCTTACCCATTACAGGACAACAATGAACAAAACTAACAACAAGCAAAACAGAACCAAATATATGAATACAGTGAATAGGCCTTCAGTGGTCATGGGGAAGGGGGTTGGGTGAGGGGGGAGAAAGAGGCAAGGAAGGGGAGCAGTTTAGACAAGAACCTAGTATAAAGGAACCATGGATATGGACAACAGGTGGGATTGACTGTAGGGGGGAATGGGTGGGTAGGGAGGGGGACAGAGGGGAGCAAAAAGGGGATGGATGTAATACAACAATAAAATTAAATTTAAAAAAAAGAGAAGCAGACACAGTGCTAAGAAAAAAATAATAATAATTAGCTAAGTAGCAATGGTAACAGATTGCATATTGGGGAAAAGAATAGAAAAGAATTTAGGAGAACTCACAGTCCTATAGATTAGAGCCAAATAAACTTGAATTCAGATTTGGCTTTGCTGTGAATTAATTTTGAAATCTTTTTTTTTTTTTTTTTAAGATTTTATTTATTTATTTTCAAAGAGAGGGGAAGGGAGGGAGAAAGGGGGAGAAACTTCGGTGAGCAAGAGAATTATCAATTGGTTGCCTCTCCCACACTTACAACTGGGAACATGACCCAAAACCTGAACATGTGCCCTGATTGGGAATCAAACTGGCCTTTCTGTTCATAGGCCAGCACTCAACCCACTGAGCCACACCAGCCATGGTTAGTACTGAAATCTTGATCAAGTAATTTGTCCTCTTGAAGGTTCATTTTCCTTGCCTACAAATTAAGACAATATTGGCTCTGAGATACTTAAATGGAATTAGTGAAGTGATGCTGAATCATTAACATAGTGCCAAGTACATAATAAACTTTCATTAAAGGTAGATATTAGTATTAATAATGTTTGCTTCATACTAAAACCACCAATTAAATTGAGGTTTTTGCCAAAATCATGACTGTCTCAAATTAGTTCCACTGTCTCAATTCTGTTAGAAACAAAAACAAGGTAATTTTTTTCCAGAAATTCAATACCATCCATCAAATATTGAGTGATCGCTTAGTACTATCAATGTAAGAAACGTCCAAACCTATAAAGAATTTTTATGTTTATTTGAACAAAAATTGACAATAATTACCAAGAGGCAAGACTTCAAATGCTCCAGAAAATACGTTTTTTACAAATTTGAGTTTGAGGAGGAAACATGAAGATTACAGGAAGGTGGGAGAGAGCAAGGCAGTGAAGCCTGTACCTGAGAAGGAGGGATCTGAGATGAGGTATTTCAAAGGCTGTTAGCCTAGATGCAGAGAAATAATGGACAAGGCCTGCTTAAGGTAAAGATAAACATTTTGCTAAAGAAGTTATATGCCTGCGGCATGACTTCCACCAGGACCTTCCCAGTTAAGAATTTAGGATCAGATCATCCTGTGAGGTTACTTTCCATAGTCTGTCCTGAAACAATTGAGCCAGTGTCAATATAATGAAAACAGTTTGTGTGGCTGATACTTTTGGAAGATATATATATATATATATATATATATATATATATATATATATATGTCACCCATAGTACAAACAAGAATTGTGGAAGGCACAAGAAAATTAAAAATCAACAAGGAATAGTCCTGGATCTCAGAGATCTCAAAGTCTAGTGGGGAAAATACACAGGCAACATGAGTTAACTACAACAATGTAGTTATATATACATACTATTATGGCAGCATACATATGAGTGAGGAAGAGTTTGTCCTTCTTCATGAGAGAAATATATTAGAGAGCTACAGGGAAGAGCTTGTTGAGTCATCCTGTAGAAAAAGAGATTTAAAAAAAGAAGGAGCTCTGACTTAGGTGGCTCAGTGGATTGAGTGCTGACTTGAGAACCAAAAGGTCTTGGGTTCAATTCCCAGTCAGGGCACATGCCTGGGTTGCAAGCCAGGTCCCCAGTTAGGGGCTCCTGAGAGGTAACCACACATTGATGTTTCTATCCCTTTCTTCCTCTCTCCTTTACCCTCTCTCTAAAAATAAATAAAATCTTTTTAAAAATTACCCTTTTGGCTTTTGAAACTTAAATCAGAATGAAAGCTGCTACAGAAGCAAAAGAAGACCTTAGGTTTTTTTTCCCCCTTTTTGTTTTGATGGTGGTGGAAATAGCACACACTTAATAATTATTATAATAATTATCAATAATTATTAAGCATATGGAATTTTTATTATGCTTTTTCCCCCCTCATAGTCAGTCATAAGCTAAGTAAAGGTCAAACAACAAGTAAGGGATATTAACTAAACTTACAGCTCCTGCTCTGCAGTTCAGTACTTTATGTAGCTAAATAATGTGAAAATGTGCCTGCAGGCTGTCTGATAGAGGGACCATTCCATTTTAATATGTAAAAATCACCTTTATATGCAAAAAGTAAATTGTAAGAGCTGTGCCACTCTAATCAATCTGTATTGCTAGAACCAGGCTCTATAGCTATTAAAAGGCTTCTACTTCCTGAGACTCCCTCATGCCATGCAGCTTAGTCATGCCTCCTTGAGCACATGGAGGTATGAATAAATTTTAGAAGAGAAAAGAGGAATATGGCCTCACTGGTTTGTAAACACAGTTAGCTGATGGGTTTGCCCTGAAGGGAGAGATCTGCCACTTTGTAAGTTAAGCCTGAGTGAACTGGAGGGCTTCTAGACAGATACTTGGGAAATACTTCAGCAAGGTTTTAAAATAAAATCAATATACCCTCCTTTCCAGAGCACCGGACATAGGACAGATGGCTATTTGGGAAGAAAGGCTGAAGGTTCAAAGAGAACGGTATTTGCCTTTCTTGATCATCTGAGTCTGCAGAAGTAGCTTTCATACAAAGGCCTGTTTTTAAAATGAGGAATTGGAATTAAAGTGCCTTGCTCAAGGTCAAACAGTTATTAAGTGGAAGACCTGTAACAACAAATCTGGACTTGTGCTGATAGCACAAGAAGTGGATTTTTCTAACACGCCCCTTACATGCAATTCAACCAAGGGCAGGCGATTAGCTACACCTTAACCCTGTCTTCTAATTGTGTGTCCCCAAAAGTTTATTTCTACTGTGCATGTGCCCTCCTCTCTTCCTTCCTGCATGGAGAAATGTAATGTGTACAATTATAAACTAAGTTTCCCATCAATTCATCTACTCATTCATTCACTCAGTAAATATCTATTACATATCTATGAGCGACGTGCTGTTATTACAGAGTGGCAGAAAGCCAAAATCCCTGACTCTTCCCAGCTTGGGAATTGGGCTAGGACACTGAAGTAAGCCATTTTTCCTGAGAGGTACTTTGCATATCTCTGGCTAGTAGCTAGTGTCTTGGTTATACAGATGACTAGATAAACCTCCTACCCCAAGAAGATGAGAGGGGTTTCTGCCCATAGAATGGTGGTGAAAGAATTTACAGGGCTACCTGAGATTTCACAGGTGGCCTAAGGTTAGTCACCCTATCACTGAGTCACAGGCCAACATTATGGCTTAAAATAGGACAGCAGACATGCTGTAGCTCTCTCTCTCAACCAGGAGGGATATGGAGAAAGACATGTGGTCTTTCTCTCTCTCTCCCCTCATCCCCTCACCTAGACAGACTGTAGAGGGCCTTCCCCAGTTGAATATGCAGAGGGGCTCCAGCAGAATGACATGCAGAGACACGGTCTCTCTCTCTTCTCCCCTGGATGGACGTGCAGACAGGGACTCCCTCAATCCCCTGTATAGACCCATGGACAGACACGGGGCCTGAGAACTCACCTGGTTTGAGATGGGAGGGAGCTAAGGGGGAAAGGGAGACATGCAGCCTGCACACAGATAGGGAATTACACATGGTATAAGAGTTGGGGAGCATGTGCAAGATATTCCTCTAATTGGGTACAGCAGCTGCCGGGAACTTTGAATTTATAACTGGAATACTAAGCTGTGAGCTGTTGTGTTTCTGAAAGATGGTATCTTTTGCTTGTCTGTTTTAAAGCTAGCCTAATTGGGCAGGACTGTATCTTTTGGGTGTTTTTAAAGGGAGTGAAATTTAATGGCATAACTGCACCTTTGATATAAATCTGTGTACCCCTCAAATAAACAAAATACCTTTCCTTTTCACCAAACTCTGTTAAGATTCATTCCTGGTGGTGGGCAAATTGAGCTAATTAAAACTGGGGACCCCCCTCAAGGGTCCTGTTACACTGTGATAGAATCCCTAAGAAGTTCATAATCAAGAGTCAGAGTAGAAGAGAACGACATTAAAAATATCATTAGAATAGTAAAATATTTTAATTTTTGTAAAGAATAAGGATATCACAAATGAAATACAATGTTTAGCATATTCCATCCCTTGAACTTAGTGGAAAAATACGGGTTAAGGTTTTCTTCAGTCCTTAAGAAATAGCAGGTGCTGGCCACTGACATATCCAGAATTACTCCCTAATCCTGACATAGTGCAAAGACCATCGTGCGGGCTATTGATGAGATTTGAGCATTCCCTCCAATAAACATATGCTGGTCTGCCAAAGTTTAAAATGTTCATAATTTAGCCCTGGTTGGTGGCACAGGGGATAAGGTGCCAGCCTGTGAACCTAAAGGTCGCTGGTTCAATTCCCAGCCAGGTCATATCATATAACCAGGTTGCAAGCCAGGTCTCCAGCCAGGTTTGTAGCTGGAGGCAGATGAAAGGCAACCATACATTGATGTCTCTCCCTCTCTTTGCCTCTCTCAAAATAATAAATAAAATCTTTAAAAACCTTTCTTAAATAACAATAAAAAAAAATGCTCAAAATTTAAATCAGTAAGTTATAAGACCACAAAACCAGCAACATTACTTGACAAGAGTAAATCTCAGTTAAAATCAAATTAATTCATTAGCAAGATTTACTTATTTAGGTTAACTTGTTGACAGATCAGACCCTTTAGACATTGACGATGAAAAAAGTGAGCTCAGCAAGCCTTTGAATGATCACTAATTTCAACACTCTTCCCTGGTGTCTTCAAAAGAAGTTCTCAGAGCTGCAGAAGATATAGGAGGGAGGCTCTTTTATTATTTATTTATTTGTTTGTTTTAAAGATTTTATTTATTATCTATAGAGAGAGGGGAAGAGAGGGAAGCAGAGAGGGAGAGAAACATCAATGTATGGTTGCCTTTCACCTGCCTCCAGCTACAGATCTGTCTAGAGACCTGGCTTGCAACCTAGTTATGTGCCCTGGCTGGGAATCGAACCAGTAACCTTTAGGTTTGCAGGCTGGCACCTATCCACTGAGCTACCAGCCAGGGTGTGGAGGAAGGATCTTTTAAAATGAAGTTTCTACAAGCCCTGCCTTCTCAAGAGACAGAAAATAACAATGCACCTTTTTCCAAACTATACAAACACAAAAGATGGGTAAAATAAACTGTATTAAAATAAATCCACTTGTCTCCTAAAAGCAGGATAATAAAATATCATTTCAAATGTTATACAAAGAATTTGCTCTGGCCAGGTATCATAAAACTCTTAAGTTATGATTAAATTACTGTTTACCTGTGAAAGAGACTTTAGAACAAACAGCACATTCTTCCAAGTGGTTTTCAATCCTCTTTTTGTTCTCACTTTTTTCATCTAGGATGAGGTCAACAAAGAATAGTTTATAAGCAAAAAAGCAAAAAGAAAAAAGTATGTGCATTTAATGTTTAATGGAACAGATTTAACTTTATGGACTATATTGTAAATGAAGTCAAAAAGAGCATTACAATGCTTTTTTTTCCTGAAAATTCTGCCTTTCATTTTAAATTTTAGTGTATGCTATCTTCTTTAAAGCCGGCAAAGCTTTAAAATCTCCATCCTTAGAGCTGAATAGCAAAACCAGGATGTTTTATACTTCATTTAAAATTCATCTGTAGTCATTGGTATTAAAAGTAGTGTGGTCCTGAGGACCTGGTCCTGTTTCAGGAGGACACCTGTTCAGGGCAGCTGACAGGGGTGCCTCTGAGGAGCAAGGCACTGAGGCTCCCCTGAGTGATGAAATGTGAGGGAGTGTACAATGCCTGAACCCAGGGACTAGACATCAGATGGAGACTAACAGATACAAATCAATTAGCATCCTGTGAGAATATTTTTAAATGCCAAGGTCAAGGGTGCATCATTTCCTTTTCAATGCTTCTAACTCATCAGGAGCTCTCTTTGAAGCTGCATTTCCATGGCCCTATTCTTTCCTGTCTTGTCTGATGAACCCATTAGCTTAATTACTCACTGTCTGCTTTACCATTTTGCAGACCTTAGTACTATCAAATACATTTCACCAATTTGGGCTCACATCAGAATCATCTGAGATCCTTGTCAAAAATGCAGATTATCACAAACCAGCCATCTGGGGATGGAGCTGATACGCCTTTATTTTAAACCAGTACCCACAAGTGATATTTCCCCAAGATAAAGCTGCAGAGCCATTGACTGACAACAGGAGAAACCTTTAGTTCAAAAACTTAGTATCATGCTTTCAGCTTCAAATATGGACCAACAATGCTTTATTGAACTCTCAGCTGATGCATGTTTTCTTATTTCACTTTTTCAGATGCAGAAACCACATTAACTATGATAAGTACAGCCTTCAAAGTGAGGCAAACTTAAGTTCAATTTTCGTCAGGCTCTTCACTTAGAAAAAAAGTCAATGGTATGTTATGTGGCTTGGTTATTGTCTGTCTACTGTAGGATATGAACTCCATGAAAGGAGTCGTCTGCTTTCCGAGTGGAATCGGCACACAGTAACTGTTCAAACACATGAGTTTGCTGGAGATGGGGTTCCAAATAAGTCTCCCTAGAATGTGCCACTGTCATGTAAGTTATTTTGAGCTAAAGATAACTAAAGCTCAAAAGACTCAGGAAGATCATTTCCTTTTAATCTCCCCCTTAACTGCAGTAAAAGAATTTCGATAGTGCCTGAGTCTAAAAATAAGCCATAACAAAGATAACATTTTATATCAGAAAGACTTCCCTGCATGGCATGACAAACATTTGTTTATCACACATTTGTTCTTTCCATATTTCTGTGCATTGTCTTACTTATTTGAAGTCCTAGATCCCTACCCCCTCCTCCTTTCAGCTTCAATTACCTGACTATCTGAGAGCTTTACATCTTTGGGGGTCCCATACGTATGAAATGAAAATTTGTTTTTCTTGTGTTAATCTATCTTATGTCAATTCAATAACCAGGACTGCCAAAATACCTAGAAAGAAAAGTTTTTTTCTTCCCAATGGTTTAGAAGTTAATTCAATGACATGCATACATAAAACTGTAATGAGAACTGCAAACTAATCTCAGTTGTTGTTGTTTTCATTACCATTATTGTAAATATGAGAACATTCAAAGTTTGGGTTCTTATAATTCCTAACAACACCCTCAGACATATTATTTCTTTTCTTCTCTGTAATTCACTGAAAGACTAAGGTCACAAGCTGAACCCAAATATACAGTGGAGTCCCTGAAGTGATGCTATTTATATCGCCCATATGTAAAACAGATCATTTTGATTCATGTTCACTCCAAAATCTGAAGGAAACCCAAGAAATCAAGTAACATTGTTTCCCCAGTAAATATCTGCCCAAAGGGCATTTTGGAAAATATCAAATTGAAATGATCTCTTTTTTGCTCAGCTCTGAAATTGAGAGAAGAAAAGTTGAATATTCAAGGAGAGACCTGATCCTGGGCCAGTAAATATCTGCCATGTCCCTTCCCAGGTCCTTACATCAACCTTGATGGGCCTTTGAAGTCAGAGTAGGGATGCAAATGGTGCCGCATTGGAAGCAGCGGTAACATGAGTTCCAGATGTTCCGACAGGTGGCCTCCAGGAAGGCTTCACAATGAGGGCAATTAATATGGATGTGACCTTCATCTTGAAATGAGCCAAAGAGACTTTTTGATATTTTCCACGTTTCAGGTCTGAGACTATTTCACAGCAGTCAAGATCAGATAGAACAAGCCTTTTAGGGCTCCCTGGATTGAAAGTTACCGAGTGTATAGGGAAGAGAGAACATTTATCATGGAAGGTCCAAACTATTTTAAGTTTGTTCCATTCTATCAATGACAGAACTGTATCTTTGAAGCCTTCTCTATGCTTCCCTAGTTAACAACACACACACGCACACACACACCCCTCTACCTATCTGCAATACACACATGTGCGTACACATGTGTACACAGAATATAATAAATATAGTACACAAATAAAACAGAAATTTCAGTTGAAGTTTTATAACATACACCATGTTGTTCTTCACATCATGGAGATCACACAAAATAGTGTTCCACTTTTAACTTGAAATACCCTACTCATAATTCAAATTTCACCTTTACTATATTACCTTCTCCAACATTTTTTTTTTTAACCTTGCTTCAGAATGAGTTAAGTGGTACATTCTCTAGTTTTCAAGGCATCCTAAAACATTTATGTTTCCTGGAACTTTTATTGAATTTTCACTGAAATCTGACTAAGCATCTTATGGTCTGAAGATTTCTCAAAGAGTGAGACCTAGTCTTGCATTCCCATGATTAAGCACATTGTTCAACACACACTGTACATATTCCCAAAGTTATTTGTAGAATTTATTCTTAATTGAGCCTGGGTACACAAACAGTTATCTAATGCAGACAAGATTGTCTTATACCTAGGAGAAAAAAAATGAGTGAAAATATAATGAGTCAATATACTAAGTGTAATTCTGTGTGTAATTCTTAAACTTGCATTTGACTGACATTTTTAAATTGAGGTGGTCATCTGATCAAATATGCTTGAAAGCAATAAATGTAATATATCATTGTGGGGTACTGAATTGCTCACAAATCTTCATTTCGTGGTAGAAGTTCATAATATTTTTCATCTAATAATTTAATTTTAGTTTGAACTAAGTATTCCTTTGATAAAAGTTAAAGGATAAAAACATAAAAAGAATCATTCCTGACATTGTTTTACATAATTTTGAACACAATATCTCAGTCAAAGATGCTTGCTACCCCTAAATAAATATAATTTTTACAAAAGATTTATATTTGGCCTGTAACCATTGTACAGCATTATATATTCCTCTTCCCATAAAATACCCATTGTTTCTGAATTTTTCTTAGCTGAAATAACTATAGGCAAAGCAGCAAAGCCCTTTCGAGAAGTGAGATCATAGGCTCACAACAGCTGTTATTAAGATTATGAATTTCTCAGAGGGTACTTATATTTCTCATTATTGCCATACTGTGAATATCTGTATGACTCTAGCCCCCACAAGGACTGGTTAAGTTATCACGAGGTTAACAATATCTACATGCATGCTTAAACTATGTTTTAAGTACACACATTATTTTAGGCTCAGATAATATTTCCTGGGAGCCTGTTATCTGCTACTCCATCTGGAGTTTCCTACAATCATCTAAGGTATTTACTCTCAGAGACAACTTAGTATAATGAGCAAACTTTACCAACTTGATATCTCCTTCCTCTTCCAAGTCATTAATAAACATAGCATACAAGCCATCTGCACCTCTAATCCACTGTTGTTAAATAGCCTGAGTCTATTTTTCAAAGTTGCTTTAGCTGCCCTTCATACTGTTGGTAACTACTACTCTAAGAGAGAACAGCCTCATCTGTGAGTCCATTATGTATCACTAGTGATAAGAAAATGGCCCGTCCACCTCACTAAGGAAATAACACTCCACTGTAGAAACAAATTTATCACTTCCTAATCCCAGTGAAAAAATGCCATCATCAGCTATTCCATGTTACCCATCATAAAACTGTTTCCATTCTCCTTTCTAGATGCCAAACAAGCTATTCCAAGCAATCATTTATTCAGGGGAACAGAACATTAGTTCTTCCTGCAATCCTTCCAATTTCTTGTTGAAGTCGGTAATTCTTCAATAATTAAGCTCATCTCCTATTATTCTCAAAGTGAGGTAATTTTTCACCCTATTGTTGTTTGATTTATAACCTTTGCCTTTTAATCATAGTGAGCATTAACCACATATTATGAATTTCCCTCTTTCTTGAGATAAGGAAAAACACAAAAAATCAAAGGACAATTTTCAAGAGATCCACTACTATATATAACCAGGAATCATGCTACATTTTCTCTACATGGTAACTACAAGGTTAAAAGTAAACCATTGGAGGATTTAATAAAAATACACTTGTGTCATCCCTTTTGTTTTTTAAAGCAACATGCATACAATCAGAAGACCCAAGTTTGAAGACTATTCCTCTCATTGGCTGTGACTTTGGAAAGCTCAGCCAACACTTAAACTTGGTTTCTTCATCTATAATGTGAATGATGGTGATGGTGACTGACCTATTGACCTTGGCAGGCCATTATAATACTCAAGTCAGAGAATATATGAAAGAACTTTATAAGATATAAAGAAGAGTGCAAAAGTGGTGCAATATTATTAGTTTCCCTAGATAATGCATAAAATACTAAAGAAATGAAAAATTAAAGGCAGCATCATGAGTTTTTAAATAAGTTTGTGAGAGCATAATTTTTCTTCTTTTCCTGAATGTTAAAAGATAATATTATAAACCAAGCTTGGCAGGTTTAAGTTGAAGTATTGTTGAAAATGCTGTAGATATAGAAAACTACTCTTCTCTTTACATAAATAAAATCAAGTAATAAAATATAAGGCAGGCAAGTAACTTTTCCTCAAGATAGAATCAAATGATTCTTTATAAAGAGACTCTTTGTAATGGTGGTAATTCACTGGAAGGGGTAAGGGAGACAAAGAATCAGAAATTTGGGTTAAAGTCCTTACAAAAAGTAATATGGAACTGTTGATAATATCCCTGGCTTCAAAGCAGTTAGAGAAATAGAACATTATTAAATTATAGTAATATCAATAAACTTTGGTTAAAGAAAACAGTCCACTACCCCAGATGTGAGGTTTAATGAATTGCTTCAAAGAGAATTTCAGTGAACTGGGTACTGGAGGCTGACCACAGTCAATAGGAAAAACTGAGACATGCAAGAAGGGACAGAGCCTGTTGAAGGGTGTCTTGGATAGTCAGGCCATGGTGACAAATCCGTTCATCTCTTCTACATTTCTTTCATTTCCCTAATTCAGTAAGAATATAGGTACTAAAAGAACTAGGATCTAGTTAAATCCTTGCTAGTAAACTGGGCTTGCAGCTGTAATCAAGACCATGAAGTAGAATTATGTCACTTGGTCGATAAAATGGGAAAGTCAGACTCTTCCAAGTTTTCATTATATTTTCAAATAATACTTCTCTAAAATGCTCTTCATGGATGTACTAATGCCCTTTGAGCCTGTTTGCCCCTTTATGAAATAAAATAAAGGAAGCACTTTATTATATTTCAAACACACAGTGCATTGCAGCCATCAGTGTGACTGCTTGTGTCTTACTATTCCTTTTGGCCAGAAGTCATGACAAGTAGTTTTGCCTGTTCACTCTCCTTGTCTTCTCAGGATGAGATAACCTCAAGAGAGCATTTAGGATTCTCAATTCAAAAGTATCCTTTGTATTAGAGGTGGAACACATTTGTCATTCTAGCTGCTCTGTTGAAGGCTAAGTTTTGGGGATTTTCTCCCTCTTCTACTTTTTTTTTCCTTCTTTGTATTAAAGTTGTGTGTGTTTAGCTAGTATGGAAAAAAGAGAGAAAAAAATTCTCTGTCCTAATGGAGTTCACCTTTGATAAAGCCCCAACTGTCTCTATGGTTTTATCTTTATCAAAAATACTATTAGTCTAATTGATATATACAAAGATATTCCTTTGGTTTTGTATATTTCCAGGCATACACGGCAAGATTTTAAAAAATATGTGAGTTCATAAATTGCTATTATTCAATTATTCAGTCTTTAAATCTATTGATTTAAAAAATATTTGACATTGGATACATATGATCGTTGCATCTCCTAGCTAGTTTGAATGCCATCATTTTGTTCTGGTAGATAGTAAAATAAAACCTATTTCTACTGTAATGTCCCTTTGTTTAGCTGGGGGTTTTATTTCCAGCAGTGCGTATGCCAGTGGGACAGCATGTCAATCCAGCTCTCTCTTCCTCACTCGCTGGTACTCCTCCTTCCTCTTCATCCCCAGAAGCTCTTAGATCAGTTACTATCAGCTATAAAATAAGATGTTGCATCTCTACTCTAAATTCATATGAACTATACACTACCCTGAAATATTTTTCTCTGGTATTTCTGATATTTTTTTCCCCACGTGTATTGTGCTTTTGACCTTATGGCAACGGAGCAACTTAAACATAAAGAAATAAAGGCACTGCCCAATCTGGCTTAAGTGCAGAAATCCATTTAATTCTACTACTCTTCCGAAGTAGTTCCCAGGGCCCACACAGCTATTAATTTTCTAAAGTCATAAGAAAATATGTATGGAGCCAAAAAAGGGGGGGGGGTGCCTTTTATGCATTTTGAAACTTATGCAAATCTCTACCTACTGTAGTTCACCATTTAGAAAATTACCTTAAACTACTTTCCATTCCTACCATTAACCTAGCTTGATGGATGTCCACTAACTTCCCTACAGTTAAGGCACATAAAAACCCCATTTATCCCAGCAGCTAGTTTTTATTTCATTCAAAAGACTCTTGCCACCTCCAAAGGTCCCCAGCCTCCACACAGAGCCTTTTCACTTTTGTTTTAGTTAAAACCTTCCAAGTGCTCAGAAGCATTGGCCACAGAATCCCCTCCCCCTATGTCTTACACCTATCACAGAAAACAAAACCAATAGATTTATTTTTCTCTTTTCAATACAATTTTACTCTAAGCATTATTCATGTTGGAAGCAGATTGATACACATCACTTGTGATGTGCAGGCATCCCTGAAAGATGCACATGCTGTTACCTGCTGGCGTCTTTCTCTACCTGCTTAAGCTCCGTGGCAACTCTGAAGGAGGCCATAGCTGACTTCCAGGCAAGCTCAGCTATAAGCAAAGGCAGAGAATCAAAGTTTCAAATGAGGAAGGGATCTGTTTTGAGAGCTTTCAAAAGATATGATTCCCTGTTCCTACAGAAACCTTTTTTTTTTTTTTTCCTGGTTTGTACAACAACAAACACATTTCTGTTCTGTCATATGAAAAGATATGTGTGTGTGAGTGGGTGCCATGCCATCCTTATTGTGCTTTTTGGTCCTTTGAACATAATTTAAACCCAATTCAATCATACTGTAATGGCATTATATATATAAATTTTTTCTATGTTTATCCTTTAGCCATTGAGAGGACTTGAATTTGTACTAAGAAGACTGGAGATGCCATTAATATTATAGACATTTTAATATTTGTTAACATAAATCACTATGAATTTATTAAGGTCTGAAAAATAAATAGGATAATATCACTGTGTTAAAGTTTATTGATATAGCATGATAATAAGGAAGTAGTTATTCCAGCTTCATAGAAAGAAGATAAGTGCTCTTTATAAGTGTTCATAATTTCTTAGTTCTCCACATTCAAGAAAAGATGTTGACATTAACATACTAAAATGCATTTCATTAAAAGTTATTATTTGTCTTTATCCATTGTGCATATGAGGATCACCTTTGGAAATAAGACTGCTTCAATCCAAAAACTTCATTGTTTGTTTTTCTCTTGGAAAAGAATACGTACATTTTTCAATGATTTTCAACAGCTTCTCTACCCCCGTGGAATAAGAGAATCAACCTCAAACTGGAAATTACTTTTTTTATATCTGCAAAACAATATACTTTTTTAAAAGTGTGGCTCCAATATCAGTGCATCATGGGAAATGAGAGATAAAATCAGTAATTTATTTATTTTTGAGATGCATTCCAAAATGCACAGTCTATCTCAGGGGCAACCCCAGATTTATTTTTCTCTTTAATTACAAAATTTATGGAATCTGGAATCAGAAAGTCATAAAATAATTAGGTAGTATAGAGAGGATCCTCTTCTTTACTGCCCCACTCGACATCAGTTGCATAAAATAATTACCTCATTTTCTTCCTTATTAGCAGTGCCTAACAACTTGAGACATAGCTCCTACTATTCATTCTCAGGCCTGTGGCTTCTATGGGTAATGCTGTGGGCACGTGATGAGAGGGAGCACGGTCACTGTTCCCTCATCTTTGCTGTCTCTCTAGTACATACAGCTATCACTCCACAAAGCAAGTATCCAATTAAAGCCCTGTTTTCTGAAGTGACAGGGAGCCCAACATCAATAAAGTTTCCACTTTGGATGTGGTTTTCTCACGTCTGTTCTGTTTCTGTTGTTACTTTTTAATCATCACTCCCGCCAGGCATTGTTTGCCTATTGAGACAGTGGCTAAATGAGTTGAGAATTCTGTCAGGTTTTACACCAGCAGTGGGTTCTGCAGACATTATCAACTCATTAAAACAAGAAATTCCAAAGAAATAAATAAAACTTTTTCTCTTGCTTTCAGATACCACTATCTGACAATGAGGGTTCACAGTTCAAAAGGCAAAGATGCAAACTACAGCTTTGCAGTGTACCAACTTGTTATTTTTAAACAATATTCACAAATGGTCAAGAAAATATCATTCTATAATTTATTCTTGATTTTACTGAAGATATGTGTATTAAATGTCTCAAAGAGTTTAAATGTCCTTCTATTAGCTCATAATACATGATACAAACAGTTACTCTGAAAAAATTTTAATCAAACATCATAATCTGTGATATATTTTACACAGATAGTCAAGTTCGGTTAAGACAGGAATAGAAAACCTAGATAATTGCACACAGCAAACAAAAGCAGAGTTTGGCACCAAGGTACCTTCGGCATGCCTAAAGCTATCACTTGAGCCCACTATAGAATGAATTTGATTGACAAATTCACTAACTTATTCTTCTATTCAAAATTTACCTCCTCTAACACAATCTTAAAAAAAAAAAAGTGTTTTTTGCCCCGGCTAGTGGCTCAGTGGATAGGTGCTAGCATGCAAACTCAAAGGTTACTGGTTTGATTCCCAGCCAGGGCACATAACCAGGTTGCATACCAGGTCTCCAGCCAAGTCCATAGCTGGAGGCAGGTAAAAGGCAACCATACACTGATGTTTCTCCAACTCTCTTCCTCTCTCCCTGCCCTTTTCTGTAAAAAATAATGAATAAAATATTTAAAAATAAAATAAAACAAAAGAAGAAAAAAGTGTTTATCTATTGTCACCTGATAGCTCTGTTTATATACTAGCAAGTGACTATACCTTTAAGCACTTTTACAATAAAAATAATCACAAAATATTATATTTAGAATTATTATAAAGTGAATTTTAGACAGACAGTGTCCAATTCAGGATTATCTAATCAGATGATAATTGTAATGAAGTCCCTTTAGATGTATTTTCTACATTGTATTAAACTTAGTGGTACTATTCCATAATAAACAATTACCTACCTTTTAAAAATATCATAACAGTAAGATTAAAATGATCTTGACAGCTGTATCAATTAGCAATAAATACTTAACAATCTTTCTATATAAATTGTATGTCCTCAGATATTAATGATTAGAAACAATATTAATTATAACAGAAAACATTTTTTAGCTTACATCTTATACTCTTTTTTTCTTTCTTTGGTTTAAGAGTGAAATGTACCAAAAATATTGCCAATATAGGTATTTTCTAAATATTTGCTGTCCTTTTAATCTTACACCAAAAGAAGGTAAACCTTGCTGGAAAATATTCCAATTTAACTTTCTAAATAGATTAATTTCTTGATTAAGGCAAGTATTTATTATGAAATTTATTGTCTCTTTTAATGCAGTTTTAAAACTATTATAGTTAATAACCCAACAAACAAGAGAAGTAAATACTATGATCACAGTCTTCCAATCTCACCATCCAACTTATTTCCTTAACAAGTTTTAATGGATTTTTCTTGATATGGTTAGCCTTCTTATAGCTTTTAAATATTTAAAAAAATGATATCTTTTTAAAGAATTCATATCACTATTTTAACAAATCCACCAAAGTATTTACATAAAATAATATATCCTTCTCTGGAGTGGTTACCTTCAGAATCTGGACCTATCTCATAATGTTACCAATATGAAAACATTTTGGGACTGTCCTTGAATTAAAGATTTTCTTCCTGAGACTTGATATATAAAATAAATGAAAAGCCTAGGGTTTTCAATTGGATAGTCCTGAGCCTAAGTTCTATCTTTATTGTTTTGCATGTTTTGTGAAAAATTACGTACTCCCTCTGTACCTCAATTGTTGATTTATAAAATGAAGTCTGTGATAATAGCAGTTACTTCTTTAGATTGTGGTGAGTGTTGTATTTCACCATTGAATTTAAGAGTATAACAACTGCATCAGAATGACAGAATTTAAATTATATATGCCCAAATGATAAAGAAATAATGTAGAAATTATGTTTCTACAATTAAAAATAAAAAAGGGAAGGAAAGAAAGAGAAGGTGGGAGATAGAATAAGATAACTGGTTGTGTAATCTGGTGAACATTAAAATATCATTTTCAGCAGGAAAATCAAGTAAGTATAATCTAATGTATCCTGAATTTTGAAATGATTATTCTTTTCAACTGTCTATGTAGCAGTTACTAAAATTTTTCATTTAGCAGGTATCAAAAAATACCTTCCAAAGTAAAGTAATACACACACACACACACACACACACACACATACACACACACACACACATTCTCTAATAAAAATGGAATGAAATTATAACTAATTAAACCATAAAGAAGTTTCTGCTGACTAGAAACTTAAAACTCATTCTTAACCACCTCCTTTTTTAAAGAGTTAAACCAAACACAATGAATAAAATATTTAGGAAATAATGTGAATAGACATACTACATAGGAGCCTCCATGTGATGAAAATAATCTGGATAGCCCGGAGCCTCACTGCTCACTTCATTTTGGGGATGGCTTCACCGAGCTGGCACAGCTGACATGAGGCCATCTGCAGGGGGACACCATCCTCTGTGTGATGTCATCACTCTAGACAGAAAAAGCAGCTCTCAGGGCCCTCTGTGCACATACCCTTGTCCCTTAATTTGCATTCTTCGTTATGATGCCTATGGATGCAGAGGTATCTTGATCTAGTACTTGTGATTTGAAGTGAGTAATGAGAATGGTGTTCCCTAGCCCCTCTAATGCCACCTATATACATATATATGAATTGCGGCATGGGTGTGGGGCTTGTTCTGGCTCCTAGGGCCCTCCTGATTCTAGTCCTGTTTGCTGGTGGAAGCAGGTGCTTCTTAAGTTGTACTTAAGTTGGCCATGGTGCATACAGAATAGTCATGGAGTAGAACAAGTGTTCGAGGACATTTTATGCTCTGCTACTTTTCTACTCATGATTTTTTTTTTTTTCTTAATAATCTCTCTGGTATACATGTAGGAGTTCGTGCACAATGTGGGGTTTCCTGTTTGCAAAGCTAGAGAGACCACCCCAGTTTAAACGCTTTCCATCTAGGGAAATGCAAGGTTACCAATCAGCCTCATAGACAAGTATCCAGTAACCCAAGACTGCGCAGTGTGACCACAGTATCCATCTGCCCAGTATCCTTTGAGAGTGGCTACTGAAGCACCATTAGCTTAGATCCTAGAAGGAGACTGAGCAGCCATCGGGTCCACAGGTCCAGAATGCAGCAAGGTGTTGGCAATATTTCCTACAGATACCACAGAGGGTACAACAATAGTTGGAAACTTTAAGAAACTGAAACAACCTAACCACCAGATAATCTGAAGGACATGAGGATATGTCACAAGTACAATTCCAGAAGGTGACACTTCTGGTAGCCAGAAAATAGGAGGTCAGGTTCTTTGAGGAAATACTTGTACATATACATTATTTCTGAAGGCTAAGAAACTGATAAAGTTACAAAAACTAGTAACAAGTTGAGCGCTGTGGCTGCTCCTAATAGCAATAGATTGGCCAATACCAGAACTCATGTTCAGCTCTATAAGAAGATGGGAAGAACAGGGACAAGGATGAGGTCTTTAATTTGTCTCTCTGCACTCCAATCCCAGGTGAATATCCTAAACATGTTTTCACCTCCTGGATACTTGAGTTTTCTATGGCTAGTATTTTGGATTTTTAGCATGTTTGTTTCCTTGTTTTTCCTGCCTTAAATATGCTTGCTACTTTTCTTTTGCCATCCTTCTCTTTTGTCTTGATAAGGATGATTTGAGCTTTTTTTTTTTTTTTTTTTTCAATGTATGGTTGCTTTTCACCTGCCTCAGCCACAGACCTGATTGGAGACCTGGTTTGCAACCTTGTTATGTGCCCTGGCTGGGGAATCGAACCTGCGACCTTTGGGTTCTCAGGCCGGCGCCTTAACCACTGTGCTACCAGCCAGGGCTGATTTGAGCTTTTGAGGGTTGTATTAGTTTCCTATTGCTGCATCAAACTTGCTACAAACATAGAGGACTAAAACAACACTCATTTATTAGCTCCAAGTTATGTAAGTTAGAAGTCCATGCACAACCTGGCTGGGTTCTCAGCTATGCATCTCACAAGGCTGAAATCGAGTTGTCTGACAGTTATGGTCTCATCTGGAGTTCTGAACCCTCTTCCAAGCATGTTCATGCAGTTTGACAGAATTCAGTTTTTGGCAGTGGTGGAACTGAAGTCCTGTTCTCTTGCTTATTGAAAGACAAGGACTAGTTTCCATTCATACAGGGCACTCTCAGTTTCTCCCTGCATGGCCCACTCTACCTTTCAAGTGAGCAAAAAAAAAATCCCTCCTTCACAAATCCCCTCATGCTTCAAGTCTCTGACTTCTTCTAGACAGGGAAAACTCTCTGCCTTTTAAAAGGCTTACGTTGTTCAGTCAGCCCACCAAGAGATTTCCCTATCTTCAGGTCACCTGATTTGGCACCTTAATAAACCCTTCAGAAGGTACCTAGGTTAGTGTTTGGCTGACTAACCAAGAAAAATGGCTGGCACCCCAGGGTTTTGGAATCTTGGGGTCCACCTTAGAATTCTGTCTACCACATTCATGCCCAAGTTGATTAGACACGGTTACTTATTGAATTCAACAAGCAATAGGAATGCCCAGGAATAGAGTGTATTGACCCAGATTGTACAACTGAAACAAAAACTCAGACAAGGAGAAAAAAATACTTGGTCTTTTCAGAGGATAGCTAGTTCAGGCAGTCATGCTACTTATGTCCTTTCTAAATTTAATGTTCCTGATTGGCAGCAGAAGTCGTTGATGCTTGGAGTCTTACTGCAGGCCACAGAACTTTAGTAAAGAAAGTCACACTCTTATTCTCTTTTCCCTGTATCTTAACAGACTGAATGTACTATTACTATTGGCATTTGCTACTGAAGCTTGGATTTTGTTTTTTATAGGCCTCTGGAGAGGAAAACAAAATCAATTTGCCTTTGTTATAAGATATTAATGAATTAGACAAATAAGAGTACAAATGTGAACTGTTGGTGGATGTATAAGCCATGGGAAAAAGGCTTTTGGATAACCTATTCTCCTGAGAAAACTGCTTACATTGCATTGAATACCACTGAGGTACAACCAACTAAAGATAAATGCACTTGGGTGGAAGATAGCACCTACAATTCTACAACCCAGTGCTTACCTGGGAAGCTGTCTGAACTGTGATCCAAGAACATTAAAAGCAAACTGTTAACAGCCACTCAGGAAGTCCAGCACCTGATTAGTCACTCTGGGTACTGGAGAGAACGCTGTTACTCCCAGGAGTATAAAAACAATCTCTATGCCAAGTCAATAGATATATGGTCAAATGTAATTGGAAGTCCTTATAGCAAAAAGCCTTAAAAGCAGTATACGTAATAAAGCTTAAGTTCAGTCCTAAAATCCTTTGTATTCATATACCACAGTGAGAGCTAACTACAACTCTATTCTTAATCATTTCTCACCCAGATAATCACAATAGCTTCCTAAGTTGTCCTTCTACTTTGCCTTTACTTTCTTACAATCTATTCTCCATTCAGCAACTAGTGTGATTTTTTTTTTAAATATATGTCAGGCCCTGGCTGGTGTGGCTCAGTGCATTGAGTACCAGCCTGCAAACCAAAGGGTCACTGGTTCGATTCCCAGTCAGGGCATATGCCTGGGTTGCAGATCAGGTCACCAATTGTAGACGCAGAAGAGGCAACCGCACATCAATGTTTCTCTCCCTCTCTTTTGCCCTCCCTTCCCCTCTTTCTAAAAACAAATAAAACAAAATAAAAATATAAATCAGATCATCTCACATTTCTGCTTAAAACCCTCCCTGACTTCCTTTCTCACTCTGAGTAAAATGCAAGATTTCTAAGCAGAGTTCTTACAACCTGGAATCTAATCAAGTACCTGACCTTATTTTCTACTTCCCCTTGCTTATTGCGTTTCAGTCACAAAGGGATGGAGTCAGCTCCCAGTTTGGATTTTTGTGGAGACTGTTACTCCCTCCTGGGGTTCTTTTATCCGTTATTACACCAAAGCTTTGCCTCCTCGCTCCTTCATTTTTTTCTTCATATGCCACCTTTTCCATGAAGCATTCTACCCTATTTTAGCAGCACATGTCATTCAGAAATACATCCTCTTTCCTTGCTTTATTTTCTCTTTAGCACTTAAGAGTAGGCCTTTGATGTGTCACTTTCCATTTAATGGATGTGTTTCCTCCATTAGAATATAAGCACTCCAAAGGCAGATAATTTTGCATGTTTTATGCCCTGTTGAATGCCCTGTGACCATAGCAATGTCTGACACATAGTTAGCGCTTTATAACTATTTGTTGAATAAATTAAGTTAATAAAGGAAAAGTAGACTCTCAAATCAAAACAGCATAAATGATATTGGTACAGCATCATTGTCAGTTCAGAAAAATAAAACTGGATCTTCTGAACACCTGATAACATAATAATTTCTAGGGAGTTAATGAGATAAATATGAAATAAATACCATACAGTAAGTAAATTTAGAAATACATTATTTCATAATCTCAGAGGGAGGAAACTTGTTAACCATCAGATGAATTCCAAGAGCCATAAAAGAAAAGATTGATGAATTATACAGCAAAATTGAAACTCTAATGATGGGGCCAACATTATGATAAATAAACTCAAAAAAGTAAATAACAAAGTGGAAAAAATATTTACCATTCAGAATAAAATAACATTACTAATCTCCCTAATATATGTGCCTATAAATGGATATGAAAATGACCAACCAGGAAAGTTATAGGCAAAAGATATGAACAAACAATTCATTATAAAAGAAATTAAATGGGCTTTTAAATGTGAAAATTTGCTCAATAAATGGACAAAAAATCCAATTATTAGGGGTTTAATAAAGAACTGACAGTCCGATAACAATTCTATTGTCAAAGGTGTTAGGGAGTAACCAGGCTCCTTAAATGCTGATAAGGATAAGGATACAATCAATATGGAGGAAAATTTAACAAACTCTAAGAATATTATAAATGTATATGTCCTTTGCCTCAGTAATTCAATTTCTGGGAATGTGTAGTTGAGACATTCTACTTCCTGTACCAAATTCAAATGTAATTTGGCACATTAGAGTGTAAAGTATAATCATTAAAGCTTTAACTGTAATACAAAAATATTGACAACTTTTTAAATGAACATTAACAGAAAACTGGGTTAAATAAATTAAAGTAAATTAAAAATAAGAAAGGTCTTTATATATAATATAAAAAAAATTCCAAGTAGAGATGCCGTTAACAAAACAGAGGTTATATTATGTAATTATTTGTGTTAAGACATTCAGGGGGAAAAGGTATCTTTGTAATTTCTTGTATATAAAAGTTTTAAAAACTTTGAAAGAATATTCAGGATTTTAAAAACAAGAACTATGCCCTGGCTGGTGGCACAGTAGATAAGGTGCCAGCCTGTGAACCCAGATGTTGCTGGTTCGATTCCCGGCCAGGGCACATAACCAGTGTGCAAGTCAGGTCTCCAGCCAGGTCCGTGGCTGAAGGCAGGTGAAAAGCAACTGTATATTGATGTCTTCCGCTTCTTCTCTAACTTTCCCCCTTCCCCTTTCTCTAAAAATAATAAATAAAATACCTTTAGAAACATATTCTCTAAAAAAAAGTTAAAAAAAAAAAACATTAAAAAATAAATAAATAAAACCAAGAACTACCCCTATCAAATAATGGAACATGCTGATGAGGCAAGGTAGAGGTAGACTGTTTCACTGCCTAACTCAATTTCTAAACTGTGTAAATCCTAACTTTTCAATTGCATGAAGTTTTCTACTTAAAACACACCAATATTGAAATAATAAATAGCTCTCTACAAAGTTCAGATTAGTTGTTCTGAATATACTAAACCATGTGCCATTTTCCAATATAGCTGTCAGGTTTTTATGCTCTTGCAATGTGTCCAAGTAAGTCCCACAGGGATATGTCAAAATTGATTGTATAACATGGTATTAACCAACAACTCACCTTGAAGCACCACTCATTTTCTACCCATATATCAAAAAAAATCATATACAGATTAAACAAATCATAGAAACTAAGACAATGAAAACAAAATGCCAAAATTCTAGAAGAATGTCCATCAGCTATAAGAAAAATGAAACTAATTTAAAAGACTAGCCCTAGCTGGTAGCACAGTGGATAAGGCGCCGACCTGTGAACCCAAAGGTCACAGGTTCGATTCCCCAGCCAGGGAACATAACCAGGTTGCAAACCAGGTCTCCAGTCAGGTCTGTGGCTGGACGCAGGTGAAACACAACCATACATTGATGTCTCTCTCCCTCTCTGCCTCTCTCCCTTCCCTTCTTTCTAAAAATAATGAAATAAAATCTTTAAAAAATAAAAATAAAAAAATAAAATAAAATAAAAGACAGACCAAGATTTTAATTTATAGCCCACGAGAGCCTACATGTAAGCACCAACACCATTTTAAACATGATAAAAATTAAAATACGATGTACCAGAAGAACAAAGAGGGATTATAAGGCTTCATTTGATAAACAAAACAATGGGCTAATAGGTATTGAAGGAACTGAGAATTGCTGTTAAGATGCTCAATCAATTGCCTTGTTTAACTGAAAACAAATCTCCCTTATCACATATTTTTATGGATAAAATCAATAAGTGCCTTCTCAATTAGACTTCATCAAGGGAGATTATTAAAAATAAGATATTTGATATTTGGTAAAATCAATATAATTTTCTAGGCTGTTTAATTTTTATTATTCCAAAGAGTTCATTCTGTAACACTTTTTATTTGACTTTTTAACATGTTGAAATGTATGTATCATGTGCAATGGTATCTTCAGATATATATTCATAACAGAAAGGGGAGAGAAACAGTTGGATATGTGATGACCAATGCAGCCTTGGGTAAGAACTTTTCAAAGTAGAACAGCTAAACCCAGCAAATTTATTAAACTGAATTTACAAAGTTTTACTACTACTACTACTACTACTACTAGTAGTACTGTTTTAATTTTTAAAATTCACCCAAGGATATTTTCTCATTGCTCTTAGAGAGGAAGGGAGAGAGGGAATATCAATGTGAGAGAGAAACATCAATTAATTGTCTCTAACATGCTTAGAGAGAACCTGAAACCTAGGTATGTGTTCTGACTGGGAATCAAACCTGCAACCTTTTGGTTATGGGAGGATGGTTCAACCAACTGAGCCACATAGGCCAGGGCCTGAATATGAAACCTTTTAAAGCTGTCTTCTTAAAAAAAAAAAAAAAAAAAAAAAAATCCCCAAAAGTAACATTTTAATCAGATGACTGTAAAATAATCTGAAAGCATCGAGATAAGTTTTATGCTTCTCTATTACAAAGATATTTTAAAATTAAGGGTAAAAGAGACTGACATTTTGTTGAATTGAATTTTAGAAAGATCTATCATTTGAAAACATTTCCAGACATTTAACAAGCCCAAAATGTGACAAGATTTATACTTTCCCAATTTAGATGTCTAATTTGACTAATGAGGCAAAGCTTTTCGTTTAAAAATGTTTCCATTTTGTATTTATTTTGGCCTAATCCTCCTTAAGATCAAGGCAGTGACACCTATTACTCATCATGGCATAACTTTCTCTTCCCTCTTGTCCTGCACCTAGCATTTTCTTGTTTGTATCAATAACAGACAGCGGTAGCCTCTGAGAATATTCATCAGATGCTGAATGATTACATAATCTCCTGATTCCTGATATCCAACTGACATCAATAACTGAAAGTATAGTCTTCCATTTTTCCTTTTTCTATTTTTCTAAAGACAACCATTAGAGGAATTATCTGAGGATGACATCCAACAGAAGCAAAGAAAATAGAAATATAGACATAGAATAATTGTAAGCATCTTGCCCTCTTGTTTGATATAAATTGTATATTCCCTGGGAAAGCCATCTTGTAGCTTTCTAGTGTATGTTTTTGTAACCTGTATGTAAGCAACCAATAAATTATAATGACAAAAATAATCTGTAGAAAAAGCTATTGTTAAAAAGAAGCAACAAGCCCCAAATAAGGTCATTTATGTTAAGCCCCATGTCAACAAACCAACAATTAATAGCTAACTTAATTGCAGTTTTCAACTTCTCTCAGAAATGTGACTTTAACCTGTCAACCTGGTATGAAAAGTAATAAACAGAAACCTTATTTAAAATGGAGTACAGAGGCTAGAAGACAGAACTCTCAGGCATGTACCAAATCAATGCACCTCACTGACCTCAACAAGAAGAGACATCCTTGCATCTCTGACAAGAAGTGATAACCACACTCCTACCTCAGCATCAGGAAAAATGACTCCTCCTTGCCCAGTAACAAGTCAGTCAATGGGAGAGGGCCATAACTTAGCTAATGAAAAGTCACTATACCTTGAACTTGCAGTTTCCTCTAGTGGACTCTGTTTACAACAGCCCATCCCAAGTCTATTAAAAAGTGTTCCTCTTATTTGTTTCTCCAGACTTGTACATGCTCTGCCATCAAAGCTCATGGCCTGCATTGCAATTCTGTGTTGCTGTATATTGCTGGAGAATTATCTGGCTGTCTATCTATTTAAGGCCAACACTAAAAATACCTGCTCTGCACCTGTGAGATCATCGGCCTGATAGGCCCCTTCTGCTCCCCTTGGGAGGGTGACCTTGCCTGAAACAATGCATTCTTTGCTAATAATTTCCCTTTGCTGCCCTCTTTCTGTCTTTAAAAACCTGCATTCTGTACAGCCATTAGGAGTTCTTTTCTATTTGCTAGATGGGATGATGCCCAATTTATGAACTGTTCGATAAAGCCAATAAAATCTTTGAAGTTTACTGGGTTTAATTTTTGTTATTTAATACAACAGTGCTGATCACCTTACTGAATTGACAGCTCACCTGGAGATGCATTATTTCAACACATGTAACTTTTGCTTAATACACCCCCAGAAATGATTAGATGATTAGAAAGGACAGCTACTTTTAGAAGAATAGAAGGGGGTTAGAAAAAAAAAAAAAGGAGCAATAGAGAATTCACAGCAGGACTAAGAGAGTCAACAATGAAGGCATCATCAGTCATTTCATAATCCATAGAGTGACTTCTACAAAACAAACAAACAAACAAACAAACAAAAGCCAAAAGAGAAGGAAAATTGCTTAAATGTAAATCTTCAGGGGAAAACATGGAGAAAATTTTAAGGCGAGGGACTCTTAAGTAGACATATTTACAGAGAAAATGATAGATTTTGTTGTAAGCTGTTTTTAGCACACAAAGCTAAGTGAACCTGGCCAAATGTTTGCTGCCAAGGCTTCTGCATTTCCCTCAGCAGTTTCTCTGACAGTAAGCCGATAGGCAGAAACACTTGATTCCCAGTTCACTGACAGACGTTCATGAAAACAGACATGAGAGACAATAGTCTCCAAACCAAATCCCCCCAAATGCAGGTAAGATAAAAAAAGAACTGAAATAATTTATATTGCCATTTAAAAAGATTATATATAGATCAAAACAAAGGTTCATTATTAAGTTATAAAGAGCATTTCAAACATCAAGAAGTTGCAATGTCAACAATCCAGTGTAATGCTGAAATTTTTAATGACCCCATATCTGTGGAAGTCATTGAAAAACTTACCCATTTTCCTCTAAAATACATGTCTAATTCATGGTTTAAAGCATCTCCGTGATTATCAGCTTTTTAATGAAGTGCATATAATCTAAGGATGAGACAGACCATACTCCTTATCTCACCAGAAATATTTAACAGTGAGAATGAAGAAAGTTGGATTTTAGCTTTGAGTCTTCTATATTTGCTTTATGTCACATTGCTCACTGGCTATCCTTTGTCAATTATGCAAAGGAATGCTCTACTCAGATTCATTCTCTTTTCCCATTTTATAATTGTTTGGTTATCACAAAGCCTAATGAGGCAGAATGATCAATAGTTCATAAAAAGCACATAATTTTTTTTGAAAATTGAGACACTAACCATATTTTATAGATTAATAAGATCAATTATTTTCAAACATTGAGTTTTCTCTTCCAAAATATTAGTTTGCTAGTACAGCAAATGATCCCTGGACTCAGACTCTGACAGCCTGGCTTCAAATTGACTATGTCTCAACAAGAGCTTTATATCTTTGTGTACATTTATCCTCAATTTTCTTACCCATAAAGGTAAAGTACCCTCAGTTTCCCTTCCAGTTCTAACATCCTATAATGTTACATGAGAAATATGGGCATCAATCATGTGAGCTGTTTCATGAAGAGGATGGTGGTATAAAAAGATAAGCACATGTAAGGAAAGGGATGTGTGATTGAGATAGCAAGTGAATTTATTGCTAATTGTGATTCATTATTGTCATAACTGTAAGACTCTAAATAAGTGTTTTAAACTCTGTAGCCATTGATCCCCTCAACTTTAAAATATGAAAGTGCCCTAGATCAGAGGTTTTCAACAGCCAAATTTACATATCATTTTCTACTATAAATTGTTAATTAGGAATGAATAACCACCATCAATGTTTTGCAGCATATCTAAAGTACAGCATGATGCACAGCATAATAATCCTATGTCATTAAGAAATCCAAGAATATGTATGGTCTTAAAATTCCTATAACCACAGGAAATCACTAGAATCATAAAAATGTAAAACTAGGATGGAGTAGATGTGATCTAGTTTAATTACTTCAGTGGATAATTTGAAAAAAAACCTGGTATACATATTCAAGATATACTCTCTTGATTTTTGCAGTGGTCCTTGGCCTCATGTCAATCTCCTCAGAGTCTCAACTATTGCCTTAGGACACTGTTAGAAATTAAATTCGTTACTTTCACCCAATAGAGTGCTCATGATGACATGAGCATGGATTATGAAAGATTCATGAGTCCTTCTGGAAAGTCCCATTGCACGGTTTAGGGAAAGGGATTTTGAAGTGCTTCCCTAAATTCACAGAGGGGGCTTCTCTAGGGAGTATTGTGAACTGTTTGCAAGTTCCCTAGACAGACTTTGTTCAATTCTAAAAATATTTGTTGACTATTCCTAATATATCACTAATTAAAGGGTTGAGAAGTTAGGAAGTCAAACTTTGGATAAAGAAGAGGTGATAAACAATAAATAAAGGTTTACCATAGAGCAAAAACACTGAATTAAAGGAATTAGAGAGATTAGGCCCTTGGAGTGACTACAAATAGAGTCCTTTTTCTTCTGAAAGATTTTATTTATTTTGGGGGGAATGGGTGGGTGGGGAGGGGGACAGAGGGGAGCAAAAAGGGGATGGATGTAATACAACAACAATAAAATTAAAAAAAATAAAAGATTTTATTTATATATATTTGAGAACATGGGGAAGGCAGAGAAAAAGGAGTGGGAGAGAAACATCAATGTGTGGTTGCCTCTAACGCACCACCAACTGGGGACTTGGCCCTCTCAGCCTAGACATCTGGCCTGACTGGGAATCAAACCTACAACTCTTTGGTTCCCAGGCCAGTGCTCAATCCACTGAGCCATACCAGCCAGGGCTCAAACTGAGTTCTTAAACACACTAACTCAAGTTAAAGCATGAGAAACAAAGGAGCTGCAGGGAGGAAATGGCACGGAAACATTAAAAGTCTGGTTGTATTGTATGGAGTTTCTCTCCTGTGATTCTGACTGTTAGTTTAATCCCTGCACCATCTGTGCTCCTGAATCTTTACAAACTGCTTATAGTTACCTTCAGAGACAAAGATGAGGTCAATGCTTGAAGATGAAAGGGATAGTCATACTTATAGGGGCTTGTCTAGTAAATGTGAACATGAAGAGGAAACAACAGGATTCCTGTTATGGATGCTTGGCAATATGACTAAGGAAAAAAAGATCTAGAAATTTCTATGTTCATTCTTAGGAGGCAATAAACCTCCACTGTTAATCACAATGTCAGACTTTCATTAAAGTCTGACCAATCAACAGCTATAGACCTAAGGCCAAGTGACTTAGCTTTTCTGAACCTCAATATAATATCCCACGTGTAAAATGGAACAAATAGAGTACCCCATCACAGGGTTGTTATCAGGATTAAAGCATATAATCCACACAAGGCAGCTAGAACAGTGCTTGCAAAGCAGTAGGAAGAAAACAAACACTAGCTCCCATTTCACGGAGATGTAGTGCAGCATTCTCTTCACCCTCCATGCAATTTTTGTGTGATGAAGTCTCTCTGGGCTGAAGTTACCTGGCTCTAGGGCCCTGTTAATAGCAGCCTACTGAAAAGAATAGTCGATGCATTATTTTAGTAATCTAATAGTTACTTTATAAGGCACTATTCTTACAGAAACCAAGAATGTATTATGAATTCACGCCAAAGCCATAGCAACCGCAATTGTGGGGCAACTGCTGAATTAGACTCACGTCGTTCTCAAACATTAAAATCAAATTAAGTGGCTGTACTATTAATAGCACTACTTATTCAGCTCCTTTCCTCTTTAAAGCACTTTATAAACATTAACTAATTAATCCTCACACTCTTATGAGGTAGGTAAATAGTTGTTAGCTCCCTGTTTGAGGAAACCAAAGTTGAGGTTAAGTTTGCTGGCTCAGGGCAATAGAGTGAGGCAATATTTGAGTCCCAAATTAGGACATTTTAACTTGCATTCATTTATTTTGGGCACTGTATTGAATTTTTCATGATAATTTATTACATTGTATTGCCCTACCTTGTTTCTCTCATATAACAGAGACATGTAATTCGTTGCTAACTGGTGAAAATAGGTACAAAATACTTATGAAGTGTTTCCTATAGCTCACGATGACTCCATTAACTTACAGGCTACATAGCTAAAAAGCCAAAAATCACCAGTGATTTCATCTGACATCTCTAGCCTTTACAGGAACATGTCACACACTCAAAATGCACCATATGTCTAATTTCACATAACAGAATATATATTTCTTATTCTCATATCATATCTTACTCACCTTAATATCTCCAAAGCAATACTATTTGAGGTCTTTCCAGAAGGTATCAAGCCATATAATATGAAAAATAGAGACATTCATTGAAGAAGATACAAGATATAAAAAACATTATATTACCTAGGACAATGACTCCTCAGTCCCCTTCGAAGTAGACCTCATACATACAGTTCTCCCAATGTGAATCCACTGTTCAAAATACTCTGTAAAATTCTTTGTTGGAATAACCATCAGCTGCCTGAAATCCCTTTTCTTCCAAAGGTGATTTTAATTTTGGGAAAAGCCAGAAGTCGCAGGGCACCAAATCTGTACTGTAGGAGAGCTGAGTCACCTGGGTGATTTGACGCTTTGCCAAAAAAAAAAAAAAAAACTCTGTGTGAGACGTGATACACGAGCAGGTGCTGTGTTGTGGTGAAGCAGCCAATCATCGGTTGTCCATAGTTGTGGCCTTCTGAATCATCTGAATAGTTTCTTTGGAAGAATGTTCAAGGTTAATGCAAAATTTGATGCAGATTCATTGCTCTACTCAGTCATTTTGAATGTGATGGCCACACAGTACATGTGCTCACTTAATGGTGTCCACAGTCCCCACTGACTAGTATGGTGAAGTCATGCACAGTCCAGTTCATGCTCCAGTTTACATTGATGCAAACCATTCTTATTATATTAGCAATGGCTAGACTTTTTCTGGATTAACCTTGCCATATGAGTAAAAGGCTAACTTGTGGTATGGTATTTCAGTAACAATTTTTTTCAGTAACCTCCCAATTATTATTTCTTCTTCCATTCCCAGCCTTCATCTTGTTTATTCTCCATAGTGCTATTCAAATTATAAGTAACAGAACAAAAACATGATTAATTTTGCTCCCTTGCGCAAAGCTATGAATGCCTCCAGGTTTCTGTTCCCACCTTCATGCCCTTCTCTGTCCTTTCAGGGCAATTTTGTAATGTGGAATTCATTGAAAGGTATTTTTACTGTATCACTCAAAACCTTAGAATATAACCATTTGCATGTTTTATGATTGTTCCGTGAGGACAGTAAAGGTATATCCCAAACTGAATGCTGTGTCTCAGTGCATGACACAATGTAAACACTCAGTAACAGTTTGGTAAATGAAGAAATCATGGTAGAAATTAAAATGTTATGCTGACTTCCTCAAAGCAATTTTGCTACTAAATTTATTACTTTTGAATTTCCTGATGTTTAACTTTGATGTCCACAAAAGGCAAACCCTTTGCAGTTTTTCCCTCTGCTGGCCTTATCTTCTTATTTACTCTGTGTAATCCATGTATCAACAGAATCTCTGCCCTCCTGTAATCGCACATTTAGCCATCTCCTCTGAGAGTGGGCATATATTGGATCAAGATTAGGGAAAATCCTTGGCCAGGTAGCTAAGTTGGTTAGAGCTTAGAGCATCATCCCATCTGCCAAGGTTGCAGATTCAATCCTTGGTCAGGGCACATACAAGGAACAACCAACGGATTCATAAATAAGTGGAACAACAAATCAGTCTCTCTCTCTCTCCCCCTCCCCCTGCCACCCTCTTCTTTCCTCCCCCTCTCCCTCCCTCTATCAATAAACAAAACAAAAAGAATAAAAGAGGACAGATGTTTGTGAACAGAAAGGAACTGTTTAGGCAGAAATTGCTGGACCAGCATTCATATGATTAACACTTTACATTACCTCTACATGAAGCCGAATAGGTTATTTTATCTGCTTGATTAATTGTAGAAATAAATCAAAATATGTTTGAAACTGTGGATGCAAGTGATGTGTTACTTATTCTGCTGTTCTAGAAATGGCTATTTGAACTCAAAGCTGGAAAGAAAAAATTTAAAGTCTTGTGAGGCTATGTTACTCCAACTCTCCTCTCAGGCCCTAATTCCAAACTACCTCAGTGCAGAAAGCAGGGGAAATTTGCAGGGCCATTATTTCTTAGTCTATTGGGGAAATACCAAGCCAAGTAAAGGGAACTCTAAGAGAATTCCATACAGAGACTTTTGACAGCAAGATGGCAAGATTGTTATCTCAAACCCTGCCTAGAGGTGTGATTATATAGTATCCCTTCTGATCTACTTTTTGTGTTTCTATAAATAATGATCTATGAGAATTTCAGGCTATATGGGGGTAGACAGATAAGAGGTGGCCAGTGGAGCAGCCTGCTGTTCCAGTTGGCATGACATAAATACATGTGTTTCAAATAAGCCAAGTAGACACCATGCAAAGCGGTAAGACTTCAGCCATTTTGTAAATACCCTACCCCTGGAAATGAAGCCTCTTGCAGCTCAAGAATGTGGGATGGACTGCTAGGAACAGGATCTCAAAAAGACTGAGTGGGGACATGGTACATAAAGAGACCCTGAATACATTCTAGAGAGCCCACACATGCATCCCACACAATTTAGATGCCTTGCTGTAGAGAGGGTTGGGGAATGTTAACCAGAAAAGCAGCAGAACCGATTAAGGACAAAAACCACCTCCAAATATGCAAACCCAAAAGCATCAACAAGTAAAACAATCCAGGGGAAATGAAGAAAGAAAGTCATAGCTCACTTCCCATCATAACTGAAAAGAGGTGCAACACTGTTATTAATTACTAGGATCCAATGCTCCGTAAGGGACCTCGTCTCAAGTGTTTTGCACAGCAATTCTAGTTCACATCTGCGTTGAGGATTTCTTACTACACAAAGTTCCTCAAGCTAAAGTCTGAGCAGGGCTGGAAAATGAGCTGGAGTAACTACTAACTTGAATATAAGATTGGAGTTCCCAACTGGTGTAGACAGGACTGACAATGATTGGAAATCTATGATATCTACCTGAAATAGCACTACTGGCTCAGAAAGCGAGGTTTGACAAAGTATGGCTGAAAGCATTAGTGGGCAAAAAATAAAACCATTTCACACTTATAGTATCACTGAATTCAGTCTGTTCTGTTCAGCAAATTGATTGGAACAGCGTTTAGTAATTACTAAACAAAATTGTTAATTAACCACTTTAATATCTAATTCTTTAACACTATATTTGAAGAGTACGCCACTTGTAATGTTGCATCTGAAAATTAAAAATCCATTTCAGATTCTTCATTACATTGGCATTAGTGCTTTTCTTTGCAATAATTTTTATTTTAGTTATTTCCGCTGTTTTTCTTGGAGGTTCTGCCTTTAGTAAACATTTAGTGTGAATGAACAAATAGAATGCTCATTGACTATAAGATTACAATGGAAATGCTCTGGCTGGTGGCACAGTGGATAAGGTGCCAGCCTGCAAACCCAAAGGTCATTGGTTCAATTCCCAGTCAGGGCAAATAACCAGGTCTCCAGCTAGGTCTCCAGCCAGGTCCATAGTTGGAACCACACACTGATGTCTCTCTTCCTCTCTGCTCCTCACCCTTCCCTTCTCTCTAAAAATAGTAAATAAAATCTTAAAAAAAAAAAAAAAAAAAAAGATTATAATGGAAGATTCATGATTGTCTAGTAAATTTTAAGCCACCTCTTTTCAGGATCTGATAAAAGGATGTTTTTGTGCTACCTATACTCAGCAAGGTTACTTACACTTCTTCTATACTCTTCCTATCTTTACACTTCCAATATTTCTCCTAAGAATTTTGAAGACAAAAGAAATAAAGTATAACACTTTGTCACACAGAGTTATTGAAACCAACAAATCTGAAAGACTCTACCACTGGTCCCCCTACTATACATGCAGATAAAACTGTTTAATCAAACACCTCTGACCTCATGATAACTCTGTTATTAGCTCTAGTTGTTCCCTCTATTAAGTAAATAATCTGTCTAGAACATCTATATGAATATGATATTTTTGTTTGTTTTTTATACATTCTGAAATTATCAGGACAGTTATCAGGTACTTCTATTCATAACTTGTTTCACACTAAACACAGAGAAAATCAGACCATATATATACCCTGCTCCCAGGAAACATGGTATATTCTCTCCATAACCACTGCGCTGACCTTCCAATGTCCAGAATACCGAAGGAGGCAGAAATTGATGAAAATAGCAATGATGAGTCTTGAATAAATTTAAAAATTATGAGCTATGGACAAAAGCAAGGCTTTCCAATAATCAAGCACATGTCATGTTATTTCTTAACCCCAGAGTGATGCAAGCTCAATGCATTCAATTTTAGAAATCTAATTGCAGCAAATTCAAGAAGATACATATTTTTCTAAGCAATAAATACAGCATTTTCCCCCGTCTTTGAAGGATAAAAGGACTGGTGCTAGAAAACAGCTGCAACTCCAAAAAGATAGGCTCGGTATTTCAGCATACATGGTTTGCTTTTTCTTTCTCCTAAGTGGACTAAATGAATAGCCAGTTTCATTTTTTTGATCCCCAGGAAAAGGATACAAGTGGAGCATGCTTTCAAACAGCTGCAAATATGAATGATTAAAGTGAGTCAGACAATGGAAGAATGAAACCTGCATTTGCAGCTGTCACCTTCAAAATAGTGTGGAGTTAACAGCTTTGTTTTTCTCTGCTCCCACAAGTGAAGAATAAGCAAACTGATTTTAAAATGAAGAACCAATCTGTTCATTTTCAGGAAAAATGCCAGTTTAGTCTGGTAGTCTGGAATCTGTATTTTTGTTATTTGTACAGAGGTCAATGTGCTGCCATGATATTTTTTCATAACTGTTTAGTTGAGTTTATCCTTAGCAGTCAATTGAATATTGAATGCAAAGATATGTAAACAGAGTTCTCAGTAATTTGCATCGGGCTTTAGTATCTCCCCAAGATTCATGTACATTTTTTCTGATTTTTAAATTAATTTTGACAAGTTTCTCTTTTAGATTGTTCCATGTAAATATATACCAATAGTTACCATAATCAATGAATGTGTAGAAAAGTGCTGTTTTTATCCATTTTAATTCTCATTATTTTTAAGACAAAAAAAGGGTGTTTTAAGGGGCTTGAGTTTGTGATTGTGTATAGCAAAGAGCACTTCACCCTGCCTCTTAAGGTGTCCTCGGGATTGTCTGGAATGAAGTTTTCTGTGAATTCCCAATGTTTCTCTACCCTACGTCATTTCTATTTCTAGCTTCTGTGGAATTCTGAGTCTCCATCTGATATCTTACAGCTGCATTTTTTTTTATCTCCACGCCCACACCCGATCAAAATAGGCATTCAACACAGGCAGTTGTATGTGATAGAATTGTAATGGATGCTAAGATGTCATGGTTACATGGCAGCAAACAGCACAGAGAGTTGAAAATTAAACATTAAACACCTTAATTTTTAAAAAGACCCTGGGTTGATGTCCATCAATTTGGGCTCCAGAAATCCAAAGAGCCTTTGGTTGTTACTTCCTCTTGTATTGTTTATTCTTCCTCTCTTTATTTTTCTAAATTCATCTTTATTCCT
The DNA here is from genome assembly GCA_004026585.1 of Noctilio leporinus. Classification (NCBI taxonomy): domain Eukaryota; kingdom Metazoa; phylum Chordata; class Mammalia; order Chiroptera; family Noctilionidae; genus Noctilio; species Noctilio leporinus. The sequence continues at coordinate 224,148 of PVIW01000953.1, forward strand.
TGCAGAGAAGTGAGCTGTTTTTACTTTAGCTCTCTCCAAAATATACTCTCAATTTCTCACTTTATCTTTCGAAAAATATTAATGGATATTTTACTAGACCAAAATAATGTTCTTTTCATTAGGGACAGCACTGATGGTCATTGCAAATATAATTTTTCTCATACTACAGAACAAATAATCTTTATCTTAGGCCATTCTGTTTCACTCCTGCTCTGCATTGGTCTTTTCCTTTTACTCTAGATCACACCAGCTCATTTCCTTTATAGACTCTGTACATGCCAAAGCTTCCATTAGATCCATTGAACTCCAAATTATACTCATGGTTTGCATTATGTTGTCATTCAAATCTCACCTAAAAAGGTACTTTCCTGGCCACCTGATTTATGCTGCAATGAACACAGGAGTGCATATACCATTGTGAATACATGTTTTCAAATTTTTCAGTAGATACCCAAATTTGACTATGGGTGGTGGGTACACAATGCAATATACAGGTGATATACCACAGAATTGTACACTTGAAACCTATATAATTTTACTAACTAATATCACCCCAATAAATGTAATAAAAATGATAGAACTAAAGGCAAATTTAATAATCTGAAAAAAAAAAAAAAAGATACCTCCTCAGGGAATCATTCTTTAACCACTTAGGTTAATTATTACACTCCCATCACACACCCATATTAGCTTTTTATTGTTTAATGCTGTATTTTTAGCACTTATATTTACATATAATTATTTTGCTTTTTCACTTTTATCTAACTTAATTTTTGGAACTCCAGCAGAAGCAACACTGCCAAGGTTCCATGGTCACCACCAGTGCTACTGCCCTCCACAATCTGCTGCAGCCATGTGCCCCAGCAGCTGCTACCAGGATGTATTCTTACCCCAGCACAGTAGTTTCATGGTGTCCTAGCCCTAGGTCATATACCTTCATCTTGGCTGTCAGTGCAATGACTGGACAAGTACTAGCAAAAGGAGGTAATGTTATTCAATAGGCAAATAAAACATTGTGCCCAAATGCAAAGTATTAACAAATATTCTTTTTTTTTTCAATTTTATTGTTGTTGTATTACATCCATCCCCTTTTTGCTCCCCTCTTTTTATTTGTTGACTGGCTACGTTGAGTAGTCTTTTCACATATGTGACATGCCACTGTATAATTGGGGTTGAAGTAAAGCAAATGTTTAGAACACATTGTCCATAGTTTGCAAAAAAAACATATTTGTAATCTTTACCTCATAGCCATAGTATCTCTGGCCAAAAAATTAATTTTTTATACATTGAATTTAAAAACGCAGGGCACTCTTCAACTTGTAAAAAATATTCATTTGTTCTATAGCATCCAAGAGAACATGGGACAGACTTACTTTTAGAAGTTCAGGAGAGTTTTTAGATGAAATCAAGTAAAAGCTGTTTCAAAGCTAAACTGTAAAATCTACCAGTTTATATATATAATACACTGATAGAATTTGTGAAATGTAGTCATGTGAAAAAAAAAGCTTTGTTCATGAAAAGATTGCTACAGATACCTATTATAGAAATTCTGCCTAAACACTTTATTTGTATTCACAGAGTTATGGAAGGAAAGGACTATGGATTTACTTGGTCAGATAATGAGTCCCCTGAGCAAGAAATGCTACTTCCTACTCTGTATTTTCCAGAGGTTTGTGATCAGTATGTGATCGGGCCTAATTCTTGCCATTTTCCACAAATTTCTAAAGTCATCTCTCATTCCTAAGCTTTAGAAAGTTGAGGAAAATGTTTATGCATGCACAAAGGAAATGATCCTCATTTGAGTCTCCTTGGTTTGTGATTTAATGGGTCTGTGCTATCTAAAGTTATCAGACTATACGTATTTGAACAAGGACCTCTGTTTTGTTGCCACATCTACTTTAAGTTACCATTCTCTGGAATGACGAAGAACTAGCTTAGTTATTAGAAGGCAGTTTTTACTTATGTTATGATAGTAACTACCCTATATTGAGCAATTCCTCTATGCGGGGTAGTTTGTGATTCATCAATATTCATAACATGTTTAATCCTCATGAGAAACCTAAAATGTTGGCATTTATTTTAGAACTAATAAAAGAGAAGATAAACAAGTGAAATAACTGATTCAAGATCATACAACTAAGAAATGGCAGAGCTCAAATGTGAATATAGGATCCACTGATTCCAGAGCCCATGGTAAAAACAGTCTGTTAAATTAATTTATTTTCAAACATCTGGCCTCCATTTGGAGTTTGCATTCAACTGGGACCAAATCTACAGTCTTCCTTTAATTTTTTTATAATTCATTATAAGATTGCTGCATTTATTATGAGACAATCGGGAAATCATAAAGATAATTTTAAATGTTTGTATTTCAAACTCAGTAAATCATCAATTTGTTTTTTGGCAATCCTATTGAGGATTCCAGCAGCAGAGTCTCCTCAAAACCTACAGAAGGTAAATGGAAGTGACCATTTAATTTTTTGGAAGTATTATTTTTTAATTTTTTAAAAAGATTTTATTTATTATTATTTTTAGAGAGAGGGGAAGGGAGAGAGTGGCAGAGAGGGAGACAGAAATCAATGTATGGTTGCCTTTCACCTGCCTCCAGCCACAGATCTGGCTGGAGACCTCGCTTGCAACCTGGTTATGTGCTCTGGCTGGGAATCGAACCATCACCTTTGGGTTCATAGGCCAGCATTTTAGCCACTGTGTCACTAGCCAGGGTTTCCAAGTGTTATTTTAAATCTAATAATTTCATAAATAACCTTCATCTCCACTTAGCAGAACTTCTTGAATAATTCTTCATATTAAGCATCATGACCATTTGTGAGTCTCTCTCTCTTTTTTTTTTTTTTTTAATACAGAAAACAGCAAGAAAAAAATAGGGGACAAGAAACAGTTTTACAAGCAGCATGTGCAAAAAAATTCTATAGCCTTTCTAATGAAGTGTTCAGGTATTTAGATCCTCCAAATGAGTTTTTGAATAGATGCACTTAGATGCTAAATGGATGTATCAAAGTCAGCATATCCAAAAAATCCTGATGATCCACCTGCTTCAACTTTCCCAGCGACAGCTCTCCTCATTTTTGCTGATGGTCACTCCCTCCTCTCGGTTACTCGATCCAAAGCCCTGGAGCCCACCCAGACCACGTTTTTCTCCTATGTCGTCCCTTACATTCAATCTATCAGTAAACCCTGCAGTTTGTAGCTTCATAATGCCTATCATTGCTTCAAGATAGCCCAGCAATTGGAGAGAAGATGGGAGATGGGTGGCGTATAAATAAACACATTTGTCTGTGAGTTGATATTGAGCTGAGTGACAGGAGATCTATTCACACTGTTTTTACTGTCTTTGAAATTTCTATAATAAATGTGGGCATAGAAGCATATGTGGACTTCTATCTTTCAGATAAACAAAGGTTGGCAGATAAGGAGATATGGAGACAGAGACAAAGAAGATCCCATTTGAGTCAAAAATAATATTTTTAGGGATAAATGCAGCAGCCCTCCATAGTCTCTCCTTGACCCTTAGATGTTATTTTCAATGAGGCAGTCAGAGTAAGTATTTTTAAAACACAACTTTCTGCTGAGAATCCAGCAATGGCTTCTCTTTTGATCCAAAGTGAAGGTCAAATCCCTTAACACACTTTTCCTCCTGTCCTAGACCCACAATCATTAACTGTGTTAAAGCTGTTCATCTTTCTAAGTAAAAGAGCAATATATGAATGTAAAGTTCCTCAAACAACTCACATATAATAAGTAAATGGTTGGAGAGGACAGAAGAGCAAAATAACATGTTCACAAAGCAAGAAAGTCTTCTGGTCATTTCCTATCAATTTTAAAGTATGGGTAATAACCACATGCAGCGAGTCACAATGTACTAGATAGATGTAGAGAATCCTCTTTAAAATCAGCTACAAAGAGGAGGAGCGCACTGAGGGGAGCCTCTAACAGAAGTGCTCCACCCACAGTGTTCTGCCGTCAGCTCCCGCTGCCTGCCAGAGCGAACCTGAGTGTCTTGCTGCAATCTGAAGACCGGCATCTACTTCCCAGGCATCCTCCTCACTTTTATCGTTCTCTCTCCTTACCACAGTGCAGTAAATGCCTCAATAGTTACAACGTGGCCCCTCAAAGTCTGTAAGCTCAGGCTCGAACTTAATAGCCATCTGGAAAATGAACCATTATAAATAAGAATTGACAGCCCTAAAGACTAAATAAATGGGTTGGAACTATGGCAACCACTATGCATGTTTGTTATTATACACACACACACACACACACACAGACACACACACATATGTATATGTATGTATACATATACGCATATATGTATACCTAGATAGAGAAAATGTAGCCAGTACCTAGGGGATTATATGTATGTCTGATATTCATTCTATTGTCAAAAAAAAAAAAAAGGATATTGTATACTAAAAAACAGTATCCACATATATATTATGTGTGTCTACGTATATACATATACATATGTATGTATACACCTATGTATACCAGCTCTGTCCCAAAAGTTTCGAGCCAATGTCAATATAATTAAAAGTTTGCATGGCTGATACTTTAGGGACAGATCTCATATGTGTATATTTGTACATATATGTGTGCATATTTTACATTTTAGAAAATGTACTTTCTTTAAAACAGATTTTTGTTACATTAGAGTTGGTTTCCTTAAATGGCAGTAGAGTGTAAACTATGAAGTCAGACTGCTTCAGTGTGAATGACACCCCTGCCATTATCAGTTTCATGACTTGCTTCAGTTTCTTTACCTGTACAATGGAAATAATATGCTCTTTATGGAGTTGTTGGGCGAATATATTTAAAACTCTTGCATATACTGTATGTCTAAAATATGTTAAATTATCAATAATTGCTAGCTTATAGGCTTCCAGAAAATAAAATTAACTTTATAAAGTCTGTAATTTTGTTTTTAAAGATTATTATAAAAATGCATTATATTATTTAATTTTTATCTGTATGGTATACAAAAAATAATATTTTAGATTATTTTATATTGCATATACATACAAGTAAAATATTAAGACAAATACTTTCTAACAATTTATCTTAATAATGAATAATATAAATTGAAAACAAAAGTTTAATCAAACACTATTATAGTGGGTATTGTATCTCAGAGGGTAGACATGTGCTTTTGGTAGACATGTAACATCATACTCACAGTTTGAATACTGGAGTCTTATAAAGAAGACACAAATGAATCTTGATACCTACTTACCTATTATTGTCCACGAGCTGACATAAAATTTTGTATTTGAACTTTAATCTTGTGAAATGGCTAGTTACTTTTCCCTCAGAAGTTTGGAAATGATAATACTATTATAATTTTTTAAATGTATAATCATTTTTACCTGTTAAATAATACTAATCCAAAATTTTTCCCTAAGGGAAGAAACTTTGAGGCCCTGGATCTTAAGGAAGTTTTCAGTCCTGTAATGTGCATACTTACTTTAGTACAAACTCACAGCATAAAGAGAGATATAAGAAGGTCAAGTATTTGGGCAAAGTTTTGTTTGGAAACTTAAACTATTGCATTCACTGCCCTAGGAAATAATAGCAACTTGAATATATTGACAATCTGCACTTACTAAGAAAAACAATTTTTTTAAGCTGCATTTAACTTTTGCAGCTCTAAATGTTATGCTTTTCCATAAGAAAATGGGCTGCCATGGAAGCCTGCACTACTGTTGGAATGAGCAACTCTTCTCATTTATACTTGTCATGAAGGGTCAGGGAATCATCTCAACACAGGCTAACCCACCAGGACACTTAATTAGATCCATAACATGGTATGTGTCAAAACTAATCACACTGAGGTTAAAACAATCCCTCCTGAAGGAGAAAATTATATCTGCTTATTTTGTGAAAATTTTGACAGTACACTTGACAAGTACTCATAACTTTCTCATCAAGGATAGGTCTGAAGACAACTGTACCTTAGCAAAGAAGGGTTGATTTATGTCATTTATGCCATCGATATAAAATAGGCCTAAACCTAAACAATGCTCAACGTAGATTTCATTAGTTACCATAGGCAAGCATTCAATTTGGAACCGGTTTTCCCTGTTTAAAGAGGTAGTTTTTTAAAACATCGTGAGTAGTTTCAGAGAAACAGGCACAGGAATTAAAAAGGTCTTTCCTAGGCAAACCAGATTTCTGATACCAGCATAACTCTAAGCAACTATAACAGTAATTAAATAAAAATAAGGGAGGTAAGTAAAAAAATAAAATACTTATTTGGACATACACACATTTTCCCCCTTTAAAACATTAGACAGTTGGTTCTAGACTTGGTTTACTACGAGACCCATAAACCACTACTTCGAGAATGGGCTGGATGCAAAATTCAGAGTAATCATTTAAGAAGATGTACCCTGAAGTTTCACACATACCTCTGCTCACACCCTCCTTGGCTCAAACTTAGATAAATGACTCATACAGTTTCAACAAGAGACTAGGAGATACAGTCTGTACCTAGAGGATTACATGTATGGCTGATGTTCAAACATTCTATTATATCAAAAAAGAAAGGATATTGGAGACTGAAGCACAGTTTATAGTTTATACCTCATGGGCTTTTGAATTTTGTTGGCTGCCAGCCATTTTTCCTCCTTTCCACAGGATCATGAATTTCTTCAGGGAATCATGCCTCTTGCACTTTATCTCTTTAAATTTTAATCTGGTTTTATTCCCTGACTCCAGTAGTGGGGAATTTTACTTAGGTCATATCAATTAGAATAACTTTATCTTGCTGGCCTGTTGATCGATTCTAGGACTGGTGTTAAATCTACTTCCATACAAATAAGTAATTCTTGGTTCTGGGCAGGAGCTGCATCATCTTTCCACTTGATATGAACTAAAGGTGCAATTCTTTTGGAGTTATTGGTATCCATTTACAAACCCCATGGAGCTCTGAGAATGAAGCCAATACAGAGAAAAGCCAACTCAAAGAACAAAGATACTAATTATCTTCCATGAGCCCTGTATCCAGCCCCATTTAAACTTTTCCTTTTACTCATATATTTTTTACCCTATATAAGGCAATAAGTTCCCTTCAGGACTTCACTGATGCAAAGCGTTACAAGGAAATACATACATGTGCAATTAATTCATTTTTGATAATTTTCTTATAGATAATTCTAAAATACAATAGAATACTACTAAAGTTTTAACCTGTGAGCACTTATTCCAACTATTCATAATTTTTTAAAGGTTATATTTATTATTTTTAGAGAGCAGGGAAGAGAGGGAGGAAGAGAGGGAGGAAGAGAGGGAGAGAAACATCAATGTATGGTTGCCTTTCACCTGCTTCCAGCTATGGAACTGGATGGAGACCTGACTTGCAACCTGGTTATGTTCCCTGACTAGATATCGAACCAGCAACCTTTGGGTTTGCAGGCCAGCACCTATCCACTGAGCCACCAGCCAGGGCCTTATTCAGTATTTTTAAAAATATATTTTATTGGCCCTGGCTGGTGGCACAATGGATAAGGCACTGGCCTATGAACCCAAAGGTCACTGGTTCAATTCCTAGTCAGGGCACATGACCAGGTTGCAAGCCAGGTCTCCAGCCAGGTCTGTAGCTGGAGGCAGGTGAAAGGCAACCATACATTGATATTTCTCTCCCTCTCTGCCTCCCTCCCTTGCCCTCTCTCTGAAAAATAATAAATAAAATCTTAAAATATATATATATATATTTTTTTAATTGATGTTGCTATTACAGTTGTCCCAATTTACCCCCTTTACTATCCTGCACCCAGTACCCCCCATTCCCTCCTGCAATGCCCCCCTTAGTTAATATCAATGTGTCAATATTCAAGTTCTTTGGCTTCTCCATTTCCTTTATTTTTCTTAACATCCCCTCCATCTATTTTGTAACCACCAATGTGTACTTTTTTTTTTCTTTCACATCCAGACAATTCACCATTTAATTACTGCCTCTGTCAACCTCTCAAATCTTATTAATACAGTTTTCTTTTCATTATTTTAAAATGCTTGTTAATTCATTTGTTTAAAGAATTACTTTTTAAAGTAATATCAATTGCCATACTACCAAACAAATGCACAAATTCATTTACACATATATTTTTACACATATTTAAAGTACAAAATGGATTTTGAAGAGTTAATAAAAAACATTTAAAATATGTCAATGGCTTATATAATTATTACATGTTAAATCATAACATTTTAGATATGTTGGAGTACATTAAGCATTTTCTTTTTTTTTTAATACTTATTTCACTCTGGAATGCTGTTTTTGTAAAATACATCACAGAAATGGTGTACTGAAGACCTCAGTTTGTGAAATCTGTCCTAGAGAAACCAAATTCATTTTTTACTATGGGTGTGGCACCATCTCAAATATGCAGTAGTATAAACATTTCTTCATGGTTTACAAAAAATATTTTCAACAATGATACTTCTCGTCCACCTTATGTAAACTTGAAATGTTGAAATCATATTTTTGATGATGTGATAAATGGAAAGGGCCTCCCATTTTTTTCATATTTGTGAGAATTCTATATTATTGTGCCATATGCACAATTCTTCTAAGATTTTGCTCAAACAGAAAGCAAAATCTCTGAGAGGCTCTCTGGCTTTTCTCTTGCTTAGCTATCTTCCCTTTTCTATGCTCTATGCATACTACTATCTTATCACTCAAATAATTATATGGAAATTACCTGCTTAATTATCTGTCTTTATCATAATGATGTGGTTAATACATCTTATACTCTCAAGGTAATAACAATGTCAGTAATGTAACAGAAGTTCATTTTTTTTTTTATCAAATAGATTTTATGTTTTAAAAAAGCTTTAGGTTCACAGCAAAATTGAGAAGTACAGAGAGCTCCCATACACTCGCTGCTCCCCAACTCACACAGCCTCCTTCACCATCAACTCCTGAACCTCTGTGTAATCCATGAACCTACAGTGACACATCATTGTCACCCAAAGCTCGTAGTATACATCAGCTCTAGTAATGCTTGGTGCTGAACACTTTATGGGTTTTGACAAATGTTGAATGACAGGCATCTACCATTATAGCATCACACAAAATAGTTTTACAACGCTAAAAATCTTCGATGCTCTGCCTATTCATTCCTACCCCTAACCTATCATAAATACTGATCTTTTTATTATCACCAGAGTTTTGCCTTTTTGAAAATGTCACATAGTTGAAATTGCATAGTACATATAATATATAGCCTTTTCAGATTGGCTTCTTTCACTTATTAATATACAGGATGGGGCAAAAGTAGGTTCCCAGTTGTGAGTACGTGAAACATAGTTTATTTTTGTATTATTCTTTTTTTATTATTTTCCATATGAACAACTGTAAACCTACTTTTGCCCAACCCTGTATATTTGCATTTTCTTCCTGTTTATTTTTTCATGACTTGATATGTCATTGATTTTTAGTGAAGAATAATATTCTATTGTCTGGATGTGTCACAGTATGTATACCCATTTACTTGCTGAAGGTTGTCTTGCTTACTTCTACATTAGGGTAATTATTAATAAAGCTGCTACAGTCATGTGCAGGTTATTGTGAGGACATAACTTTTCAATTCACTCTGGGTAAATATTAAAAAAACATAGTTGCTGGGTTGAGTGGTAAAAGCATATTTAGTTTTGTTAAGAAGTGGCCAAACTATCTTCCAAAGTGGAGGTACCATTTTGAATTCACACCATCAGTAAATAAGAGTTCTTGCTGCTGTACACCCTGGACAGCATTTGGTTTTATCAGTGTGTAGGGTTTGGGCCATTCATCAATATGTAATGATAACTTGTTTTCATTGGTATTTTCCTGATGACATATAATGTGAAGCATCTTTTTATATGCTTATTTTCTGTATATCTTCTTTGGTGAGGTGTCTGTTAAGGTCTTGGGCCCATTTTTTAACCTTGTTGCTTGTTTTATTTATTGTTGAATTTTAAGAGTTCTTTGCTTATTCTGAATAAGTGTGCTTTATCAGATATGTCTTTTGCAAAGATTTTCTCCCAACCTCTGGCTTGTCTACTCATTCTCTTACAATATATTTCCCAGAACATGTTTAATTTAAATTAAATCCAGCTTATCAACTCTATCCTTCATGTATCATGTCTTTGGCTTTGTATATAAAAAGCCATTGTCATATCCAAGGTCCTCAGGATTTTCTCTTGCATTATCATCTAGGAGATTTAACTCTTGTAGTACTTTACATTGCTATCTACAATCCATTCTGAGTTAATTTTTGCCAAGGGTATAAGGTTATGTTTAGATTTTTTTTTTTTTTTGCATGTTTCCAGTTTTTCCAGCACCATTTGTTGAAAAGATTATCTTTTCTTCATTGTATTGCCTTTACTTCTTTGTCAAACACCAAATGACTATGCATTTATGTGGGTCTGTTTCTGTGCTCTGTATTCTGTTCCATTGATCCATTTGTCTATTCTTTTACCAAAGCACATTGTTATGATTACTGCAGCTTTATAGCAAATCTTAAAGTTTGGTAGTGTCTTTGTCCTTTTCCTTCAATATTATATTGACTCTTCTGGACCCTTTGCCTCTCCATAGAAAGTGAGTCCAGTACATTTTGTTTAAGTAGAAAAAAGCAAAAGCATTTTTCAATAGTTATATCACATTCTAAGTAGTCTTTGTGGAAGGAGACTGAACTTTGGTTGGTGAGTACACAATACAATGAAATTTATATAATGTCATTAACTAATGTTATCCCAATAACTTTAATTAATAAACAGTCTTTGCAATAACAATGGCCTTTTCTTCATAGAAAAGACAATACTCTGGACTCATCATCAGTGGGACAATAATTAAAATTTTGTGTCCACTTTGTTAATAATATTGAAATAGACATCCTTTTTGTCAGTTAATATCCTTGTATGAGATTTTTGAGGTAGTTGACCAGCTAGGGTCTAATCAGTATGTAGGCAAAGTAAAAAATATGGCAGAATATGGATTGTAGCCTTCTATGCTAATAGAAATGATTACACTTACACTGTAATGCTGTTTGCTTGCAGATAGTTATGGTAAATAAACTGGAGGGAAGAGTCTTGCTCTTTTTTGTAAATTCAGGACTGTTCCTTCCTGTGTATTCAGCTGTTTAATCCCAGACAAGCACCTACCTACTCATTCAGTTCACCCCAAAGCAAAGCCTCTCTTGATATTTTCCTGGCCTGGGGCAAGCTTTCTCCCTCAGAACAGGCCATTTCCCCCCGATCATTAAAATAATGTGGGGGAAATTGCCTCTCTTGCATATAAGGAAGGTATGGTATACATAAGTAATAATTTTTATTTGATTCTTAGTAGTATTCATGAATCTTCTATTCTCCAGTGAGATAATCTAGCTTCTTAATAATTAACTGTATATATAGATAGATAGATAGATAGATAGATAGATAGATCCCAAATACGACCAACGTGGAAAGAACTGGCATCTTAAGCAGAGTGGTGACTTCCTGCTTCTACTGTCATTTTGAACATTTAGTTTCTGGAGAATGTATATAATAGGTTTTAGTTACATTTTGAAATAGGGTAATCTGCTCTGAAAAATTTAATTCAAACTATTATCTGCATTAGAAAGATGTGTTATTCTTAAAAGTGGTGTTTGCATGTCTTCCTATGGGCTTTTCTGTACAGTTTTTAGCTATATGATTTAACAAAGAGTGTATACATAAAAATAATGGCTTTGATATCCTTTCCTTTATCTTTCATTATTTCTAACTTTGATGATTTTAAGCCATGGGTTATTTATACTACATGTGCTATTTTGTTTAGTGACTGGAACCTGAGAAAGGAATTAAAAAAAAAAAAAAAAAAGTGAGCAAAATTAAGTTATATATTTGAGATTTGGGAATGCAAGCCTTTTCATCATTTCATAAAATGATGTATTTTATAATTTGTTACTCATGGAAAAACACATAATGTATTTAAAACTGTTTATTCAAAATACCAGAGAGAAATCATTCCACTTTCTTAGTACTTACTGTATGGTCAATGAATTTCTTTCTTTCTTTCTTTCTTTTTTTTTTATTTATTCATTTTTTAGAGAGAAGAGAAGAGAGGGAGAGGAAGAGGGTGAGAAACATCAATGTGTGGTTGCCTCTGGCCTGCAACCCAGGCATGTGCCCCTGACCGGGGATCAAACCTTGATCCCTGTGGTTCACAGGCCAGGGCTCAGTCCACTGAGCCATACCAGCCAGCGCTCATTTTTTTAATCTGGAAAATCACTGCCATTCTTCCTAAACAAAAGGAAGGCTAGAATGGGTTTAAAAATAGATCATGAGAAGTGATGCTTTAGAAATAACCTTCCGATATTCAAATAATCATTCATTAAAAATAAAATAACATATGACAGCTATTATCAGGCATTCTACTCAATATTTTACAGCTGAAAATTGTTTTAAAAAAAAACAGATATGGAAATATGAAAGAGTATTTGTGCCTATGGAATTATAAAAAGAATGTTATTTCAGGAAAGGTTTTACATCCAGGAGGCAAACTGTTGCATGTAGGAGTGGTACCAGAAAAAGCTATAAATGGACATGAGCCTGAAAACAAAAACACAAACAAACAAAAAATAGGATTCAGGGAGTTAAATCTGATCTTAAATTAAACATAGAGGCTTGACAAGTTTTAGCAGATGCACATATGTGCATATACATAAATTTGTATTTGGAGATAAATATATTTCACTGAAAAGTAGTAATATAAGCCTGAACTAATTCATAGTGATTAGAATTGAAAAGACAAGATATATACATTTCAAAGTAGAAGTGAACATATTAAGTGATAGAATGGATATGGATGTGGATGTTAGGAGTTGGGGTGGGAGACAGCTCTGGAGATTCTAATTTGCCTAACTGGCATCTGTGCTGCAAAAAAATTAAAAAGTAAAATCAAGTATATTAATGACACGACAAAGTTTGTTTTGAAAAGTCTGAAACTTCTCAAATATTAGGTTTTAAGGTAGGTGAGGTCAATAGTAATGAGCAATGTTACGAGAAACTGGTAGCTAATTCTCAGACTATATGATCAGAACTGACATCACCAGACATCAGGTACCTCCAAAAATGATTCTCTAAAATGGACACCAAAAAGCTTTTGTAGTGTCTCTAATGGAGAAGTGTATCTTGAGTCTAATCACACACACACAAAAAAAAACATGAAACCATTTGTTTACTTGTAACAAAGTCAATTCAACTCATCCTATTCTCTAGTTTCACGATCAGAGACACTTTCCAGAGGGAAGTCTGGCTTTTCTCTTTCCCCTGACAAGCAAGCATTTAGATTCACACTGGATGCAGATTATGTCTGGGTTCTGGAAGTGTTCATCAAGAATGCAGGGTAGCAGTTGCATATAATGCTCAATGTCTATGACTTACTCTCTGCTGTTTTCCCAAGTTGGAAAACCCAAACTAGAACACAGAAATATACCCTTAAAACATTGCATATGTTCATAACCATTTACTCATTAACAATTGCTTCAGAGACAAAAATTTTTGTCATCATTTGTTTTGGTGACAAGCTGGATATATGAAGAATGTATGAGGCCTGTCCAGAAAGTATCCAGCCACATCCTATGAAAAATAAAGACATTTATTAAAGAAAATACAAGAAATATATATAGGGCAAAGATACCTCAACCCAGTTCAAAGTAGGCACCTTGGGACCTCACACAATTCTCCCAATCACTATCAGCTGGTCTGTCATATTTTCCTGAATCTCATGAACAGTCTGAAGTCTCTTCCCTTTCCAAGGCGATTTCGGTGTTGGGAGAAGCCAGAAGTCACAGGGTGCCAAATCTGGGTTGTAGAGAGCTAAGTCACTTGGGTGATTTGATGTTCCACTGAAAAATTCTGCACAAGACATGATGCATGAGCAGGTGCTTTGTCATGATAATACTGCCAAGCACCAGTTACCTGTAGCTGCAGCCTTGAATCATCCGAATGGTTTTCATGGAGGAATGTTCAACATTAATGCAAAATTTGATGCAGATTCATTGCTCTACTCAGTTATTTTTAATGTGCCTACCACACATGCTCACTCCAGGCATCTACCACCCTCACTGACTAGTACAGTGAAGTTGTCATTGTTCATACATGCACATTCCAGTCCACTCTCTGGCTGCCAGATTATATCAATGTCATGCAAACTGTTCTTGTTATATTAACAATAGCTGGATTTTTCAGGACAGACCTCATATATTCTATCTCCCTGCCAAATTTATTAGTAAAACAATGATCAACTGTGTGAATTTAAAAATAAAATAAACACCCATAAGAAGTGGTTGACTATATTCTCCCTTTTATATATGTCATAGTCTTACCCACTGGAAATAAGAATATTATTGAAATTACTTCAAAAATATAACTAGGTCTTTCTCAATCAACACTTTTGGGTATTTATCGGAAACCTGCCTACTTACCTACTTATCAGAGGATTATAACCTGCATTCATTGATATCAACATTTAACCAATCGCAGCAATTGTGAGTAGAGAGTCAGTTCCTAGCAAAATACTGTGAGATAATATTCAAACCATCTCATATTTTCTGATATTGCCAGATTCACATCTGCCTGCAGGCAGCTTATTCTCATCTCCAAGAAAGAACAGTGTTGGCTTTGGGTCTCCCTACACCTCTGTACTTGTCACTCATCGCTTAGTAGAAACAAGGTTAAGTTCGGGGTGCTTTGCTTCTTTCTGTGACTCCCACACTTATTTATCATGATCTCTTACTGCTTTAGAGTACAGTTAGTAGAGCTGAAGAGTCCACTAGTCTCTGACTTAACGTTTAAAGGAGTAACCACATTATGGTTCTGGTAAGTTGTATGCTATGTCCTGTTTACTTAATTTTTAGAATCTAAATACTAACATTAGTATGCTTAATAGGACTTTGGGCCCCACAATATATTTTTTTTTTCTTTTGCTTTGGCTTCCTTAGCACATATAACATATTGTACTTATTCTTTGTCTCTCTTCTTTTCTATCATCTTACTACTGAAATGGCAATGCTTATGCTAAACTGATAACATCAATTTGTGCACATGTCCTGAAGCTTACATATAGATCTTGTGCTGTAATATCATTTCTGATAGAAATCATTCACCAGCCCTAACTAAAAGTGAACTTTTAACATAGGCCATGCCTTCTTTTTCCTCACAGCAGTCACTTGCTGCATATGACTAAAACAAGAGCATTTTTGTAAAACAAAAATGACAATTTATACATATTAGATACAGAACTCCACTGCCCGCAGGTTGGTAACTATGGGAAGACTGTATCTTTATCTATTTAATTAATGATGTAGGCTTTTATATTTGGTTTTCATGAGAAATCAGTTGTTGCTTGGTAACCAACTTGCCTGTGGGCTCCCAGAAGAAGCTGAGATTTCTAAGCAAAGCACCCTGTTGTCTTATAAATAGGGCAGTAGTAAATCCTGCTCAGACATGCCTTAGGCATTCAGCAGCTCTTTTATAGTACTAGTATCTGATTCTGACTGGGAAGTTCTCCTTGTCAGAGACACAGTCAAGTGGACAAAGGGAAAGCAGAAATAAGGCCTCCAGTTTCCACCTTAGCCTAACAATAGGAAGAAAGACAAGTGACCAGAGAGATATTTGCTCTCATTTCCAAGCAGAGAAAATAAACCACATTAGAGGAGAATTAATTAGCTGAAAATAAAAATCAATTATGATTCCTGGATTAGTTAGCTCCAGGACAAAGTAAAAGCACAGCAGGACAATGACAAAGAAAAGCACCAAAATGGAGATATTGAAAAAAAAAATCTAACCTATAAAAAGTATTATACATGTCTCTGATTATAAGGAAAGGTTTTGTTCTGTGCTACTTTTTACACACCTTATTATTGCTTGTATAAAATTATCTTCTCTTTTAAAAGAAGTTACACATAACTTCTTTTTCTTTATGACAGCACAAGCTCTAATAGGACAGGGTGTTTTTCTTTTTTCTCACCTATGTTCACAACATCTAGAACAGATCCTAACACAAGATTTGCACTTAATAAATGTTTGCTAAGCCCTGGCTGGTGGCTCAGTGGAAAGGCACCAGCCTGCAAACCCAAAGGTTGCTGGTTCCATTCCCCAGTCAGGGCACATAAACAGGTTGCAAACCAGGTCTCAAGCCAGGTCCCCAGCCAGAGGCAGGAGAAAGGCAACCATACTTTAATGTTTCTCTCCCTTTCTTCCTCTCTCCATGCCCTTTCCTCTAAAAATACTGAATAAAATCTTTAAAAAACACATAAATAAATAAATAAATGCTTCCTAAATAAAAAGTACTGTAAGTAATTTATAAGCTCTTTAAGGGTAGGGACAATGTTAAATTTTTTTGTGTGTGTGTGCATGGTTGTTTTTCAATAAAGTTTTATTAAGTGACAGTAGTGTAAGTGAATGGATAAATGGATGAGGTGAATGAATGAATGGATTAAATAAAAAGAACACAAAAAAAACAAGTTTTTTTAACTGCAAGAAGATTGAGTTAAAAGCTACTATCATGTAGCTGTGACTAAATCCTGGTATAGGAAATAGCTCCAAGTAAGTAAGGGGTACAGAGGGTGTATTTGGAAAAGCAATTCTGGCAAAATAGCAAAATGATTGTGGTTACACAGAATTTTAAAAATGCCATATGCATTCAAAAATCAATTAAGACATATTTAATTATTCACAGAAATCTAACTCACAAAACTTTTAATGCTTAATCCTTGGCTACCATTTATTGATTGCCTACTATATTGCAGGCCTTTCTTACACTATTCTGAATTATTAATGCATATAAAATTAGGTATTACCTGCCTCTTTAAAGATGAAAAAACAGACAAGAAAAGCTAAGAGATCTCTAACAGTTTTACATAAATTAAATGAGATATACTGATACTATGCAAAATAAATTGAAGAAAAGCATTCTGTATATTTTTACAAATGACTAAAAATAAATGTTAAAACATTGACTTTGAAATGCCAAACCTTTCCTTATGCAGTACTCTGGAATCTTTAGCCAAAAAGGAAGGAAAAAAATATTAAAATAATTATACACTACGTGAGCAATTTTGTTTTTTATTTATATTCTTATTTTTTACTCAAATTAGCAACAATCAGAAAAAACTTTTGCATTGATGTTTCAGTTGAGAAACATAAAAAGTTTAATAAAATCTATGACAAGAGTATAATAATAATGCTTAATGTATCAATTTTTAAATAGAGAAAAAATTCTGTATATCTAGCAATATATAAATGCTATCTTTGATTATATTATTATATCTTAGATTTCTGCAAATAGTTATTAAAAACCAAAAGGGAGGTGAGAGAAAGCTTTATGAAAATGTAAATAAGGCATTATTGTTTCCATTCTGGCAATAATGATTTATATTATTATTACTTGAGTCTGCTTAAAGCAAGAATTGCTTCTTGAGGTATATTTCTTTTCGTAGGTGTATGATTGGTTCTTTGTTAACATAGTGAAATTGAAAGAAGTAAAAAATGAAACTCATTAAATAGAGGATATTTTCTCTGTCCTTGAAAATAAATAATTGTGTCATATAATCTAGTGTTATAACCTGTATGAAGCAGCAAATAAAATACAAAATGAATTGTTCATTTTTCTATACACTTGGATTAGTTCTCCCCTAAAATGGCTAGCCATTTTGTTGCATCTGTCAATATGGAGACATTATCAACTTACTAGGAATTTTGGAGGGGAGAATAAAAAACTGATGGCAATGGAATGGTTTTGAAAATATGTCATAGTTGGAACCAAGTGTTACAGAATAACCCAGCAGATATGTAACTGGTATAACTAAAACTACTTTATACATTTATCTCTTGAAATTCATACTCTTAACTTTTAAGCAAAGCTATTGCCTAAAACTCAGTACCCTCCAAAAATTCAATGTCTTCTTGTTTGGGACCCTCTGCACCTGCTGGACTTGTATATCTATTTCCTTCATCAAGTTAAGGAAGTTTTCCTATCATTATGTTCTCAAATATGTTTCTAACTTCTTGCCCTCTCTCTTCCAGTACCCCCATGATATAATTGTTGGTACATATGAAATGGACCCAGAGGCTCCTTACACTATCCTCATTTTTGGATTCTTTTTTCTTGTTGCTCTGATTGGTTATTTTTGCCTCCTTATGTTCCAAAACACTGATTTGATTGTTGGCTTTATCCACTCTACTGTTGATTCTCTGTAAATTGTTCCTTACTTCAATTAGTGTATCTTTCATTTCTGTTTGGATTTTTTTTATGCTGTTGAGGTCTTCACTAAGTTACTTGAGCATCCTTATAACAAATGTTTTGAACTCTGCATCTAATAGATTGCTTTTGTCCCCTTTGTTTAGTTCTTTTTATTTTTTGAAATGATACTTCTATTTCTATTTGCAAATGTATTCCATACATTTAATTACATAAATAGAATCAGAATGAAACAATTTAGAAGCTGTGTATGTAATATGTCTGCTTTTTCACTTTTGTAATAATGAAGCCTCAGCACATAGAATCTTTCAGGCAGTGTTCCTCAGAGGACTATATTACACCATCTTGGGGTTTCAGTTCAAATGCATCTGAACTGATACTATAGGAGACTTGAAGTCAAAATTCTTAGATTGAGATTAGAAAATTTGGTTCATTAACAATTTCCCTATTCTTTTTTAGGGCATTTTTAATTATATTTTTCCATCATCATTTATGGCCCTTACACTTCTCTCACCTTACAATCTCCACACTGTTTTCTGTGTCCATGAATCTTTGTTCCCTTTTGCTCAATCCCTCTACCCCCAAACTCCCAACCCAGAGCTGCCAGCTGCTCTCTCTGAGTTGTCTCTATTTTGTTAGTTCATAAAAAGGATACTAGACCGTCTTCTTACACCACACACAATAATAAATTCAAGATGGATTAAAGACTTAAATATAAAACCCAAACCATAAAAATACGAGAAGAAAACATAGGCAGTAAAATCTCAGATACTGATGATAGTGATATTCTTTTTTCTGATATATATCCTCAGGCAAGGGAAACAAAAGAAAAAATAAACAAATCGCACTAGTCAAACTAAAAAGTTTTGCACAGCAAAGGAAACCGTAAACAAAAATAAAAAGACAGCCTGCTGAAGGAGGGAACATATTTGATGATATATCTGATAAGGAGTTAATATCTAAAATTTATAGATATAAAACTCAACACCAAAAAAACAAACAATCCAATTAAAATGGGCAAAGGACCTAAATAAGCACTTCTCCAAAGAGGACACACAAATGGCCAGTAGGCATATGAAAAGGTGCTCAGTGTCACTAATCCTCAGAGAAACACAAATTAAAACCACAATGAGATATCACCTCACACCTGACAGCATTCTATTGTTATAAATCAACAAATGCCAAGTGCTGGTGAGGATGTGAAGGAAAAGGAACCCTTTTGTACTGTTGGTGGGAATGCAGACAGTGGCATCCACTGTGGAAAGCAATAAGGAAATAATTCAAAAGATTAAAAATGGAACTACTTTATAATCCAACAATTCCACCTCTGAGACTTTATCCAAAGAGACCCAAAACACTAATTTGAAAGAACATAAGGACCCTTATATTCATTGCAGCATTATTTAGAATAGGTGAATACGTAAAACAACTATGGAATAAATATTTACACAAGAGAATACTACTCAGCTATAAAAAAAAGAAAATTTTACCTTTTGTAACAGCATTGTTGGACCTGAAGAACATTATGTTAAGTGCAATAAGCCAGTCATAGAAAAATAAATATCATTTGATTTTCCTCATATGTGGAATCTAATGTTTAGTTCTTTTTAAAGTGGCCCACAACAAGATACATCTTAATTAAAATGCTAATGATTAAAGGTAAAGAGAGAATCTTAAAAGCAGCAAGAGAAAAACAGTTAATTACCTATTCGAGACTTCCCACAAGACTAAAAGCTAAATTCTCAAAAACAACTTTGCAGCTAGACTGTACTAGCAAGAATATTCAAAGTGATGAAAAGCAATAGCTTACAACCAAGGTACTCTACCCAGCAAAAGTGTCATTTAGAATCAAACAACAAAGAACTTTCCAGATAAGGAAAGTCTAAAGGAAGTTCATCACTTTTTGAACTAATACCACCAAACAGGTATTACAGGAAATGTTAAAGGGGCTTCTTTAAGATGAAGAAAAATATTAAAATTATGAACAATGACATAGCAATAAATATTTCACATCTATTAATGATTGATTAAAAAACACACAAGGAACTAGCATGGAAGAATCATGGACATGAACAAGTGGAATTGACTTTGTGGGGAAGTGGGTGGGTGGGAAAGAGGAGAGAGGGGAAGAAAAAGGGGATGGATGTAATACAACAACAATAAAATTAAATTTTAAAAAAGTTCACTAAAGCATGCTCAAGATTCCGAAATCAAATTGAGTCTATTGTTGCTGCAAATGGAGACTTTTTTGAACAATTTAAAAAATAATGACTATGTTTATGTATTTACATATAAGAATTCAATTTCAAAATATAAATAAATTAAATTTAAAAAGAATAAACAAGCACAAGAGAAATAGAATTATAGATACAGAGAACATTTTGATGGTTGTCAGATTGAGGGGAGTCAGAGAAATGTGTGAAAAATGTGAAGGGATTAAGAAGTATAAATTGGTATTACAGAATAATCATGAGGATGCAAAGTATAGCATAGGAATTAAGACTAGCCAAAGAACAGACATGCATGGCCCATGAACATGGGCAACAGTTTGGGGAATGCCTGAGGAAGTGGGGGTGGGATGGGTAGAGGGGAGCAAGCAAGAATAATTGGGACAACAGCAATATCATAAACAATAAAACATAATCTTTAAAAATTTGTTGTCTTATTTATATTTGACAGCTCTTTAGAAATAGGAATCTTTATTACTTGAATTAAAAAAATCTGATCCCCCAAATATTTATCACTATCAATAAATTATTAATATATATCTAAAAGTCTTCAGGTTGCTTTCATTAAGCCTTTAGTGATTTATATCTGTACAGATAAAAGTCACTACAGTAATAACTATGTACCATGGTGGTTGAGCATACAGACCCCAGAGTCATACTAAGTCCTTCTAGCACTTGGTAACTCTGTGACCTTGATATAACTTCTCGGCACTTCAGTAGATTCATAACATTGAGATAATAGTACCTAGCTTATAGAGTATCTGTAAGAATTAAATACCAGCTATGTTAGATATCATTCTTAGTTACTTTTGGTAGAATCAATTTAAGTTCCACAGGGGTAAGGCCTGTATGCATTTTTGTTTAGTACTGACTCCTAATGCCTAATAAAATTTCCAAAAAATATTAGATTGTGGATGAATGTATGAAAAAAAGATGAAAGATTGAACAGATGGATAAAAGATAAAATGTGACCACCAGTTCATTAGCTAATACATTTTATAAATGCAAAACTGAATATTCAACCAATATGTTTTCTTCCCAATAAACGGTTCTGTTGCTGGGCTAAGCAGACAAAACATTCTACATGGTCTCCGAGAATAACTGTTCCACTGTTGCAGTGTGGAGGCAATTTTCCTCAAAAGTAACTTTCAGTGTTCCTTTACATCATGAAGCATTTGGAATAGTATATGAAAGCAGTGAAAATGGTTTTGGCAACTTAAAAAAGGCCCCTCCTTACAGGTCATGTTATGAAGCTTCAAAGGTGCACATTCAAATCTTCCAGGTGATACTGTTCTTACTGGGAAAACAGAGTTATCTTTTTCAGTATTTTTGGGAGGCAAAGATGTTGTTTGTAATCTGGTGACTAACACCAAGACCTACAATCTTTAAAGCTTACTTATTTTGATTTTAAAAGAGTGTTAAAAGAAGTTAAAGTAAAACTAGTTAAAATGAGTTTATCAAGCAACTACTACACTTTGTGTCCTGCACAGTTCTTTCCTATATGTTCTCTAGCTTAATCATAAAAACAATTTTATGATTGAGGATTGAAGAAATTCAGTGATTAGGAAAATCACTTTATATTTTTATTTTTTTAATTTAATTTTATTATTGTTGTATTACATCCATCCCTTTTTTCCTTCCCTCTGTCCCCTTCCCCATCTACCCACTCCTCCACAAAGTCAGTCCCACTTGTTGTCCATGTCCATGGTTCTTTCATGCTAGTTCCTTGACTAAACTGCTTCTCTCCTTTGCCTCCTCCTCCTCCCCCCTCCCCCACTCCCCTTTCCTCTGCCCACTGAAGGTCTATTCATTGTATTCATGGATCTGGTTCTGTTTTGCTTGTTTGTTTGTTTTGTTCATTACTGTCCTGTAATGGGTGAGATCAT
The DNA here is from genome assembly GCA_004026585.1 of Noctilio leporinus. Classification (NCBI taxonomy): domain Eukaryota; kingdom Metazoa; phylum Chordata; class Mammalia; order Chiroptera; family Noctilionidae; genus Noctilio; species Noctilio leporinus. The sequence continues at coordinate 246,494 of PVIW01000953.1, forward strand.
GTGGTATTTGTCCTTCACCGACTAGCTTATTTCACTAAGCATAATACTCTCCAGTTCCATCCATATTGTTGCAAAGGGTAGGAGTTCCTTCTTTCTTTCTGCTGTGTAGTATTCCATTGCATAAATGTACCAAAGTTTTTTGATCCAATCATTCACTGATGGGCACGTAGGCTGTTTCCAGCACTTGGCTAGGAAAACCCCTTTAAATGAGATAGCATCACATGGTAAAAGAGAACACAAACTCAGTTGTGTCACATTTTGCAAGCAATTTTTATCCCACTACATCACTTTTCCTTCAATTATGTGTTGCATTAGATGTAAAGATAATATTTTCTAAAGTGCATTGTCATACTAGTGTTCTTTGAAGTGCTAGCAAGTTAAAATATGTTTTCAAAAAAATTAGAATCTGTGTTAATTAATTTTAGAAACATTGCACCTTAGAGTTTTACAAAAATGTTTTATTAATCTTTGTGCTTTCCACACCCAGTACTAAAATTACATGAAATAAATGACAATAAACATTTATCAGGTGAAGAGATAAATGTTATTCTATATTTAAGTTGCAATGGTAGGCAGGAGTAATGGTAGGAAGAAAAATCAATTAGCATATAAAAAGTTTTTTGGTATGTCCTGCAGGAACTAATTTTATATAATTTCATCCAACCTAGATTTTGCAAAGGTCTAGGACTTTGTAATTTCTTGGCATGCAGGCATGAATTTCGATAAAACAATTTGTCAAGAAAAATAACACGATCTAGTTCTCTTAGACTCTAGACAGTGTGTAGACACATGTCTGGGTTCCATCAAGAAACAAACTTGCATCTTATTATAGCTGAGGCAGAATTGTGGACCTATTTGTCACAGAAGAACCAAACTCAGATAAGAGGACCCACTGCTATCACTCAGATCAAGGGCAAAACAAAATTCTAATACTTTGTAGCAATTTTATGAAAGTGGAAAGAAACTCATATTTTTCTAATCAACCATGAATTAAAATATATTTCCTCTAAAGCAACAATAAAATACAGGGAACCTGACATAGTTCTGCATTTTCTATATCTACTAAATTGTAATTCTAAAGGTTTATCCAAATTAAAGAGAACATTTTGAGAAAATAATTATTTCATTCAGTCCAGTTAATTAAGCCTCTTCTCTAGCCATCTACAGATGCTTTTTGGTGAGCTTAAATTCTTTTCAATGATCAAACACTAGCATCAAGGTAATGACTATTATTTACAATTATGTAAGCCAGTTCACTTGTGTGACCCAGAGGGCTAATGAACCAATATTCATGGTCTCTCTAGTGTAAAGTTGTACCTGGGAATATCTCCCAGTCCTCTTATCTCTAGATGGTTCCTAGTGACTAATTCTAGCCAATGAAATATGAGCAGAATTGATATGCATCAATTCCTGGCTGAGAAAGTAAATATACAAGCTCTTTCATTTTCAACACATTTAGAAACCTTATTTTACAGATGACAAATTCATAAGCCTATATTTGTGAGAGATACTGCATGGAGTCAGGTGACCTAAAGAGTTATTTTATAGGAATATTGGCATTGAAATTTTTGTGTAAAAAATAGAAAATGTATTGTGTTAAACCACTCTAATTTGAAGCTTGACTCTCAAAGAAGTTAGCCTATGAAGACTGATTAAGATGTCCAGACTATTCAGAGACCTAGAGACAATTTTCATTACACTAAAAAATAAATCGGTTATCAACAGAAAATTGTACCTAAGGAACATCATAAGAATAAGAGACCTTTCTTTTGATATGAATTTCTCTAGCATTTCTCCTCTTTTGTGTGTCTATTTTCATTCATAATTTTTTGACCTTTTATTATGTGCCAGGTAGTAAATATACAGTATACAGTCTTTACCTCCTAGAAGCCTAGAGACATGTTAAAGAGGTGACACTTTAAATTAGTAAAATATATATTGACAGACACTAGAAGTACACACAAAGGGCATGGGAGAACAGAATTGTTATTTCAACCTTCTTTGCAGCACCAGGGAAGTTTTCATTGGTTACTGAATTTTTAAGCTAAAACATATGAACAGGAATCTGACAAGCGGTCAATAGGGGTGGTAGATGTTTCTGACAAATGGGACCATATGAAAAACTGCACAGAATTACAAAAAGCATGGCATATTTAAAGCATAGAAGGAAACTCAGTAAGTCTGGAGTTCTGGTGGGTGGCAACTGGGGAAATTGAGAGATGGAGAATGAAGATACAGATACCAGATTAACAAACTAGATCTGAGTCACAGTTGTGAAATGGCATATGTCTTATTAAATTTTTCTTTTCACAGTTCTTTAAATCAGTTTCTTTCATATTTCATGAAAGTTTGTAGTGTAACTATCTAGTTCACGTGTCTGTCTCACAATATGAGCTCCTTCATGCTAGAGGCTCTGAAATAATGAACTTTGTGTTTCCAATGATATACACAGTGCTCAGTACATATTGGTTTAAAAAATTGGGTTTAACAAGTCATACAAATGAATCTTAAGATAGTCCAAGATGATTACAGGAATTGGAATTAAGAGCTTTTGAAATACATGCCACAATTCTCCTCATAAGAAAGTGAATACCTTAGACACCGGAGTACATGAGCTAAGGTGATGGAAGTGAAGGGGAGATAGTCTTATAAAATGCATTTACTTACAGTGGACTAGTGCTTTAAAAAAAAAAAAAATAAGTACTGACCTTGAACTATCAGTAGCATGCCAAAAAACAACGGACTTTTTGTTGGAACTGGAAATACACTTGGGAGAAGAGCGCAGAGTAAAAGGAAGAGGAGGGTCATCAATTTCTGCTTGAAAAAGTTAAAAGCGAAAAGAGGCCATATGGGTTTGCTTAAAGTCAAAGATTAGATGAGGTGCCCTAAGAAAAAAAATGTGTGTATGTATGTGTGTATCTCTACACACACATACACATGTGTATATGTGTATATATATATATACATGTGTGTGGATATATATAATGAAATGCATGTAAATAGAACAAGAACTTCAGAAGACAGAGTGAAAAAGATAAAGTTTGATTCCAATGGCAATGAGTCTATTCCAGCAACATTTCTTGATTTTTAAGGAATCTATCAGTTTGCAACCTACTGCGTAGTGTACTACTTCAAATGTTGCCCTTGACCAATGTGAGAATTTAATCAACTACTAATTGGGTTCATGATCCTGTACTATGTGTTTTGTTTTGTGTGATTATGGGAGATAAGTGTTTCATTGCTGTGGTTGGCTTACACACTATCACATTGTGCCATAATAACTTTATCTTTATCATTAGACTGGAAGTTTTACTTAAGGCAAGATACATGCTTTTCTCACTGTTCTCTAATTTTCAGACGATTAATGAAAGTGCTTTAGAGTTACTGATTTTAGTAAATTTAAAATATAATTTTTAATAAAAATTTGTTAAACAGAATTGATTTATACCTTTTTCAAGTGACCATTTCACTATATAATAGGAAAGAAATATTTTGATGAATTGTAGTGAAACATAGACATCTTGTTCATATCCATTTATAAATGTATTGTTGTCATTTTCTTCACAGTGAATGAAAATTTAGCCATGTCTATGAAATAATTGCCATGAAATGGAGCACCTGCTGCAGCTTTCTAAAGTGCAGGGGCGTGATAAGCTAACCAGATAATTTAATTTACCAATTTTTTTAACACCATAATAATGAATTCATTTTTTCAGATATTAGAAAAATGCTGGGGAAGTATATTTTTAAAAAAAACAAATAAGACATGAAATTTTTGTTATTAACTAATACAGGAATGTATTTTCTTTTATTGTGTAACTCTGAAATTTAAAAATCTACATAATATGATTGATAAGAGAATTAAGTATGAATCTAACCATATCTTTGTAAAGGTGACAACTTTGCCTCATTCAGAGTTCCCTCGGTTTCACTGTCCTGTCTATCAAACAAAAATACAAGATAAGTAAAAAGGACATCATTCAGAATATGTATCATTAATTTAGAAGCTATAGCCAAAAATTTTATGTAAGAACTTGACATAAAAACAAAACCCCTGATTAAGTGCAATAGTGTAGAAATAATTATTGATGGCAGGTTATAATGAAGTTGTATGGTAACAAATGACAATATTATGAAGTTGGTCTTATTTTATTTTAAATAGGAACACTCAGCCACTGATTTTCTTTTGTCTCTAAGGGCAATAGTGAGAATTCTGAATTAAGGTATTATGTGGCAAACTCAATTCACAAGATTATAATTTTGACTATGTTATAATAGATATTACTATGTAATTATGAAATTAATGAACTAATTTCCCTTTTATATTAAAAGTTCTGTTAATACCTATGATATAGTACCAACAAGTACACATGTGTTCTGACTTAAATAATAATTAAGAGTAATAAATTATATTATCATTTCACAATTTTGTAATAACTTTTGAAATTAAACAATTATCTAAAAGAAATGCTTCTTGGTCCTTAGAAGATTATAATTACAATTTAACTTTCTAATTAAATATAAACTTAATACATTTTAGATTTGAGGAATTATTATTACTATTGGTAGAAAATTAAATAATTTTTGAGAGTCAATTTTACCTACTAGCTTTTATTAAATATTTATTAATTATTATGTGCTATGGATACATAGGAAAAATAGCAATTTTTATTTGCCAATGTATAAAATATGGTAAGGGTTCACTAGATCTAATTGCCTTTTAGGAATCAAGTTTTTAAATACAATTTAATGTAAAAAATGGAAGATAAAAAATGGATAATTATTGAGATGTAGCATACATTTAATTAATCATTATCTTGATCAAGATGGAGAACATTTCCAGGACCCCCAAACTGTTTCCTGGTGTCCCCTGTATCCTACTCATTACTTAATCTACCTGCCATGGAAGCTCCTGTACTCATCTCTTTTACAATAGATTGGGTTTATTTATTTTTTAACCTCCTACAAATAAAATTATATGATAATTCATTCTTTTATACTTGGCTTCTTCAGTTCAATATAATTTCTTTGAAATTCACTGTTTTTATAAGTGACTCTTCTTTATAATTTTTTGTCTTTTGAGAGTTTATCATTTTTTTTATTTATTTCAAGTATCGTTTACTTTATATCACTGAATAATACATTAACGGCTGCTTTAAAGGGTTCTGTTCTTATATGTACTGTTTAGGAATAGGTCTTTATTGAATAGTTTTGGTTTAGAGGATGGGTTGCATTTTATTAATTAATAAATCTACTAATTTATAACCATATTCTGAACATGGTGACTGTTATGTTGAAGAGGTTCTGGATTCTTTTCTATTCCTCTGAATAGTGTTTATTTTAGTTTTGTTTTGCTTAGCAGATAAGTAGCTTAGAATGACTCATTAAAAACCTTGTCTGGGCTTCTTGGGAGTCTTTCTTAATGTGATCACAGATTAGAGCTCAGCCAGAACAAACACCATGGAAAAGTGGAGACTGCTTTACTCAAAGCTTGTCCTGTTCAACAGATGTGAACATCCCTCTAGTTTCTTTCTTATTTTTCTTTTTTAAAGATTTGATTCATTATTTTTAGAAAGAAGGGAAGAGGAGAAGGAAGAAAGGGAGAGAAACATCAGTGTATGGTTGCCTTTCACCTGCCTTCAGCTGGGGACCAGGCTGGAGACCTGGCTTGCAACCCAGAAATAGAATCAGTGACACTTGGGCAAGCTGGTGCTCAATCCACTGAGCCACACTAGCTAGGGTGCTTTCTTATTTTTCTATGGGAAGAATTGTTTAAATAGAATTACTTGGTCAGTTCAGGACACTTTTAAACCAATGAGGTTTTTAGTAAATTTCCTGTTAAATTGCATCTAATTGAAGAGCATACATCATGAATCATTTAAAGAAAGCATTTCACATGAAATGCATATAACAAATGAATACATGAAACAGTAAAAAAGAAAACAAAAACAAAACATTAAAATAAAATGTAAACAACTCAGAAGAGTGAAAAAAGGCATAGATAAGAAAAGTGTCCAAAATTTATTGTTTATATCCACAAAGCAAGGTACTATAGCCAATAATTTTAACAAATGTTAACTGAAAGATAATGACAAGTACTAAGTCAGCGAGCAAAACAGTTCAATATTCTACTCTTATGAGACTTGTATTCCAGTGGGGAAGGCAGGCCATAACCAAGATAATTAATAAATTATATTATGTACTAAAATATACTAATTACTATAAAGCAGGATTCTGAGATAACATTGACATTTTAAACAGGGTGATTAAAGAAGGCTGAAAATGGCATTTGAGCAAAGACTTGAGGGAAATGAAGGAGCAAGACATGGAGATATCTGGAGATGAGAGCTCTAGGCAGAAGGAACAAAAAATAAGGAGCAAACACCAATAAACAAAAGCTTGCAAGGAGCTTTGTTTGTGTAAAGTGAGCAAGAGGGATGAGCAATAAGAGAGGTCAGAGAAGTGCTTGGTGCCCAACATCTGCATGGTTTTGTAGGCTTTTGTAAGGACTTTGGTTTCTACTCTGAAGAAGGTGAAGTCCTTAGAGGGCTACTAGTAGGGAGAGATGTGATACAAAATTATTGTATAGATCATTTTCCTTGAGGCACTAAAAATATGGAAAATTAAGTTTAGACACAAATAAATAGGTAAGAAACTATTGCCAAAGTCTACAAAAGGAAAGATGATGGCTGGAATCAGAGTAACAGCATCTGATTTATAAAATGTAGTCAGCTTTATATAGTTTGAGGATAAGTTGAAATGTATGATGAGTTTTAACACATTGTTGGTTGGCTATTTTATACAAAAGCTATCCCATGTCACTGGCTACATTTTCAATATTGAATATAAAAATGAAACAATCTAAATAAGCTTCAATATATTTTATACCTAGTGTATTGAAATAAAACTATATAACTTTTAATAACTTTTATGGTATGATAAACTGTATAGCGTTCACCTACATGCAATGGTACACAACAGGTTTTGCAAATGTATCTAGTTTCATTGTGCTTACCTTCTGAAGCGCATACTCTACATGTTCTAGTGGGATTCTTCTTTATGCTAGTGACTGTTTTTTTCCTAATATGTGGTCTTTTAGTTTTCCCGAAAGATGAATCTTTGTAAGGAGCTCTTTTAGAGGTACCAAAAGAAATTCCATGCTCTGTGCTACATCCATCTGAATAATGGGTTATCCATTCCCCAACAATTTCAAGTAGAAATTGATTGTATTTCATTTTATTTTGTAAATTATACTTAGAATGCATTAAATAAAGCACAACTGATCAAAAAGAATGCTACTTTTTAAAACTATTTTAAACTTTTTCCTAAGATACTACTATTCGCCAAATACTGGTCTGCTTGATCAACCACTTTCATGAATTTGTTGTAATCTAGTATGCACGTGCATTTAACTGTCATTCATAGAATTGCTCTTTCACCTTCCAGTGGATTTCATAGAAGCTTTCTATATAGTTGAGATCATACACACTAGTCTTTAGTCTTTCCATGCAATAAGAAAAATGTGTGCTTTTTGTAAAAATGTCATTTCCCCTCTCTGAAGATTCTTTGATTTTTCTTTAGCTCTTTTGGCAAGCCATGGTTCTTTCTCCCTTATAGTACCACAGACCATTGTTTTCTTTTCTAGTAATATTTCAACAGTAAATAAAATGTTATAGTAATTATTCTGGTAAACATGAGGCCAAGAATAAAGATACAGCTCCAAGACAAAGAATATAGTTTCTTGTAGCTTTTTGTCTTCACCAAAATAGATTTCAAAATTGTGAAGGTAGCCAGTCTCATTTTCACAAAGATTTTCACTAAAATCCCATTGTTATCTTTGCCAGATTATATATGTTCTGAAGCTGATATGCCTTCTATATGGTGTCATTGCTTCGTCTAGGGATAACTCCTATTTTGGTCTATATAAAGACTGAAGTTTTAGAATAAAGTAATTCAAAAGAGGTCTAATTTTGTAAAGTCTGTTTTCATTAGCTATAGTTTATGAATGATCACTAAGGTGTAAAAAAAAGTAATGACTTACCTGAACCTCATCCTGATCATAGTTTTAGGAAATATGGGCATTTCAAGAAAAGGGCCTATTGACCAGTAATTTCTCCACTGTGAATTTTTTGTTTGTCCCATCAATATCCCTAAACTGAGAAACTTCTTCAAATTACTGATGATAACTTCTATCCATGGTAAAGTTTTAGCAGATGTTTCATAAAGTTTTTCCATTTAGAGATGGTATAAATTGGTTTGAGAAGCAATTAAATTTTTAAAAAATCTATCTAAAATTAAATCCATCACTTCACTAATACTCCATAGATCACTAAGTTCAACAATTATACCAGAAATATTTGTCTAATCCTCCAAGGTTGGTGTAATATCATTTTCTGTCCACTCATTTTCAAAAATCACTTTCACTAGCAGATTCTATCACATTTCTTTTTTGTCATTCTGATGGTCTAATATCAGATTCATAACTATCCCCTAATAGTCATCTTCCACATCACTGTTATATACTTCAAAGTCAGACAAGTGTCTGCATATAATTCTTTGAAAAATTCTTCACTGCTGCTATGCACCATATTTGAAATTTTTGCAATACTAAAATTGTATTAAAACCCAGAATATCTAGAAAAAGTTTTTCTTATAATAAAGTAAACATGATTGACACAATTAAGAAAACTTGTTAAAAATCCTATATTATGCTTAGTTTTAAAAATTGTAGCCATGGCTGGTGGCACAGTGAATAAGGCGCCAGCCTGCGAAACCAAAGGTTGCTGGTTCGATTTCCCAGCCAGGGCACATAACCAGGTTGCAAGCCAGGTCTGTGGCTGGAGGCAGGTGAAAGCCAACCATACATTGATGTCTCTCTCTCTCTCTTTGCCTTTCTCCTTTCCCCTCTCTCTAAAAATGATAAAATCTTTAATTTTTTTTAACTTTAAAAAATAAAAATTAAATTAAAAAATAATAAAAATTGTATAAGCTAATGCAAGTGCAAATGAAAGTTAACTTATCAGTCAACAATGTTTGGGATTGAAAACTCAAGTTTTTTCATGACCAGTCAACATTGTGTTAAGAGAAAGACAGAGTAAAAACTGACTTCAAGATTTTTGGTCTGATCCACTGAAAACATAGCACTGCCGCTAACTAGAATGGAAAAAAATATGGGTAGAACATGTTTGGGGATTGAAAAAAATGCAGGAATTTTAATTTTTGGTGTTAAGTTGAGGTATCTAATAGACATTGTAGTGGGCATGCAAAGATGGCAATCATCCATAAAATGTTCTGAGTTCAAGTGAGAGGTCCAGGCTAGAGATTTATGACCAGAAACCAACAAAGGGTAGAGGCTATTTAATGTCACAGAACTGAGTTTGATTAACCCATGGAGTGAGTAGAAACAAAGAAGGGAACAAAGGATTGAGGCTTCAGACACCGTAAAGTTAAGTTCCTTAGGGAAATGATGCAAAATCATTAAAGAATGTTAGTAAGAGTCTATCAGGAGGAAATAATACAAAATGTGACATCATAGAAGCCAAGTAAAGCTAGTTAATTAAGGAGGACAAAATAAGCATTCTGTGAAGTGCTGATGATAAGTCAATTAAGATGAGGGCTGCTGACCATTGGGATTAGCAAAATGTAGTCCATTGACAACTTGACAAGAGTAGTTGTAATAAATGCACAATGTGACTATTAGCTATAATGGCCCAATCTGCATGGGTTAAGGGAAAATTAAGCAATGAGCGTAGATCATTTTTCCAAGATGTTTTTATTTAAAAACCAAGATGTATGTATGGTCAGCTGGAGGAGAAAGTAATATCAAGCTAGAGATCAGTTATATATATCAACATATATATATATATGTTGATAAGTATGATCCTATAAAGAATGAAATATTTATATAGGCAAAAGATTTGAGAATTGCTGGAGTGGTGTCTTTGACTTAGCAAAAAAACTGGGAGTCTTATTAAAGCATTGGTAGCTCATCTATAGATGGCAGGAAAAAAAAAAAAATGAAGGCATCTCTCGAAGAACCCTGAAACACCAATTCAGAAGAACCTATGTACCCCCCCTATGTTCATAGCAGCACTATTTACAATAGCCAAATGCTGGAAATAGCCTAAGTGCCCATCAGTGGATGACTGGATCAAAAAACTTTGGTACATTTACACAATGGAATACTTACAAAGCAGAAAAAAAGAAGGAACTCCTAACCTTTGCAACAACATGGATAGAACTAGAAAGTATTATGCTTAGTGAAATAAACCAGTCAGTGAAAAAAAAATACCATATGATCTCATCCATTTCAGGACAATAATAAACAAAATAAACAAATAAGCAAAACAGAACCAGATACATAAATACAACAAACAGACCTTCAGTATATAGAGGGGAGAGGGGCGGAGGAGGCAAAGAAAAGGAGCAGTTTAGTCAAGGAACTAGCATGGAAGAACCACGGACATGGACAACAAGTGGGATTGACTTTGTTGAGGAGTGGGTGGATGGGGAAGGGGACAGAGGGGAGGAAAAAGGGGATGGATGTAATAAAACAACAATAAAATTAAATTTTAGAAAAAGCTTAAAAAATTGGAGGCATCTGAGTAAATGTAGTGTTGATCGGGTTTTTTAAATCTTATTTTTTTCTATTTTTCTGAGTAAAACATGAACGATGTCTTCCATTGAGCATAAAGGTAGGAGAAAGAGTTTTGGAAAATTAAATTTGTGTACAGGAACTGAGAAATTAATTCATCACATATGAAAAAAATGTGAATGGAAATCTAGTGTGAGTGCAGGCCAGCATTAAGCACCTGGTAATCAATTAATAGGCTATATTAGAAAATAAATACTCAGAGAAAAAAAAGGAAATTCTTAAAAATTAACATGATATAATAGTTAAAAGGAAAAATATCCAATTGAAGGGTGAAAAAGTTGAGAAAATTTCCCCAAATATAAAACATATAGTTAAAATAGGAAGAAAATATATATTACTAATGTAGAGAAGGTCTAATATCTAAATAACTAAAGTTCCAAGCAGGAAGAAATGAGCAAAACATAGAGAAGGAAATTATTAAAGATTAAAAGTATAACAGTTCCCAAAGATGAAAACATGTTTCCAGACTTGAAAAGCAAAATAGGAAAAATAGGTGGGGGTGGAGTCATACCAAGGTCTCATTGCTATGTGAAAATTCAACACTGGAAGCCAGAGGTCAAAGGAACAATTTTTCAAAATTCTAAAGTGAGTCAATTCTCAATTTAGAATTCAGTCAAGGTATCTTTTGAATGTAAGGCTGCAGTAAAACTATTTTCAGGTTCTCAAGAACTCAAAAAAGTTTGTCTCCAGGGACCCTTTCTTGAGAACCTACTAAAATATTTGCTTCACCAAAATGGAGTCAAGGAAAAGGAAGACTTTGGATAGTAAACAGGACATCAATTGCAGGTGAAGAGCCCCCTGCAGATGATGATGAACGAAATTTCAGTAGGAACACACACACACACACACACACACACACACACACACACATATATATATATATATATATATATACACATATATATTAAGCAATTTATTCAGACTTCTGAAGGAAGGCAGGGTGCACTGGCAATAATGATTAAAGAAAAATACAAAACTCCTAGAGCTTCTGATGTGTGTGAGAACAGAGTAATTAAAGACCTCAACTGACTTGTTCTAATTGGCTATTAATTCTTCCTGTCTTACCCGGCCCCCCACCCCATCCCCACCCACACACACTCGCGCACACACACACACACACACACCTCAAATAGTTTTCACTATTCTCAAGGAGTCAAGGAGATACTTTAAAAACAGAGGTTGTGTGAACAAACAGCAATTGGGGTCCTGCTGCCCTCCGCCACCCTCTAGGCAAAATTCCAGAGGCCAAAGGTTTGGTGATCAAGGAAAGGAGTCTTTACTCAAAAACAATCACTTAAGCCTATCAGGTCACAGCTTTAATTACTGAATCCTGTCAATTAAGGCGAAACACCTGGGTTCCCCTATCCTTCTCCAGGTTAGTTTCTATAGTCAGTTTACAAACTAAAACAGTGCAATACACAAAGGCTACTGCACAAGTCTAGAATGGCAGGCTTCTGTCCTGGAGCCTGTTCCCCCTGGGACATCCAAAACATAAACCTGCCACCCTCTGCCAGGCCAGCCTGCTCCCAGGCTGAGCCAGGAGTTCCTTCCCACACAAAATACCTTTTGTTGGGAAATGCAGCTGCACGATCATCCAATTACCCTCGAGGAAGCAGGAGAGCCTGAGAGCCAGACCCACAGCCGGCTCAGGGGCCAGAAAAACCCGCGAGCGCAGCGCCAGCCCTCTTCTTATTGCCATGGGCTCCGGGGGCATCAGCGGCTCAGCCAATCCCGTCCTAGGCCGCTCGCCAGTGCACGGGCAAGCTCCTCCCACGGCCCCTCCTACTTCTCCCCCGTGAGCTCCGTCCGCTCTCACGGTTATCAGTCAGACTTACCGCTTCTCTGTTATAACCCTAAAAGTCAAAGTCTTAAATGGGCTCCTTTCCCTCCCTAACTTCACCTCCTGCTGCTCACCTCCTCACTCCCTTAGTTCGGGCTCCAGTTATTTCTCCAACATACCAGGCACGTTTCCTCGTTGGGCACTCTGCTTTGACCACTTTGTCCCTCCCTTGTCTTTTCCAATAAAATGCTACTTTTCCAAGAAAGCCGGCTCCAGCTTCCTATTTGATAATGAAATATGCATTCCACCCGTCATTCCCCACCTTCCTTTTTTCTCCAATTGCTTCTAGCCCTTTGAAAATTATAGATAGTGAATTTATTTATTATAATACTGTTATTTCTTATACCAGCCAGAATGTAAGCTTCAAATGGTCAGGGGTCAGGGAGCTTTAAATGGAATACTGTTATGACCCAGATTCTAGAGAAGTATCTAGAAATCTAGCAGGGACTTGGCAAATGTTTCTTAGAGATTTATGTTTCTAATGTGAGCATTTGAGAATTAGGGAAAAAAATATGAAATTAAACAAATGAAAAAAATGCCCTATTATTAATTCAAGGAAGCCAAAAGTTTTCATGAGATATAAAACTCTAGTCTAATACCTGACTCAGCTGAGAAAATATTTGCTGAGTATTAATAATGTAAAGTTTGCATATTGCTATAAACAAAATTGATACTATAAACTTAATAAAAAAAAGGGTGAAGAGATATTGTGAGTTTGTGTGTATCTCTGTAATAAAATGAAAAAAAGAAATCATATTTTATTGTGAGAAGTGAAAGATAATAAATAACTGAAAGATTAAGATTGCAAAATTAAAAAAAAATTGATAACAATTAACAGAGATTTCTTTTGGAGGGTGAAGTCTGTGGAAGTTAGACCAGGAAAGTATTATTTTTTAATAATGATATTTAAAAATAATTTTTAAACTGTATATATAAATGACCTCACACTCATTACTGAGGCAGATTAGTAAGAAACTAGGAAAATTCCCTGGCAACTGGACGGAGGAAACTGAGACAAGTGGTTTAACATAACAAAGGGCTGGACCAGCTGACCAGTTAACATCTAGCTGATAATTATTGACTTTATCCTCCCTGATAGAAGGCATCTGAGTAGTTGATTTAAATCACCATAGTCAGGGAGGTAGACAACAAAAACCAGTTAGATCCAGACTAATGAAAGATAGAGGAAAAACTGACAAGAAAACAACTGCAGAGCTCATTATACCATCATTATGAAAACTGACACCACATTACACCATTATTATGAAAATTGACACCACCAGTGTTAATAGAAGAGGGGTTGCCAAGGTCGGGACGCTTTCAGAAGGAGCAAGACCCCACCCAACAAGAAGGCGGAGTCAGATTTGGCACTATAAAGCCCGGAGACAACCCCACCATGAAAACAAGTAAAATACCAAGAACTAACTGACCACATACATGTACAACTTACTCATTAGGTGGTTAGTGTCTACCCAGACACTACTTTTTGCTTACTTCACGGTGGTGCCCGCTCACGGGCCTTTCTTTCTCTCTACCTGGATAAAACTTGGTTTGTTCTCACTCCAGCTAGTCTCTGAAATGTTTTTCTGAGTGAGTCAAGGACTTGGAGGTCACCGGACATGTGAAAAGTCCCAGACTGACCCCCAGTGTGGAAGTGGTCCAGTAGCATTATGACGACCACTATTTTTTTTTATTATATATTTTTTAAGATTTTATTTTATTATTTTTAGAAAGAGGGGAAGAGAGAGAGGCAGAGAGGGAGAGAGACATCAATGTATGGTTGCGTTTCACCTGCCTCCAGCTACAGACCTGACTGGAGACCTGGTTTGCAACCTGGTTATGTGCCCTGGCTGGGGAATCGAACCTGCGATCTTTGGGTTTGCAGGCCGGCGCCTTAACCACTGTGCTACCAGCCAGGGCTTTTTTTTTTTTTTTTTAAATGAAAATAAAGACAAGTGTTTTAGAAGATACGGAGAAGTTAGAACTTCTGTTCTGTATTTTTGATGGGAATGTAAAATGTTATAGCTATTGTAGAAACCGTCATGGCTTCTCAAAAAAACTTTAAAAGATATACCATATGATCAAGCAATTTTATTTCTGGGTCTGTACTCAGAAGATTCAAAGCAGAATCTGAAAGAGATACCTCTACGCCTATCTTTACAGCAGCATTATTCACAATAGATAAAATATAATAGCAACATAAATGTCCATTCACGGATGAAAGGATAAATAAAATATTGTATATACATGCAATGAAATATTATGCAGCCTTAAAAATGAAGGAAATTTTACACATGCTACAACATGGATGAGCCTTGAGGGACACTATATCCTAAGTGCAATAAGCCAGCCATAAAATGACAAATACCTTGTGATTCTATTTATACAAAGTAGCTGGAATAGTAAAAATCATAGAGACAGAGAGTAGAATGGTGGTTGCCAGTGGCTGGGAGGAGAAGGAAATTAAGAGTTTTAATTAATGAGTGTAGGGTTAAAATTTTGCAAAATAACGGATTCTGGAGATGGGTGGTGGTGTTTATGGTTGCAAAACAATATAAATGCAATTAATACCCACTAACTGTGCACTCAAAAATAGTTAAGATTTTATATTCTGTCAGCTATACTATATACCACAGTAAGAAAATAATTTTTAACTGTGATAGAAACATTTTTTTAAACAAGTATTTTTAAATGTGTTTCATTATTTTGTTAACTATTCTTCCCTGCCATGACCACGGCTATGTTTAGTCAATATACATGGATCAAAATTACTAAATAATTTAAACCCCTGCTTTATTTTGAGATCCAGGGCACTGACAGACCTAGTGTAGTCAATTTGCAGTATAAAATCTGATCCTTTTATTTAATCATGCATAACCTCTAAAAATATGCAGAGGTCACAAAAGTAACAAATAGAACCAGCCTATTAATTTGATTAAGAATTAAAATCATAGTTTATTGAAACATATAAATACAACTAAACATGTCTAATTTACATGAAATTTGCTTTAATTATGATAATCTAATTCCATGTCTCTTACAAAGGACAGATAGGGTTGCTATTCTTCAGACATGTAAGGGACTGGTTTACATGTAGGATCTTCAAGGTCACAACTTCTATTTGATTTAGAATGAGCTCCAAATTTCACCCTCTCAGTAAAAGACAAGGAAATAAAACTTGGAACTTCCAGGAAGAGTCCTGTCTGGTGTGGCTCAGTTGATTGAGCACTGGCCAGTTGATGAACCAAAGGTTCGCTGGTTTGATTCCCTGTCAGGGCACAAGCCTGAGTTTCAGGCTGGGTCCCCAGTTAGGCGTGTATGAGAGGCAACCACACATTGATGATTCTCTCCCTCATTTTCTCCCTCCCTTTCCTCTCACTCTAAAAATAAATAAATACAATCTAAAAAGGGAAAAAAGGGAAATTCTAGGGAGACTAAGACTCTAAGACATTAAAAATCTGGAAGAAAATTAATTTCTGCAAGATAATGGAATTGAAGAAATCTCAAAAACAAGTAATCAGTGTAATGTTGAAAACTTTCTGCAAGTATTTTGTAAATGTACTACTTAACTTCAGGGTTGAATTTGCTAAGTAAACTGAAGCAGGAAAATGAAGTAAACAGTGCAAGTTATTGGCAACCCGGTTGCCATCTGACCACCTCACTTTTTGCAATGCTTTTCAACTGGCCTGTGGATGCAGGTGAATATATTAGTTAAGCTAAAGACCCTTTTCATAATCTCCATTTTATTTTCTATAAACTGGATTAAAAGAGAAAATCATTTTTCAATAAACGATTATAAGATAAACCAAAGCACCAATAAGAATACATGCATTCTCCTAATGTTATGTTTGAAAGGCTATCTATTCATCCTATAGTCTTCACCTTGAGAACAGCATGGGATTCCATAACCTTATTTTACTTGACTTGTTTCTGATTTATCACTTCTCTAGCTATCAATGGGACACAGTTTATAGCATGCTGTGATGTGTATCTAACAGGAAAATATCCTACTTATGTTAAGATTTCTCTCTCTTTTCTTACTAAGCCCTTCTATTCCTCATTTGCTTAATGAAGAAGGCATCCCTTGTCAACTCACTTGTGACAATGTGTTGCTGCAAGATTTGACTTTGCTTCATGGCATAGCAAAAATGTGATGTGCACCCTCATTCAGTTAGCAGGATTTTAATTAGTAATCATTACGTAGAAAGCTGCGTGGCACATGTAAAAATATTTGTGTGTCCTATGTTATATGTCTCAATATAAATAATAATACATTTTTCCAAAAATGAAATGGCTCCACTTGAAAGATAATTAGCTTTTCAACACCAGAAATGTCAGCACATTGGTAAGAATACTCATTTTTTACAACCATAGACAACTACATTTTGGGGTCCCAACCTGGAAGAGAAGAATCAATCACAGAGTGAGACAGGATATTGTATAGTAGAGAATTTTACCTTGGCTTCTGGGAGATAATCTCTAAGCCCTGGAATGTCATGCCTGACAGATGTGTTTTTTGTATGCTCAGAAGTCTTGGATCATGCCAGATTCTCTAGCAATGACATCTAGGGTAAAGAATGGCTACTATGTTGGTTTCTGGTGTTTTCCATAAGTACAATACTCTGTTGGCCACTTGGGTGACCTTGACCAACATAGCCTGGAACCAAACTTGTTCAATTTGTTTCAGAGACTATTTAATTACTAAAGTACAGCAGGGTTCCAAGCCTCAAGATAGTACCAACCCATAGTACTGACCTTAAACACACTTCCTGATTTCCCATATCCCACCAGCTTCACAAATCCCATAAACCATCAGGGCTTTTGCTTAGGTTGGTTTGTGTCTTGACATTTCTAAGAGTTGTGTATTATTTGCTCCACTTGGCTCAAGACATCAATCCATGCTCAGCAAAATGCATTAGCAACTACACAGACTGTACGCTGGCCAGCAAGGAAGATTTTCGAAGGCAGGTCATCATCTGCAACAAGCCTAACCAGTGCTTTGATGCTGATGTGAATTAAGGCTGGGTAACTAAACTGATTGTCTCAGCTAAAGTCAGAGCCAAATTTCATGGTACCTATTCTAGTTAGATGACCCCCACTGTGTGGATAACTGAGTTTGTGGTGTACATAAGTGGTGTGTTACCCCTATAGGATTCTACCCCCAAGTGATCAAGGACATACTTCTCAGCAAGTTTAAGGGGAGGGGCAAGAAAATTGTGGTTGAGTAGGAGTCATCTGATGGAGAATTGTCAACCCCGACAATTTTCAGTTTAAATTAAGGTTTTTGTGAACGTTTGAGAGAGCTACACAGGAAATTTATCTTTATGAGGAAGATTGATGGAGAAAGAGCTTGTAAAAGTTGAGTAATCATTCATTTCTTCTCTTGGTCATACTTCCCAGGGATTAAGATGTTACCTCCCCAGGCTGAGGTGGCTCTCCCTCCACTGCTTCAAAATCAGTGTGTTTCCTTCCAGTAGCTATAATTTTACCATTTTCCCAATTGTTCCCCACCCATACCAACCATTTTGGTTCAGAAGAATTGGATGCGGAAGAGACAAAAGCATTTTTACAAAACTCCACAACAATTCAGTTTGAATTCCCTATTCCCTTTTGGCAACCTTCCACCTGGAAGGTGCACCAGCAGGCTGGCCTGGCGTTCCCATCAGGAGGAAAAATAGTCCAGTCATGCCCTGAAATCCTTAGGATAGAATCCACAATTTTCACCATCTTAATTCATGCTGTTTTACTCCTATTATCTTCTTCAAACCCATCCTTAACTTGTCTAACCTTTGTTGTTTCAAATCATAATAGTATCTCTACCAGAATTTGTTTTCTCCTTTGGATCAGTTTAGGTGGTTTTCTATTTTATTTTATTAAGTATTTGCCATGGTGTATAAAATTGCCAACATAGATAACAAAGTTCCCTATTGCCTTTAGTTGGGGTCAGGGGTGTTAGAGGGTGGAGGGATTGAGCAAAAAGGGGAAAACGCTCATGGACAGGGATGACAGTGTGGTGATTGCTGAGGGGAGGAGATTATAAGGTGACTAAATGGTAATGGAAAAAATACAATAAAGATTAAATTAAAATATTTTTCCCAAAGGGGAGGAAATGTTTCAGCAGTTTCCTCTATTCCAGAAATGTCCAGGAAGTTTTATATGCATTTGTATATTTATTATATTATTGTTTGTCATTACAAAGAATGTGTTAGTATTCTTTAACAATGGGAGAATTGTAGAATAAATTGTTAGGCAGCCATGTATAGAACACCATGTAGACATTACAGAGAATGAGGTTTATTTCTATACATTGAAATAATACATCATTAGTATTCAAGGAAAAGATCAAGTTATAAATTATTATGTGTAGCATGATCCTATTATCAATTTAAAAACAAACTGCACATTTGTGGGTAAAGAGATAAAGAAAGAAAATTAGAGACATAATAACATAGAAGGATCCAGGGAGAAGGCAGGACTACTCTAACCATTTAAAACCGGTATGCTCTAAAGATGAACTGGAGTTTGTGGGGAAAGGCCTTCATTACTTCCTTCAGATCATGCAAAACAAGGGTTGAAAACAATGGTAGTTTCTTTTATTTTATTTCTATTTTTCCAATTATATTTAAATCCTAAATTTATTTAGAGCAAATCTAACAACATATCAGCAGTGTTATTTTTGTAAGATTGGATTGAAGTTTATTTTTTTTAATGACATTCCTCTGCATTGTTCACTTTTCCTACAATAAGCTTATACACTAAATAGGTGTTACGTAAGAAGTTTTCTTGGCAAAACCTGAGAAAGCAAGAAAGACTATTGCTGAATCTGAATATGCTGTATTTATATCATCCACCCCATTCATTTTTAAAGTAAATAAATGGATGGCCATGAGGGTCATAATTTTTTGTTTAATTGTCACTTTGCATGATTCTGGCAGTGGAATCAAAGTGGACAAAGTTTTTATATCTTCTGTTAAATAATTATAAAGAGTTTTTCTGAGTTTCTCTGCCATCAGGGAGGCTAATATTTGTATTTTAAGTATTTAGGTATAATAGTATGCAAACTCATCTTGTTTATCCCCACAGTGCTTGGGCTTGTGTTAGGCACACATATGTTTAATAAAAGTTTATTGAACATCAAAATGATTGAATAACTATAAAACTTGAATCAATTAAAAATAAAAGGGAAGTTTAATTCCCCCAGGGAGTTTTTTCAGAAACAAAATTTTACAGCCCAAGGGGAATATCCATTTTGGAGTTGAACTCTTAATGGCTGGAACTGCATGGGGTGTGGTGATAAATATGTTTCCTTGAGGTTTCCTTTGTCTAACTGTTAACAACTCACCAGGTGGCCGCAACTGTGGAAAAATATTTAGTTCTTTAAACATTTCAGTCAATGTGGTGGTTATTTAAACAGTAACAAATATCAAATGTTTCTCCATAGTTTATAGCCTTTTTCTTAATACGTTTTCCAGTGGGAGTGAGGGTGCCTGTTTAGACATTTAGTCAATGTCATATTTTTAATTATCCAATATGACTAATTTAAAATGTCTTAACTTTTAATCAAATTATCTTTTCATCACAGTATGACTACTTGTTTAAATGCATGGTTTCATATTTTATAATATACTCAATTGTTCAAAAAGAGCTTTCCCTTAGATTGTGAATGTGGCTTACATTATTGA
The DNA here is from genome assembly GCA_004026585.1 of Noctilio leporinus. Taxonomy (NCBI): domain Eukaryota; kingdom Metazoa; phylum Chordata; class Mammalia; order Chiroptera; family Noctilionidae; genus Noctilio; species Noctilio leporinus. The sequence continues at coordinate 266,670 of PVIW01000953.1, forward strand.
TTATCTACCATGTTTCTGGTTTAAACCTATATTGAAATAACTGTATTCTAAAGCTATTCAGTTACATACTATTAACATTTTCAAAACATTGAATGTTTGCCAATTTATTTGGATCTTAGCTTTTATCCTCTCTTATCTAAAATAAAATCTTAATCTACTTGTTTACATCAACCCAATCTATAAAGTTCAGTCAAATGACACTTCTCCATGAAGCTTAACTGTTTCTTCTTAATCAAAAGTGATTTTTCCTTCCTTTGAAACTCAAAATACTGTCATTTATTTACATTTGAAGATGATGTTATATTTCAACCTGTATTCTCATTTTTGGTTTCTTATTTCAAATATTTACTTATTTTATATTACTAAATTATTCAAAAAATATTAATTAAATGCATTCTATATGGCAAGGACCATTTCTGTGCAATGAAGTCAAGGGGAACATGAGAGGTTCTAGGTTTATAAGGAGCTTACTATCTGTGATTTACATTTAGTGTATTCCAACTATGTTAAAATAATTCTGGTCTTCCAATATCAGAATAATATCATCTTAGGAAAAGTGGCTTAGTCATATTTATTCTTGGGTACCTCTTTAATTCAGCAGAGTGTGCTCTACATAATTACAATATCTATTTGATAAATGAATAATATATACTTAATGTTTTATCCTTTACTAAATACATTGTAATAAATTACCTTTTAATCCTCATTATAATTATAGAAAATATATGTAGTTAACCTTATGATAATGATCTTACTCAAGTTTGAGTGCTCATTCATTTGTATTTCAAAGTATATGCAAAATTTCCTGAGATTTCTTACATAATGAAAACTCCAAAAATGTTTAATTCAATGGTCAAAGAATCAGAGTTTGTTTAGGCTAAGTATTATGATTATTTTTCACCCTAAATAGAAAATATGAGAATGCTAAGTAATTAAAATTATTTAGAAATAAGATTGAATGTCAAAATCTAGGCATGTTCAGAGTATTTCTCATGCACGCACACACACACACACACACACACACACATGCATGCACGCACGAGGTCACAAAGATGGAAATGGAAACTAATGAGATATATGTCTAATGAGATAAGGGCTCAATAGGTGTGTAATCACTATTATTATTATAAATATTTGACCTTGTAATTACCACCCAACATATAGAATAAAATAGTAACTTTAACTATGTTTAAAATCTTCGATGACTAAGGAATACATCCAGTGCAAAAATAAAAATTTTAGTCATCAGGTTAGTTCACAAATACAGAAATATAATTACTGGCTTCTTTAAATTAAAGAATATTTCTCATTCTCCTACAAAACCCAAACCTTTCATGACACTATGCTCTTTCGATAATGTTTCATGATCCCTGCCTGGCATTTTCTTCTCTACCTCCTGAACTAGCCCTTTCAACCTTCATATGACCATCGGATGTTGAAGCTCTTCAGAGTTCTGTGTCTAACCTATTACATTCTGACTTATTTTTCTACAAATTAATCATAGTCACTCTCATAAATTTGAATACAAGGTCATATGTCTACAATACCTAAGTTTCTAGCTCTAGCACTGGTTCATTTTTGAGACTGAATTTCCAGAATGTCTTAGAGACAAGTTAAAACACAATGTCCAAATAGTACTTTACAAAGAATTCTCTATTCTCTATTTTAATAAATATTCTAATTGTATAAAGTCATAGAGTGTCATTAGGCTAGTATACGACTTTGATTCTTCCTTCAAGTGAAATGGTGAAAGCAGAGGGTTGATATAATAGGGCTTATGTTTTGAGCTACTCATTTTGGCTGCTTTGGTGAGAAGAGACTATACTGTATATGTATGAGTGGGGGAAGGGAGACATGAATTCAAAAAAAGGAGTAGAGACCATCAAGTAGTCCAGCCATAATCCAGAAAAATGCTCATAGCTGGTGTCCCTTAGAACAGGGTGATAGTAGTGAAAGTAAAAAAAAAAAAAAAAAAAAAAAGGCCTTGGATTCTATACATATCAGAGGTTGAATGGACATGGTTTGTTGATGTATCACAAAAAGAAAGTACCTAAGGATGGATCTAATGTTCTTGGCCTAATTATCTAGAAATTTGCAGTTTTTGTTTACTGAGATGGGGAAATTTGTAGGAAAAGTAGCTGTGCAGATGCAAAAAGGGAAGGTTAACTCTGGAATTAGGAAGTTTTAAGTGCATATTTGATACCCATGGAGAAGCTGTGTAGTAGGCAGTTGGACATATGACTGCAGAGTTAAAGGGTGATAGTCAAATTGGCAATACAGTTTTGGGAGTCAGCAGATGGGTTTTAAAACCATGGGATTAACTAAACACCTCTTCAAGTGAGGGTAGACAGGAAAAGTGAATCTGCCTTCTTTGTGGCTCAGCCCTTGACACCTCTCAGAACAAACTTCGATTAAACTATGCAAATACCACATAAGACAATGCAATTTTGACTGTTACTGTTAACTTACCCTTTTTTACTCCCTGGAAAAAATGAGACCTGGAGAAAACCAGATCATAGTTCAACAGTTGAGTACATATTTGTTTCATTTATTGGACTAGGGACACCTTGAAGTTAGAAATCATATATTATTTATTAACCTCTGGATCAACTATGGCTATTTCTTTAGAAATAAATATTAAATGCCCAATAATTGATGAGTTCAACTGAATTCTAAAATGTTCCTATAGCAGATGCAGTTGATACCCAACCAGATCATCTTTGCAGGCCTATTTCAGCCATGCCTCAGCTGTTGCAGCGTTGGCTGCTAGTTTCAAACCTGCACTCTTCTTCAGTTGTCCTTGACTGATGGGAGCTACCTTATAGGTCAATGCCTGGGAGATTATGCCCCACTCCCTCCCAAGGGCCACCAGTAGCCAAAGACTGACTGATGGAGCCCATGACAGTCCAGCACCTTCTTCCCTATAGTATAATGCAAGTTCCAGAACTCCCAGTGGGATCAGGTCTGGGTTACTTTTCTCCTGAAACCACATATTCATATAGCTTCTTCCCCTGCCCTGCTACCCAGGATTCTCTTGAAACAGCTCCTTCATTGAACCACTTGCCCAAAGATTTCTACCACAGAAACTTTTCTTTTTTCCTTTTTTTTTAAAACTGAATTTATTGAGGTTACATTGTTCATGAAACCACATAGGTTTCAACTGTACAACTCAATGAAGCCGCATATGCACACTGTGCCTGATGCCCATGGCCCCAAGCAAAGTCTCTTTCATTTTCCATTTTCCCCTTTTGCCCCCTTCCAATCGCCCCTATCCTCCTTTTCCTCTAGCTATTATGACACTGTTGTCAGTGTCTGTGTGTTGTGTATGTACATTTTTTGGTTGTTCCCCTCACCTTCTCTCATCTAGTTCTCCCACCATACACCCTACCTCCAAGTAACTGAACCTATGATAATAGCCACAGATGGAGACATCCGATCCCTAAAATGTTACTTCACTCTAAAACCATTTGTCCACAATCCCTAAATTAATGAACCTTTCTAGTTTTGGGAGTGGATTTGACAAGGGTTCCTATTCTGTATATTATTCTTCAGTTTACAGGTATAAATGGAACACCCTTTTTCTTTCCCACCAAAAGTCCTTTTGTCTTTTTTCCATGATAGACAGGTACACTTAGTTGAATGTGTAGACATGTACACTTAGTTGAATGTATAGACATGTACACCATCTAACTTACAGCAAGAATAGTGTATATAGCGTTCAGGAAATTCTTGTAATGTTTTAACACCTCTGGTGTTCAGTTAAAGATTTACTGTGCTGTTATAATACATATTTATTTTGGTAGACATTGCCAATATTTTCTGAGTCAGCCCCATTATTTTATCTTGTCTTCTCTCTTGGTATATCATGGGTCAATATGCTCTGTCCATGTGCCCATCTGTTCACATTTATGTAATAAGCAGCATGTGCCTCACGCTGCTTACAAAGTCATAGAAAATACCAGGTCTCTCTTTATGGTGGGGGGCAGATAAGAAGGAAAAGAAAGTGAGACACAGAGAATCAAGGAAGGACCAGGTAAAGATATGAGGGAGGGAAGGTGGCTGAGTTTCCCAGAAAACTAGTATCTGAGGAAAGTGGGGGATGGCTTCTAACTGGTGGCCTATAGGAAACTCTTTTCCCTGACCCAAGGAATCCCAAAGAAGAATGATAAGAACTAGAGATATCTACATTGGCAATGCTCATATACATATCTGAAGAAAACTGAAAGAAAACTAAGAGACAGCATGCATTGTGAAGACAGCATGGTGATGGCAACTTAGTGAGGGGAGAATGTAAATGTTTTCCTATTCTTAAAGGTTGGATATAAAGAAAGACTTGACTGGCAAGTCTAACAGTGTCGATAATTTTGCAGGGACAACTCATCTGGCTCTGCACCTTGTACGCCATTCACTGCTGTGGCTGGTTGGGGGAGGCAGCTCTTTTTCATTAGTGATTTCTAGTCTCTGCACTGCTAATGTAAAGGTAAACCTATTTTTATCTTCCCAGATGAATTCATTGATATTCAATGGCACACAATTCTTCTTTCAGTACAACTAAAGACATTACTCCAATCAAGGTTGTTAGTTTTCTATTTTCCTTTTTTGCCCCATCTACACTGAACTATCAAATCATCAAAACAATCTTACATCATTTTAATGATGGTGTACATTTATTATAATTTTCCCTTTCAGGTGGGAGAACTCAAAGTGAACTCAAATCTCTGGAGAGAAACGTGTTCACTTCTTTATAGACCAGCCTGTGATGTCCCACAGGCACCTGTCTGTTATGCATTCTCTCTGTCCAAAAGATAAAATAACAAGCTTTTCTCTCTGTTGTTCTGCATGATGGTGTTCGGAAGGTGGCATGCTGAGAGAACCTGCCCTTTCCTAAAGTAAATGTTAGAAGTTTCAGGAAAAGGTTGCAGGTCCTTAGAAATCTCAGCTTCTCTAATAAGAGAGGTGAGAGATGTGAGGAGAAGGTCACCAGCCGCCCCCTGGGAATGATGTGTTTCCTCACAAAGAATTAATGGTTTCCACTGGGACCTCTCGCCTTCCTTTAGCACGTATGCTGTAGTCAGGTTGCCAAGAAATACAACATATGGCATACTTCATAAAAATACTCAATATTAGTTCTGTAAAGAATGCTGTCCTGGAAACGCTTCTAGGATTCTCAGATGACAGCCTAGGAGGAAACCTGAAAGTCTTTGCCTTCCATTAGCTGTAGAGCTGCCCTAAGTCATGAAGTCCCAACCAGCTTTGAAATCTTTCAGAACTAAAGGTGCCAAGGAATCCTCTTAATTCTGCAAGAGAAACAGAGTAACAAGATTGACTTTTGGAGTATATACGAGGTCTGTCCCAAAAGTATGGAGCCAATGTCAATATAATTAAAACGTTATGTGGCTCGATACTTTCTGGACAGGCTTCACATGGGCCTGAGGGTAGGATTTTCACCTCTGGTCAAGTTGTTCTGGTTTTCAACTTAAATGAGTATCCGTGGAAGCAGAAAATAAGAATGTGTGATGCAAGTGATAGGGAGGCTCTCTTCCTCAATAGCCTGCATTAATATTTAATTGAGTTGCTGCAATGTTTCAGGAACTGTGCCAGGCATTGTATATGTATTCACTCGCTTTGTCGTCACCTATTCTGATACAGATAGTATTATTGTCCTCTCTTATGTGATGTGAAGACTAAGACCTAGAAAGGATAAAGAACTGGCCCTGGAGCACATAGATCATAAGTGGCAGAGCAGAACTTGAATCCAGAAAGCCTGGTTCCAGAACCTTTGTGCTCAACTGCTAATTTGAGATAAAAGTCATTATGCCTCCAACACAAAAGACATTTCTTGCAAGTCTTGTATTTTATCTCAAAAATTCATGCAAGTAAATTTCGCATGTGACATCTTTTACTGTTTTGATTTAAAGAACTTTATTTTGTACCTGAACTTTTTGATTACAGAAGATGCTGTTGCATTTTTTAAAATCAATTTGCAAAATGCTGCTGGGCAGAAGAATGTGGATACTGCATATTACATTTCCTGACTGTTGCACCACACAAATGAGTAAATTTGATGTCGTAAATGAAGGTCAGCTGGTAGAAGGACAAATGAATAAATGTACGCATTCTGTGCTCTTCTATACTTCCTTGGTGCAATTTTTGCTGAAGTAGAAAGTACAGCTTATACAAGGAGAGCAGTATCTTTTCTTTCACAATCCCATGCATCAGTCAAGGTCACAGAAGGAAAGAGATGGCACACTCTAATTGAGTAAACTGAAAAGAGCTTAGTAAAGGTGTCATTGACAGAAGTGTGTTCACAGTCACAAGGTGGGGTTAACACAGTACCTGGTGATATACCACTGAGGCACTAATGCAGAAAGATTATGAGACCTGCATATAGAGAAAGATGTGTGATCTCTGTCATCTTTACCAAGAGATTCAACCTACTTATAGTGCATTAATAGGGAGCAGGTTTCCTCTGTTTTCTTCCTTCCTCTCATCTCCAGCCAAGCTCCTGAGTGGTCATGTGCAATAGAATCCAGAATGCAAACAAGAAAGGTCATTGGGAGAGTTTTTCTGTTTTTGTTTTTGTTGTTGTTGTTGTTTTTTGTGACAGATCTGCCTGCTGGGCATAAAGCAGGTCACAAAAAGCTGGTAAGTAGATCTCAAAGGCCGAACAAAAATTCAGCAACACCATCTAGTTTCCAGTTGAGTCTCCAATCTACTACCATTAAGTAACCTTTAAATTCACAAGAAAATATCTTAATGATCTCAGGCCACACCAACATTCACCCAGCTCCATGCCCTTTCCTGATGCCCATCACTCTTAGTTGTGTGTTAGAAGCAATCGTTAGATATTTTCCAAGGCTGACAGATCCCATCTATTTATTTTCAAATGCCCCATACCACCACCCCACCACTACTTTCTACATACTATACAGCTTTTTAGAGTCAGGGAAGATGTGTGGTTTTACTGCCTTTCCCACCATCTAGGCTTTTTTGTTTGTTTTATTATTGTAGTCTTAACTCCTCAACCTACTCTATGGTCCCATGAATACATGGTTTCTCTGAGGAGATGGATTACACTTTCAACAGACCCAAAAAATGAACCCTGGTCACTAGACTGAATGTTTCATGAGGGAAGGATTCATATTAGAATGGATCTTTGCAAGTTAATCTTTTCTTTTGGTAAGAAGTCACTAAATCTTTCTGAAATAAAAATGAATATGAAATGCCCCTTACTCCATTTTTTTCCATCTTTGAGACTGAAAAGAAAATTTACCCTAATGAAATATCTTTGTGTTTATTTAAGTGTGGCCAAGCAACTTTTCATCCCCATCCATGGGGACGAAATTGATACCAATTTCTTATAAAATAAAATTTGGGATAAAGATGTATACTGTGAATTTATCGGTAAGTAAATTCAAGGGAATGAGGGTGAGAGAAAAAAAAAAAAGATAAATCAAATAAAAAGCATGCATTTCCAAGATTTCCAAAGCTTGGCTAGAAAACATAGCTATGCTACAGTCAGAGAGAATTATTAGGAGAGGTTGTTCAGAGTCATTGGGCCTTTCAACAGTTACCTGGGGAAAGAAAGGACTATTTACCATCAGAATTCTTAACTTTTTCTCCTTTCCTAGTGGCCAGCAATGACCATTGGTAAACGAACTCTCCTAAACATCCAGGCTGAGTCAACTAGATGGTCCAACCCTAGGACCATCTAGGGTACAACCCTAGAATCCTTTATCTAAACCCAGTGGTGGGAGAAGACAAAGCCTGTTTGTGTCTGTTTCTGTTTGTCCTGGGCTCTTTTCCTGCTGGAGGGCTCCTTGTATTGACGCTAGAGAAGCCAAGCCAGAAACTGATCTTTAACCTGGGATTGCAAAGAGGGGTGGCAGTTTTAGTCAATTATGTAACATGGCTTTGTTGAGCAAGTGGTTCAGGGCCCAGAGATCAGCTGTGTATCAATTAACTGCAGAATAAAGTGAATCTGGGGAACATCATATATCATGCCACTCAGATATGAACACATACTCCCATGGTTCACTCTGGCAAAAATGAAAGGACTGATAAGGACCTTCCTTAAAGAAGGATATACGCATCCAGTTCTTTAAAGAGCTGGAAGAATAGACCGACATCTTAAAATCATTTGGGATTTTAACCTTAGAACTCTCTCCTCAAAATCCTCCTTCCCAAGGCAGGAAGCCCTCTTAGAGTTATTCATTCACACATTTATGAATATTTTTGACTTATTTTGAACTGGAATAAGCAGGAACCACCATAATTAATATTGTTTTTGTGTAGATCTAAAGAGGAGGTATATTTTAACTTATATTTTATCATTAATCTTGACAACAGTATAAACACTAGTGATGCCACTTCTCTGTGGTAAATGCTCCAGTGGCAAGTACTCTAAAATGGCACGGACTGAAATAATCTTTGTTAGTCTCCCTACAGAATTTTCCCAAAGTTATAGAAAAACTCGACACCTGACCCAATAACAATGATATTAACAGCTGTGTTCATGAAACACTTATCTTTCTGAATTGTAGCATCAATCATTAAGAAAATAAAAGCTGTTTTGATATTCATCTATTTCCTAAAAGTCTTGATGTCATTTTTAAGAAGAATTCCTTCTTACAGTTTCATCAAATGTTTTATTTTTCATATGTTTGTATTTTGTAAATTGATTTCATTGTCATATTTTTCAGCCTGTATAGTATGCCATAAAAATTGCTAAAGAAAGAAGTATCCAGGTATTACCATGTTTTACTGCACTCATTCTTGAAACCAATTTAATTCACTCTAAATGAAATTAATTCCATAATTCCAGTAAAACTGCTATTGTAATGATAGCCAGTGTCTTTCCATAGTTTTTAATCTGAGGTTTTCACTTCATCTTACCTGTAAATATCAGACTCAGGTATAGGAATAATTGTTTCTTCTTTTTCAACTATTTTCTTCCCATGATTTCTAGGACATGATACACCCCTGGCTGTAGTTTTACTTCAAGAGCCCTTATTCTCAATATCATTGTCAGCTTCTGCTCCTTGGACAACCTTCCAATAGAGTGTTTCAGTGTTATCAGTTCTTCTCTTATCTATCCACACCCATATGCCTACCTAGGTAAACTCATCCAATTCTATTAAAAATACTATTCATAATCTGATAAATCCTAAGTATGTCTCTCTGATTTGGATCATTATCTTGAATTGTTTAGCCATATATCCAATTGTCTTCTCACATTTCCACTTCATAGCTAAAAGATATCTCACATGTTTTCTTTTCTGAAGCAGATTTTTCTTCCTTCTATCTAAAGCCAAAGCCTTCCTTCCTTAGTTTTCTGCAATATATTTCACTATTTCCTCAGGCCCAAAACAGAGTCTTCCTTAATTCTTCTCTTTCTTCCAAATGTATTATCCAACCACTAAGCAAATACTAATGGGTTAATCCTAAGATATATACTCAATCACGGTTTCTTGATGCTACCATTGCCATTATGCTGAATCAGGGCACCAGCCTATCTTTTCTGGACTTCTACAGTGAGTTTTCAATCTTGCCCAATAAAGTTCATTCACTGCACAGCAGTCAATGACCCTTTAAAACCAAAGTCAGATAGTGTTGCTTTCCTGCTCTCAACCACTTAATAGCTCCCATATACACTTAAAATAAATCTAAAGCCTCTAGTTACTCCTCAACTCATTTTTCCCTCCCTTCTCACAACATCCTAGCCTTTTTGCTATCTTAGTTCATGCTAAGCAAATGCCTACTTTAGTTGTCGCTATTGCTCTCTGCCTGAAAGTTCTCTTTTTAAAATATTTATTTGTTTGTATTGTTTATGCTATTACAGTTGTTCCTGTTTCTTCTGCCATTTCCCATCTGCACTAAGACCCACTCCCTAAGTCAATCCTTATTTTGTTGTCCTTGACCATGGGTTGTGCATAAATGACTATTTCCTCTCATGATGGAAATGTCAATTCTTCAGGCATTCCCTCAGCGCCCCATCATAAGTAACACCCTTAGTCACTGCCTATTTCCTTTGGCTGCTTACTTGACTTAATAGCTTAATATTCTTAGGGAGAATTATCACTACTTGACAGTAAGTCTTTTTCAATGGTTTCTTTTCCTTCTCCTTTACTGTAAGTTGTGAAAAGACAAACTATTCCTGACATGTGTAAGTGCTCAGTAAATGTTTGTTAGAGGGGTAAATAACTTTTATATGCTCAGTTCACTGTTCTATGAATTTGTCTATGGTCATTTTTGCTGAGTTATATGTATTATCAGAACAAAGTCTCACCAAAAACATTTTAATTGTATTCATTAGCTTGGTGCTTTTTCTCTACTAAATAAATTCACTCCCCCCAAAACAACAACAACAACAAAGTTATATGTCAAATTTCTCAATTAAAAAAAGGTAGGAACCACCCTCCTCATTCACATCACTATGATGACGCATGCCACCTGCTCTCTGCTAAGACATTGGCAAGTAAATAATTATTGGATTCTTTTTACTGCTCCTGTCTTACTAAATTTTTTAAATTGTTTCTTTTTTCTAGGGCTTTTAATTAACATAGAAGTTTAATTGACTTAAGTTTGCATTTTAAAAGCTTTACGTGACTACGGGATCAACTAGAAAGCAGCTTCTAACCAGAGAATTTTCTTAATGTTATTCAAGGGTTTTCTTACTGAACATTTTATACATAACTAAACATACTTTAAACCTAATGTTTTGTCACATTTTATTCACATACTGTGCCAGTAACAGAAAATTTGCATCTGAGTCAAATATGTGTAAATCAATTCAAATTGATGCAGTAGAAAGTTTTATTTTAAAAAAGTGTACAGTGAGTCCTATTGAAAGACATACGTATGTCATTAAGTGAATTATTAATTCCTTAAACATATCATTTTGTTATTTTAAATGTCTCATTCACTTAGGAGTTGAATATTTATCCTTGTTACTGCTGTTCCTGGCCTTCCCAGGGCTTTGTCGACCCCCTGGAACTGTTCCTTCCCTGGACAAGCTGTGATGTGTTTAGGGATTCCAAAGAATCAAATTACAGCCCATCAGACTTATTCAGTCCTTGCTCTCCCTGACAAATTGCTGTTGTCTCTATAATGTCTTTTTATATTCTTCCCATCTATTTGTTAATCATTGACTCTTATCTATTCATTCTTTTTATCCTCACTAGAGGACATTTTTTCATTGCTTTTTAGAAGGTGAGAAGGAATCAAGGAAGGGAGACAGAGAAACATTGGTGCTAGACAGAAGCACCAGTCTGCCTAGACCAGAAATGGTAAGCACCTGGACCAGGTACTGAACCTGCAACCTAGCCATGTGCCCTGACTGAGAATCAAACCCACAACCTTTTTTCATTACAAGAAGACACTCCAACCAACCAAGCCACACAAGCCAGGGGATCATTGGCTCTTTTATTATAAAATTAAGAATATTATATGGGAGCAGACGCACTGCACAAGATGTATAGTTAAAAAGTTATAATAAGAAAGAGGCAGAACCTAAGTTCAGTATGTATTTTATTTATCTAAGGGAAAAGTATCTAAGGAAATCCTGAATGGCCAGGAGGTCAGTTTATAGAGTGAGATAACGACTGAGTTATTATACCACTGTCTTCGTTTGCTAGGACTGCCATAACAGAACACCACAGATCAGGTAACTTAGATAACAAACTTATTTTCTCAGAGTTCTGAAGGCTGGAAGTCCAAGGTCAAGGTATTGGCAGGCTTAGTTTCTTCTGAGGCCTTCTCTTTGGCTTGTAAGAAGGCCTTCTTCTCACTGTGTCCTCCATCACATGGTCTTTCCTCCCTGTGTTATCATCCTGATGTCTCTTTGCGTGACCAACTTTTCTCTTCTTATAAGGATGCCAGTCAGATTGGCTTAGGGTCCACCATCATAGTCTCATGTTAACTTAATGACCTCTCTAAAAACACTATCTCCAAATGCATTCACACTCTAAAGTGTCTGGGGCAAGGCTTTTGGGGAGATGTACTTAGTACATAAAGAGTATGAATACTGATTTCAAGATTGTAGAAATAATAATATGACTACTCAGAGATAAAGATGTTCAAAGGTAACAAGGCAAGAAGAACGACCTGTTCATAAAAAAGGAGTGGACATTGAGGCAAGAGATAAAGCTGAATGTACAGGTAGCACACTAACACTTTATGCAGGAGGTGTAAATTAAAAATCTCCATTATGAATGAGAGATAATCATACTTTTAACACTTGGAGTGCTCATTTCTTTTTGGTTTTCAAATTTTTAATTGAATTGATTGGGGTGACATTGGTTAATGAAACCATATAAATTTCAAGTGTAAAGCTCTATAACACATTATCTGCATACTGCATCTGTACACACTACCCAAAGTTAAGTCTCTTCTCACCACCATTTAACCCACCTTTGCCCTCTTCCACCTCCCCACACCCTCTTTCCTCTCTGGTAATCACCATATTGTTATCTGTATTTATGTTTTTGTTCTTCCTCTTAATCACTTCATCTTATTTACTCTGCCCTCCCAATCTCCCACACCTCTGAGTCTATCCCTGTTGTCACAAAAGTTAAGATTTGCTTTTTAACAGCCAATTAGTATTCCACTGTCAAATGTACCACTGCTTTTTTATCCATTCACCTTCTGATGGACACATTAAATGCACCCAGATCTTGGCTATTGCCATCAATGTTGCAATAAATATAGGGGTGTGTATAGTCTTTCAAATTACTGTTTCAGATTTCTTAAAATATACTCCTAGAAATGGAATCACTGGGTCATAAGGCAGTTCCATTTTTAATTTTTTGAGGAAATTTCATAGTTTCCCACAAGGCTAAACCAATCTGCATTTCCACCAACAGTGCATAAGGGTTCCCTTTCCTCCACATCTTAATTTGTTGATTGTTGATTTACTGATGACAGCTATTCTGACTGGTGATATCTTGCTGTGATTTTAATTTGGATTTCTCTGATGGCTAGTGATGTTGAGCATCTTTTCATATGTCTATTGGCCATCTGTGTGTCCTCTTTGAAAAAGTGACTATTCAGTCTTTGTCCATTTTTTATTTGGGTTATATCTTTTAATTGGAACATTTAATCCATACATTTAAAGTCCTTAATGGTAAGTACTTATTGCCATTTTCTTCCTGAATCTTATTTTCATCTCTCTATTTCTTTTTCTTTTTTTCTTCTTAACAAAGGCCTTTTAACATTTCTCAGAATACTGGTTTGGTGCTAATGAATTCCTTTAGCTTTTGTTTATTCATTTTTGGGGAAGCTTTTTATTTCACTTTCAATTTTAGATAATATGTTTGCTAATAGGTCTTGGCTTTCCATTACTTTGAATATTTTATGGCAACCCCTTCTGGCCTGAAGTGTTTCTGTTGAGCATCAGCATTTAGCCTCATAGGGGCTCCCTTGTAGGTAACTAACTGCCTTTCTGTTGCTGCTCTTAAAATCCTCTCTTTATCTTTGACCTTTACCATTTTATTTTTTATTTTTAAAAGATTTTATTTATTATTCTTAGGGAGAGGGGTAGGGAGAGAGACAGAGAGGGAGAGAGACAGCAATATATAGTTGCCTTTCACCTGCCTCCAGCTATGAATCTGGCTGGAGATCTGGCTGGAGACCTGACTTGCAACCTAGTTATGTGCCCTGGCTGGAAAATCGAAACAGTGACTTTTGGGTTCACAGGCCAGTACCTTATCCACTGTGCCACCAACCAGGTCCTTTACCATTTTAAATATGATATGTCTTTGGTTTGGGCCTCTTTGGGTCATCTTAATTGGGACTCTCTGAGCTTTCTGAACTTGCGTGTAATTTCCTTCACTTGGTTAGGGAGGTTTTCAGTCATTATTTCCTCAAAAGAATCTTGATCCCTTGTTCTTTCTGTTCTGCTTCTGGTACCCTTATGATGCAAATGTTATTATGTCTGATGTTGTCCTGGAGGTTACTTAAACTTCCCTTATTTTAAAAAAATTATCTTTTCATTTTATTTTTGTTTAGCTGTTTTCTGTTATCCTTTACATCACTGATTCAATTCTTTGCTTCTGTTGTCTTATTCTTTAAATCACTGATTCAATTCTCTGCTTCACCTACTGTGCTGGTGATTCCTTCTAGTGAATTCTTCATTTCAGATATTGTATTCTTCATTTCTTATTGATTCTTTTTTATGGCTTCTATGTCCTTTTTATGCTTACTATCTTTTTAAGCTCTCACTGAGATCATTCATTCTTCCCCTAAGTTTCTTGAACATTTTTATAACCATTGATTTAAACTGTGCATTTGGTATCTTAGTTGCTTTCATTTTATTTCATTATTTTTCTGGGCATTTCTCTTGTTCTATTATGTGGGGCATATTTTTTGTCTCCTTATTTTGTCTGCCTTTTTGTGTTTGTCTGTGTATAGATAGATCTGCTACAACTCCCAAACTTGTTATGGTGATTTTACGATGCAGGTATCTTCCAGGGCTCAGAGGCACAGTTTTCCAAATCATCTAAGCTAGGTGCTCCAGAAATGTTTCTTGTGTGAGTTATGCACACCCTACTGTTATAGTTGAGTCTTGAATGCTGTTGGTTCAATCATGGGTGGAGCTAACACTCATGCTGACTGTTTATAAGGATAGACCTCAGTCATAGTGTACCAGTCATTGAGGCAGAGTTGTTTCCAGCAGACTCTGATGACTGATGACTGCTAGAATCCCCCTTTGGGTGTTCCACTTGTGTGATTAGTTGAATCAAGGTCTGGTGTGGTCTGAAGTCCACCAGTGGTTATGCTGGTGCTGGTCTTTGGCAAGTTGATGTCTGATTTGTAACAGGCCTTGAGCTATCTTCAGGAGCTATCTCACTATTCACTGTTTGTAGCAGTGCCTACTAGGCCTGGGTGTGAATGGGAGGGCAAAGCTGTGAACAGCTCTGAGCTGGGATTAGATCAATAAAAGGTCCACCTTCACTTGTCAGCTACTCAGCCATTCCCTAAGCTTGCCTGGACTTTTGTGAGAGCCTTCCAAAAAAAAAAAAAAGACTGTACAGTGGGCTCTAACTGTCTGTGACCCACATATCCTTCCACAAGGTGTAAGCTCCATAGGGGCAGGGTGACCAGGGTCAAGAGGATGAGGCTAGAAGGCCCCCTACTTGGGAGCAGTATGGGCAAGCACTCAATGGGGAGAAAGGGGACCCTACTCCAAAGCCACATCATAGTCTCTGCCAGAGTCTCCAATAGCTCCCTCAGGAGGAGGGCACTGCTGGTTCAGGTCGGTTGCAGCCAACTGTTTTCTCACTGCAGGGGCAACTTCAGCATGTCAGGGACAACAGGACTTGGGAGGACAGATTAAAACAGTCTTCTTTTGGGGTGGTGCCAGCCAAGCCTGCAGGTTGGGGACAAGGCTGGTTCCCATTCCAAAGCCACATGGCTCAATGACTGTGTGTCTGTCTAGTACTTCTCTAGAAAAAGAGTGCACCAAAAGTCCCCATTGGAAGCAGCAAATAGAACTTCCTAATGGATTCAAGCTTGGCAGAGTGGTGTCCATAGTAGTTGGAGGACCAGGTAAATGCACTTCCCAGGCTGGTGTTGTAAAAATAGGAGTACTTAACTGTGGAAAGATGGTACTTGAGAGTGGTGTGGGATATTGACTCAGAACAGGGACATCAGTGGCTTAACCTCCAGATCTCTCTTCAGGGGTCATGCCACCTAGATCTTTACTTTAGGACTCGTGCATATCTTGAGTTTCCTTCCCTCTAGGGGAGCCTTGAGTGAATGCCCAAGATCAAGATCCTATGCATTGGTCCTTTAACCCTACAGAGGTCATGGCTGATCTGAAAGATAAAAACTCTTTTTAAAATGTTGTTACATATATTGGGGAGCATAGGTTCAAGGTCATGACTAGCTGTGAATTTGAATGTCACCGTTGTTAAGCCATAATGTTTCAGCCTTCAGTTAGGTTATAATACATTTCTTAAGGGTGTGTGTAACACTCAACAGTAAATTTTACCTGAGAGTTACCATGAACTCTGAAGTTGTTAGTATAGCTGTTTCTTTTTTCACAGATTTCAAAGTCAATGTTCTGGTTTTACTTTTATTTATAGTTGAAGATGGCTGGAAAAATATATTGATTTAATAATCAAAGAGATTTTGAAGAGCTACAGTGAATGCTACTCAAGTCACTTATCAAAATATTTTTGCAAGTGTTATAAGAAGTATTTATGCCTCAAGCATAGCAACATTGTTTACGATGACTATTGCAAATGTTTTGAAAAGCTAAGTATTGAAGATTCTGATCAATTAATGTTAAAGACATATTTTTGGCTGTAATTTTTAGCAATATCCACATTTCCATTATTTGAAAAAGTTTTAGTCTTTATGTTTTTATATTTCTTTAATAATTTCTAGAGTGTAACTGAAAATAAATTAAAATTGTCTTTTATTATATAGGTATAATAAATGCAAATTTGCAGTGTCTTTAAATGGTTGGCATTTCAGCACACACTAGTAACAAATGTATGTCTTGGATATGCGCGACCTATGCTGAGTTTCTAGTAGACTCCCTTCTCGTCTGGGTAGACAGAATCCCACTGATTTTTCACTGCCCAATGCTATGCAGGCTTCTTTTCCCAGTCCTGGTGCTCTGGGTTGGAGGTTCCAGCATGAGGTTAAGACCCCAAGCTCCTCAGGAGGTACTTTTGCAGCCAAGATAGCCCTTCTCAGCTGCTACCTATGTGCGTAGGGGCCAGCCCTCTCTACATCGCCTCCCTTCTTATCCGTTTCTATGTGGCTTCTGTAAATCCTTGATAGTAATATTCCTGTGCAGCTAGCCTTCAGTTGGCTATTCATGTTGATTGCTCTATAATTTAACCATAAATATGGTTTGGTGTTGGGAGGAGATAAGTGTAGTTTCTACCTACTCTGTAGCTATAGTCAAATCCTAAAACATCTCTTTTTTTTTTAAAGATTTTATTTCATCATTTCTAGAAAGAGGGGAAAGGAGAGAGGCAGACAGGGAGAGAGACATCAATGTATGGTTGCTTTTCACCTGCCTCCAGCCACAGACCTGACTGGAGACCTGGTTTGCAACCGTGTAAAACATCTCATTCTAAAATCTAGATGTTCATTTACTTATCACAGCATTCCCTATTGCTTCTATTTTAGCCAAAATTGTCTAGCTAACTTGAAAAATATTTTTTGGTTTGAAAATTCTTGTAGGAATACATTTTTTTCCTTCAACTTGATTAGTACACTATCTTAAACTGATCTGTTAACTGGCACATTTTTCTGACTGAGTTCTCCTGAGAGGTAATCCTATTGGTCACATTTGAACATCTTCTCAGTATTGTTATCTGACATAATTATACTCTCCCAAAGCACCTTGCTTTTATTTTTATTTATTTCTAATGTTACTATTTTACAAAAGTAAAGAAAATGCTTTATTTATACCCCATGGTTCTTAATGGTGGTGACATTGACATTTTAGATGGAATAAGTCTATTTGTAGGGGAGAGAGAAGAGTATTTTGTGAATTTTAGCATGTGCAATAAGGTTTGTGGGCTCTACTTCAGGGTACCAGTAGCCCCTGTCCCAAGACATGACAAACACTGATATCTCCAAACCTTGCTATATGTCCATTGGAGGTAAGAACTACTGTAAAGCCCATCTACTCCCTCACCTACTAGATCTCATATTATTTAATTAATATTTTTTTATCTCTCTATCTAATAATGACTTTATACATAATCAAGACACTATTACATAATCAAGACACTATTATCAAGCTCTGGCTGGTGGCTCAGTGGATAGGTGCCAGCCTGTGAACCCAAAGGTCACTGGTTTGATTCCCAACCATGATACGTAACCAGGTTGCAAGCTAGGTCTCCAGCCAGGTTCTTGGCTGGAAACAGATGAAAGGCAACCATACGTTGATGTCTGTCTCCCTCTCTATGTCTCTACCTTCCCCTCTCTCTAAAAATAATATATAAAATCTTTAAAAAAGGAAAGACACCATTATCAGAATGGTGGAACAGCATTTGCTCAATACCATTATATAGACAGCCTCTTTTTCAATTTGAGTTATCTCATAACACTCTTTGTGTTCTCCTCCTTTGTATCCTGATTCCTCTTTCCCTTTCTCTATCTCCAGATAGAGAGATGATAGATATAGATGGATAGATAGATGATAGATAGATGACAGATAGATAGATAATAAATATAACTCTATACTACACATGTACAAATGTATACACAGTTAAAACACATATATATATTATACAAACATATGTGTGGCTGTGGGTGAGGGATGGGTGGTTATGGATAACTTGAATTAGAGTACAAATAAAGTAAACATATTATAATTAATTTTAAGAATTTTTAGAAATTTAAATTTAATGTGCACTATTATATTATTTTTCCTTTTAAGTTGTGTATTGAAAAATTATCTCATTTTTCTTATAGAATTCTCCAAAGATAGATTTGCTAATTGTTTCCCACAGTGTAGACTCTGTTGTCTTCAGTGTATTTTAGCAGCTGAATCTAGAGATGTGATCAAATTCAAATTAAAACATTTTTGGCAACCTGACTTTCACAGAGTTTTGTGTCTCTCCAATATATGGTACATGATGCTTAGATACATTTCATTATAGAATGTTAGGATTTGTTGATACTCAATGTCTAGATCCCATAGACATTAAAGGTTGCAAAATGACAATATATAAATTGTATTATTTCTCCATCAATTTTTTACTTGGAAAAGTTGTATAAATAGAAACTTCTTTCATCTGCTATTAGACTAATCTGTGTGGAGGATATACAGAAATGGCAGGATCAATGATCAATTCTTTCACTTTGTTGACTAGTTTGCAAAATAACAAACAAGTTTGCTAGAATCTTCCAATAGTAACAGACTAGTTTTCTTTTCCCATATTTTATCTTTATATAATCATAAATTTAAACATATTTTATGTATTTAATTCATTGTAGTTATTAGAATTTTTAAGTACATATTTTTTCCCATGTTTTATTTCTAGTAGGATCATTTCAAAATGACTCCTGAGTCTTTTTTGACATGGCTCAAGAGTCTTTGAAAGCTTTCTTTAATTTTTACACCTCACATATAAGTGAAATCATACAACATTTGAATAGTCTCTCCCTAATGTCTCAGCTACGTTTTCAAAGATAATAGAGCATACATTTTTATTGCAACTTAAATAATGATTTGGTATCAGTATCATGGTCCTGTCACATATATATATATTCAATTCCTTCATCTATAAATACATATGATATATAACATTTGCAAGTTATTGTTCATTTTCAAAAATCTCAAAATATGCTAATGAAAATTACTAGCGCTGTGACCTTGTCAAGATAGTAATTAATCTCTTTGAACCTGTTTTTTACTCTCCAAAATAGGCATATAATGTTGATCTTATTTATATGTTATGATGGTTAAACATACCAATGTATTTAACCATTCCTCATGTTAGAGTATTTTTAAATGAACGGACAAATTTATTAATCTTAGCTAGTTTTCCTATTGATTTTCTAATTGACCCTCATCTTAGGAAAATCTCTCTCTTTCCTTTCAAAACCTTAAAGGTATAGTTGTTTTGAAGGCAGACATTGTGTTAACTCTATGCCCCACAGCAATACATATTTTCTTCTGGAGCACAGAAACCATAGATCTCTGAGATTGCTATAGAAAGGATAAAAAGCTGCAGTAGAAAAGAATGATATCTGATCATTCTTTTCTCTCTTGCTACTAACATCACCTATTATCTTGTTTACTTTCCTTTCCCACTGCTGTGCACTGAACTGATGGTTTCAGTGATTCCTTCCTAATAACTTTTCAAACTCTCTTCCTGGTCAGTGTGCTGAAT
Organism: Noctilio leporinus; assembly: GCA_004026585.1. Lineage (NCBI taxonomy): Eukaryota > Metazoa > Chordata > Mammalia > Chiroptera > Noctilionidae > Noctilio > Noctilio leporinus. The sequence continues at coordinate 286,535 of PVIW01000953.1, forward strand.
AATTCTTCCATTTAGCACTCTTGGCTTGATTTCCATCTCCTGGAGAAATGAAGATTCGTCTTGAACTCTAGCAGCCATCTGCCTGTCTGGCTTCTAAACCAGATGACTTGTCACAAGAATCGGTGGAAGAAATGGAGTGGTTGTGATTGCTGCGGCTCACTATTATGCCAATTGAGATAGGTGAGACCACTGGCCCTGCATTCTTATTCATTCCATCAATAACAGTGCTTTAAATTTTCTTGGACTAAGAAACGCTATGTGGTTGAATGACACCTTTGAAAAAAAGCAATATCTCAGTTCAGAGATTTCATTGCTGGCTGAGAAAGAATTATCATAAAAAAGCTTTAAAACAAAACACAACAAAACAAAACCTAATGCCTGTCTTAATGGGGACGCAGCACATGCCTTGTTCTCAGCCATGCACAAACAAAACAGATTTAATTGCTTTTTCATATGTCAAAACCAGGCTGTCCAGAGGGACACGATAAGAGAAGCTTAAACAGGAACATTTTCTGCCGTATCTGTTCCTGAAGTGACGGTGCTTGTTTCCAGGGCTGTCAATTAAGCATATTTCCCCAGCACATATTCATTAAGACACAGTGGCCAACTTCATTGCCACTGCATTTTTTATCATATACATTAACTCCGGGTGAAGGACAACTTAGGAAGGCTTTTATGAGGAATAAGGAGGACTTCTGGCTGGATGATTTTTCTATCATTTATTATATTCTAATAGGAGAACAAAATGGCTTTGTGCCTCTAATGACACATTCTTATACACTGCAGTTAACTGAGTCTGATCATTTGAATACCTTTTTTGAGTAATGTGCTATCACATGGAACTTATTCAAACACACCTCAGCTCATATTTGTTGGCCTTGCAATGAAAATGTATTACTAAATATTGGACAGTGGGAGTGGGAATATGACCAAAGAAATTTTATAACAAAAAAAGCTATGGATCTACTGTAAAAGTCAATCATAACTACTTTGTCCAAAGGGTCTAAGGGTGGAAACAGAGAGGACTTAATAAAGAGAAAGGTTACCAATTATTTTAAAGTGATATAATGATATTTAAGAACAAGGTTGTTATATAGGGATACCTTTGATTATAGTTGATAGTCCTCCAGGCCTGTCTCTATGGACTCTGTCTTAAGTCCTAAGAGGATAGGCACATGCAAAGAAAACCCACTGCTTTCTGATGGATAGTTAATTAAATTGGGGTACAGGATAGCATTCAGCCTTAAATTGGTGAATTACAATGCACAGAAGTGAGTCATGTGTCAAAAATTATAGAGCATGTGCACAGGTTTAAATTCAGAGAGTTATAAGTTCCTGGACATGAATCACACATGTACTCAGAATTTGTTAGTGACTTTATGGGAGTGCTTGGAAACCTCCATAGTGTTATCATCAGAAAAGGAAGAAGAAAAACACCACTAAGATACTTGGTTTTTAAGGACATATAAAAGATTCTATAGCTTCTTGAATGTTTTCTCTTTTCTCATCTGAATCCTGGCTGCTGTAGAGAAGCAGACTCCAAGAAATCTCTAAGCACAAAGGAGGTTTATGACTTACGTGCTTTGGTAACAATACACGTGACAGGGAAGGGAAGTAAACAGGAGTGGGCAGAAGGAGAGATTAAACTAATATAACGTCAACCTAGCTGACCCTACAGTGGGCTTTAAAAATGGGCTGATGCTTTAGAATTATATGGATTTGGGATGAGAAGTATGGGTCTTTATGATGCCACCTGGAAAAGTTATTTGATAGGAGCAGGTAAGGGCTTGTGACCTTACGTGAGGCAAGTCTTCAGTGGCAGCAGTGCCCCAAGGGGCCTGGAAGCTGTGGGGTTTATGTCTATACAGTGCTCCAGGGAGAGGGTGAGGTTCTGCGTGCTACATCACACCTTCTGCAAAAGTGCACATGATGATAGTTTTCTGAGTGCCGTTGTGATGATTCAACTTAATCAGCTTATTTTGGCACCTGGGGCTTGAGCTGAGTAAATAATATTTACATTCCTCCATCTTAAACTATGAACTATGAGTTTTGAAACCTGTTGATATAGATAAAGATTAATGAAAGGCATTTCTGCTATCTTATATTTGTAGCCTCTTAGAGTTAGAACCAAAATATTTATATAATTATTTGATCTAATCTTCATAGCAACTTGTAATATAGGTATTATGCGCAATCCATTTTAGACCAACCTGAGACCAGATTAATTTAAAGATTTAAAACAAAGTTACAACCATCAACCATAAACAATGAAGATTTTACATGACAGGTTGGTCTTGTTTTCTAATCTAGAATTAGAATAAGACTTAGACTCACAGGACCTGTGTTAATCATAGGACTTCCTCTTGTAAGCTTTATGATTTGGGCAAACATTCCTTTTTGATCTCTATTTTTTAGTTTGTGGATGAAACTTGCGTTATCAGGCTACATGAGCTGTGTTTGTCAGGGGATCTATCCCCAACAAGTGAGGTATGGAGAGATATTTTAAGAGCAAAGCAAAGAAACATGGAAGTGTGCTTCAGTAGTGAGAGATATTGATGTATTCAGGCAGTTGAAAGTGGTTTACTATAACTGCAACATACAGTGTGAAGACATGAGCTTCCACAGAGAAGTAGAAAATGGCTAGAGAAGAAAAACGTTCATGACCTAAAACAGAACTTGACTTGAGATTTTAGATTATGACCCATTGAGGTTAAGCAGAAAGTAGCTATATGAATGTTGAATTTGAGAAATATTCTAAACAGCACTTCAAGTAGATATAAGAAATATGTATGTACTTAACTCATCCTACAAGTCTGCCTTACTTAAAATTCTATTTAGAGGTATTGAAAGACTAAAATAGAAAGAAAATATGACAGCCCATATAAAGAGGATTTAGGTTCAAGAAATATTGAAGTGATAAATATAACTTAGTGAAACTCAACATTTATTGATTTAACAAAATGTTGTTGAGTATTCTCTTATGAAAAGTTCATGAACCCCTTGAGATTTCTCCATGTATGTATGGAAAGAAAAATATAAACAAACAAAAAATATATATAAATAATTTCTCAGTATTATTAATATTTTGAAGAAAACAAGAAATATGTATGTAGTTAACTCATCCTGCAACTCTGCTTTATTTTATTATCTGCCTTAAAAAGAACCCCCGCTTTATGATTATTCTTTCATCTTCCTTCTTAATTTCCACACTTATTTTGACATACTTTATCCATAATTAATGTGTGTTAATTTCAGTATCAAAGAAGCTGTTAAAAGAAATTTAATCCCATAATTACTATGGCTTAACTCAATAAGGGTTTAATTCTTATATATGTAACAATCCAATGTGGGTGCCTCTAACTGATGAAAAGTGTCTGATTTAGATTTTCCCCAGATCCTTCCACCCTTTAGCTATATTCACCTCTAGGCTCTCAGAGTTCTATTTATTCAGCATAAACAGAAAATATTCCAAAGGCATTTTAACAGAGAATGTTTTATAGAGCTAGATGGAAATAGCACAAATCATATCTACTCATACACCATTAGCTATGAATCAATCACATAGTCATGCCAAAGTACAAATGAGGCTGAGAAAAGTTATTTATCCATGTACAAGAAAATAAGGAGATGGGTTTAATAAAAATATTTTAACCAGTATGAGACTATTGTTTCTGGTCAGGATAGATTAACCAGTACCTAGGTTAATTAGTACCTTAACTTCATTAATTGGTACCCCTATTATTAGTCTTTGAGGGGAACCCTGGGAAGCTTGATAAAAGGCATGAGATAGAATATTAGATAGTTATCAGGAAAGCTAGCTGCTGATAATTGAAGGAAAATCTGAGTTTTTTGAGAATAAACAAGCTAGATAGAATAAATATCACTCTTTAGCAGATGATAATACAATCCAGAAACACTGTAACTCATCTTTACAGTATCCATATGAAATCACATTCAATATATGTGTAAAGAAATAGAAATATATAATCTAATATCAAGAAAAATATTATCAGGAAAATGTGAGTTGAAACCACAATCAGATACTAGTTCACATTGATTAGGATGGCTTTTAACCAAAAAGCAAAAGATAACTCCTGTTGGCAAGAATGGGAACATAAAGAAACTCTTGTACAAAAATGGTGGGTATGTAAATTGGTACCATCCTGATGGAAAACACTATGGACAATCCTTAGAAAATTAAAAATAGATTACTGTATTTAGCAATCTCAGTTCTGATATAATCTGGTAAACAAAATAGAAACAAAGGCATAGATACATGGAACAAACTGACAGCTCTCAGAGGGGAGGGGGAAGGGGACTGGATAAAAGAAGGTGAAGAAATCAGCCAAAGGGCATGTATGTATATGCATAACTCCTGGACACAGACAACAGTGTGGTGATGGATGGAGGAGTGGATAGAGGGTTCGGTGGAGGTGGGCAAAGGGAGAAAAATGAGGACACCTGTCATAGTGTCAACAATGAAGTTAAAAAATGAAACCAATATCGTGAACAGATAGCTGCCCTCTCATGTTCATTGTGACACCATTCATAATAGCCAAGATTTGGGAACAAACTGAGTGTTCATTAACAGAAAAATGGATTAAAAATTTTACTTTAAAAATAAAATTCTTAGTTTTTAAAAGAATTCATTTTTAAATATTTTATGCTTTTGTGTTTCTGAGGCTACTTTTTTTTTTAATTTTTAATGTTATAAAATGCTGGTCTCCTTTAACAGAACTAAAACAAATATACTTTGCTAGCAGTATTTCCACATGTTGGAGATTACATTTTCTGTCTTGATTCTGAGTATTTGAGTTTAACTCAAATATGAGAGACAAGGCCTTGAGAGAGTCCTGTCCTATAAAAGCAGGGATTTGGTACTGATGAATAGGATTCTGCAACTTGCGTTTAGTCAGTCCCCTTTTTTATTCTATGAAAAAGAGGATTAACATATTTCCATGGTTTGGTGTTCGGCTTGGGGCTGGTCTGTCCATATTTGTTCCCTGAGGCTCTGAAAAGACTCTTATGAGATGGTCACTGCAGGTGTGTGGATAGGAACAGCCCATAGTACGGGCACTTTTGGCAATTCCTTACTCATTTTCCATTGTAGGACTGAGTCTATAAATGTGCCAAGATTTCTTAGGGCAGGTAGGAAGGAAGTACTTTGTAACCACTCAGAAAATATTATAGGATACTTTGGGACATTGATCTATTTCTCCTGCTGGGCTACTGCTAACTTTCCTTTTATGCTATTTTGCTAACTGGTTTGTTCCTGTCAACTCATTCACATTACAAATATGAACACAATTTTTCTTCCTAAGGATACCTGAAAAGTAAAGGAAAGAAATCACACTGTATAGAAAAGTAGGTACAGACACAGAGTCTGACCTAGTTGAAATGTGTGTACTCCTTTTGAAAAGATTAAATATGAAATTTCTTTAGCTACTGACCTGGAATAAAAATTGGAGGATAAATAAATAACTTCTCTTCTTAAAAATAAGATATCTAATATAAAAGAAACCTAATGATGCCCATGTAGTGAGATGCAACTGTGGAAAGTAGAATGATGACAATGTTACGATGTTTAAAACACTCATTTTGTGACAAGTGGGTTTACATGCTTTATAACATTTAAATATTTACCACTTTCTTTCCTTTGAAATAGAACCTTATAATTTTATATATCAGGTAATTGAGACTTTATGTCTACTATTTTTTTTCCTTGAGATCAAAGATGGCAAATTAACGGCACCTTAGCTAAAAGAGAGGTATAAACAGCCCATATTATTTCCTGTAAAGAATAGCAGGTTTTTTTTTTTTTAATTTTATTGTTGTTGTATTACATCCATCCCCTTTTTGCTCCCCTCTGCAGTCCCCCTAAGAATAGTAGTTTCTAAGGCCTGCCCTATACATGTAGGGATACCTCAGATGTTAGCATTTGGCAGGGATTAGAGCTTTCTTCTGTTCTTAGGAAGAATTTCCTGTCAAAGAAATGTGACCCATTCCCTTACAATATTCTCTGCCAGTCCAAGGCCCAATTGAAAGATCTCTGTCACAAAACATACTCTTCCCTTTCAGACTTCATGAATTATTCTGCTCTTTCTTTTGTGTATTTGCTTAAAACAAATAAAAAAAAAATAACTCCATTCTTGCTACTGGGCAAAACAAGATTAATTTGGTTTATTAGAACAGAATAGGATCAAAATGAGGATAGTCAATTATACCTGTCGTCAGGGCTTCTCATCATATTTCTTGGTATCTCCAAGAATCCCTTTGTGATTCGTAGCTGTACACTTATACCAAATCTATATTGCTCACTCTCTGCCATCTGACCAGGAATGAAATTAGAGGCCAATACTCTCCTGGTCTGGGAACACAAAGAATTTAGTACTCTGATTAGCTTATTCTAACATAAATTAGCCTACTTCTTGCAAAATATTGATCTATCACTTAAAATACCAATCTCCCCTTACATACTGTTTAGTTTGAACATATGACACAATCATTGTTCTAACTGGTAACAGGAGAAGAAGTACCAGGTACCAGGTAAACTTCATAGCTGTGAAGGTTTAACCTGGGACTAGTTTCTGATCAAAAATACAAGACTTTAAGATAATGGATGGAGTACACATAGTTCTCACACGTTTCACCTGAGACACCAATGAAATCATAAGGGGGAAAAAAGTAATAATAACAAATAAAAAGAGAGTGGTATTTTTTCAAGCAAAGATTGGAAAATGGAACACAAAGAATTTCTAAATTAAGAAACTCAGGAAGAACATTATATCTAACAATATATAAGAGAAATAAAAAAAAAATATGTCCTGCAGGCACTTTAAAGAGGCTCAAAAACAGCTACTTCAGGTATTTCAGGAAACGAGAAAGAGGTTGGGAGGATTGATGGAAGTAGATGAAAGTGTTATCCCCTCCAAGCCTTGTCAATGTTCATCTTCTGACTAAATAATATAGAGCAATAAAGCATTTATCCCCCAGCCAAAGAAATAAGAGCTTTGTTTTGTTTTCTAAAGAAAACACCATGTAGAAATCTCTCTGAGGAGAGCAATCATTAGCACACCCAGCGCCACACCTGGCCTTTGCTGACTCCTCAGGTCCCCCGCCCACCCACAACAGGGCCAGCGTCCAGGTCCTCAACTCTGTTCACAGATGTACAGGAGGGTGATGATTCTGGGCTTCTTCATTTGGAGGTATAAACATGTACAAAGGCATTTGAAAAAAAGTCTGCAACTGAAATTTATTTTTTCAGAAGTGGTAGATATATGATTTGTTTATTGATCAAAATCTGGGTGCTTTCCATTTGAGGGCTATCAGCACTTAGTTCACACGTCTCTAATGCAAGCTTTTGTCCTAAGTTTTAACACTCAGAACTGAAATTGCTGGGTCATAGGTAGGTATGTATTTAACTATATCAGAAATGATGCAAATGGTTGTACCATTTTATACTCTCACAATGTATGAAAGTTCTAGTTGGTCTATATGCTCACCAGTAGTCTATGTTGAGAATCTTCTCAATTTTAGCCAATTACATGATATTAATGGTGCCAGAATCTCTTCATAGAGTTAAATTAACTTTAATTGATATTTTAAAAATTTAATGAATGATCTGTAGGAATTATTTCTATATTCTAAGTCCCTTTTTAGATACATGTGTTACAAGTATTTTCTCCCAACCTGTGGCTTGTGTTTTCACTTTTTATTTTGCTGACAGTTTAATTATGAATGGGTTTGATTTTGTCAAGTCATATTTTGTTTTTGTTAAAATAATCAAATATTTATTGGTTTTTCTAATTAAAAATTTATTTCTAACTTGATTACATTATGAAATAATATGTTCAATATAATTACAGTATTTGAAAATATATTTAGACTTGTGTTTTGGTGCAGATTTTTCAAGAGCAATTGGCAATAATAGACTGAATTATTTAGTTCATACTATATAATTAGAGTATTCTATACTATATTATAGTATAAATTTTATCAAGTAGGATAGTATTATTGTCCAAATCTCCTAGTCAGTAACAAGGCAATGACTTCCACTCTCACCACTTCTTTTCAATATTATACTAGAATCTTTAGCTATTGTAATAAAGTTAAAAATAAATTCAAAGCAAATAGATTGCAAAACTAGAAGTTTCAATGCCTTTCACCTCAAGTCACATGATCATATATATAGAAAATACTAAGAAACTGTAGGGGAAACAAAAATTATTTTTCCTTCCACCCTCCAAGCTTCTGCAGTTAGTGCTGTATAAATTTGGCTGATAAAAGGCATTAACAATAAATAAAAAAAGTAACCAGAAGTGAGTTATGTGCATTACATTTACACATGCAGGAACTCAATTATGAGTAACTCAAAGCAGTGATTAGAAATTGGGTTTATGCAGCATCTTAATAGAAGAACAATACATATGTTAAAGAACTGACAAGGTGACAGAAAGCTTACTACTTTCTAGTGTGATAAATTGAAGGAAGGCAAATATATGGGGAAATTAATTGACATTGGGCTCTAGTTTATAAAACTTAATATGCAGTTTCTTATGCTGCCTTTTTTTGGGTAACAAGAGTTTAATGTTGTCTCTGGTGATCTATTTTTGTCTTTCTCAGTAGAGGGGAAAAAGGACATTTTTGCAAATTTATGTCCTACTCTTAGGCAAATAGGGGGAAGTCAGATCATGCTTCCTATATTTGCTTCTCAATTATCTTCAGCTCAAAATAACTCTTACACCAAAGTAGCATATATTGAGAGGGTATATTCTGCTACTTTACAGAATCTACAAAACAAATTTGCTAAAACTAAATGAATTTAGATATTTATTAGTATGTAAGGTCAATACACAAACATCAATTATAATGTCATCCAGATATATAGCTGCTAAGTATTACCTGACAGAAATAAAAATATATGCCCACGCAAAATTTCTCAGTAAATATTCATAAAAGCCCCAATTAGGAAACAGTAAAACTGCCTCTCCACAGATGAATGAATACATTAATTGTGACTAGATATATTATTCAAACCATAAAAGAAAAATAAACACTGGCTATATTCAACAACATGGATGAACGTCAAACACATAATAAATGAAAGAAACCAGATCCAAATGAGTCTCACTGTATGATTCTGATTGTACATTATAGTACAGACAAAACTCAACTGAAGAGGTAGGAAGAAAATCAGTGGTAGCTTGGAGCTAGAGCGGAGGGTGATCAACTCTAAGAGACATGCAGGAACTTTTAATACTGTTTCAAAGTTCAGGACAAGGATCGTGGGTTTGAAAGCATTGTACACATTTTACCATGAATTTGTTTCATAATTTTGTTTGTATTTTATAATTTGCACTACTGGTACTTACAGCTGTTTAAGAGAAAGAAGATACCTGGCAGTTTTGTGATGTATTAGTAATTAACTAAAGAACAACTGTGTGTCTGAGTAAGTGATGAAAATTGTATTAAGACAAAGAATGCACTCTGTGTTCTTATGCTCTGCACCAGGGAAGAAAAGGCTTTTTAGAAGCCGGTTTGGGCCTTAGGATGCACCTTGAAGTTGAGCAGGAAAAAGGCTAAAGGGTCATTTCTAATAATATTAACCACACCGAGAGCAAAAAGTCTTAAACATTGCTTATGTGTTGATTAATTAGTACTAAACAAGTATCCTTTAAACTTTTTAAACTGCAATCAAGTATGCACACCAACAAACACACTCACACATATTTGAAAAAAAATTTTTTACTAAACTTTAGTCCCTTTAAGAAGGGGTAGGGTCTAGTCAAGGATCAAGTATAAAGGACCCATTAACATGGACAACAGGGTAGGGACTAACTGTGGGAGCCTGACTGAGGAGTGTTGGCAGGGCAAGGGAAAACAAAGGGAGTGGGGAATTGGGACAACTATAACTGAACAATTAAAAATATGCAATATTTCTATTCCATTATATTCTTAGAACATGCCATTTTTAATATTGGTGTCATAGGGAAATTATCATGCCTATGTTCTGATAAAATTATATTTACAAAATCAGAAAGCAGGCCAGATGTAGCCTGTGAGCCTGTCCCTCTATAATTAAAGATGAGTTTTATCCAATCAAATGGTGACCGGAAAGATTTTCTTCAAAATTATTTGTGATGAGTATTTCACATATTTAATAAGAAGGCTAAGGCTAAAACAGCATTAGGATTAGGGATTGAAATACACAATAATATATAAATACCACATGTTCTAATAAAGTAGAAAGGACTTCAAATTTTTTAGAGAGAAAAAAGAATAAGATCATAGATTCTTGAATAGGAAATAGGTGTCAAAAATGCCATTTACTACTGATACCTCAGATAGTTAAAGTTAAATAAATAAAGGGATTTAAGATTACTAGAGACAGTATTAATTCAAAAGTAAACACTAAATATAAAAATAGAATATCCCTAAATAAGAGAATAAATTTAGAAAACAAGATAGACAGAGAAGATACAAAAATATATAAGTATTACACACACAGTATATACAAAATAAGAAAACATAGTAGAATTGAGATCAAATACCACTTCAAATTACCTAACTAAAAAAGAACTCATAAGTTTATGCTCTGTATCAGAGATCTATTTAAAATACAGTAATTCAAAAAGACTGAAAAATGAAGGGAAAGACAAAGATTCACCAGGAAAATGAAAATAGTAGGGAAACAATGGTTAGATTCTTGATATATAACAAATACATTTTAACCAAAAAGTTTTATTTTTAATTTATTTTTTTAAAGATTTTATTTCATTATTTCTAGAAAGAGGGGAAGGGAGAGAGGCAGAGAGGGAGAGAGACATCAATGTATGGTTGCCTTTCACCTGCCTCCAGCCACAGACCTGACTGGAGACCTGGTTTGCAACTTTGTTATGTGCCCTGGCTGGGGAATCGAACCTGCGACCTTTGGGTTTGCAGGCCGGCGCCTTACCCACTGTGCCAGGGCCCAAAAAGTTTTTTTTTTTTTTAAATTTCATTGTTGTTGTATTACATCCATCCCCTTTTTGCTCCCCTCTGTCCCCCTCCCCACCAAAAAGTTTTAATAAGCTAAAAAAGGACAAAAATATTAAAAGCAATATTCTACAATACAAATATAAAATTGTATGTATAGTTATGCATGAAATGACACAACAGTGATCTATATAAAACAAAATAGAATAAATAACAAGAAAAATAGATAGAAACACAATAACAATAGAAAACTAACATATCATTCTAAGTATGAGGTAAGTCAAGTGGACTAAAAATAAGTAGACAGATCCAAACATATACAGATAACAAAAAATATACTTTCTTTTCAAATGCTCATGAAGCACACATAAAAAAATGAGCAAATATAAAGTAGAAATGTTACAAATAATCTTTGTGTTTGCAATTCAATAAAACTTGAAATTTAAAAATATCTACTCCCATCCCTGCCCCACAAATAAGAACCCTCTGCTAGGGTATGTAAAAACTGTTCATTGAACAATTGCTTGATGAAAGGTGACATGCAAACAGAAATTATAGAATATTTTAACATAGTTATGCATGAAACACTACATATCAGAACTTATCAAATGCATTTAAAGAGTGACTAGAGGACAATTTATAGCTTTAGCATATACATCAATAAAAATTTAAAAAATAACAAAATGCTGAATTACCAACTCAAGAAGCTTGGAAGTATACACTATAGTAAACCAAAAGTACATAAAAGTATATAATAAGCATAAAAACAGTAAATAAGGTAGGAAAAAAACTCAGCATATACTAGTAAATAAAAATTCTGATCCTTAATAAATCAACAAAATAATTGAAATAACACCCATTATTTTAATTTGAATAGACAACACAAACATACAAAATAAGAAATTATCAGTAATGGCTATTGATATACAAAATTTAAGACAGGCTAATTTGCAAACTTCCATATAAAGAATTAGTTTTTTATTATTTTTTAGATTGTAAATATATGTTTATACATTTTGTATAGATTTAATATAATTCACAATAGCCAAGAAAGTACACTATTTGGTAAGAGTGTTAATTAAGAGAAAAATCAATACATTGATAATACATCTTCAGAGCAGACTCAGAGTTGCCTAGTTTTACCAGCATTTGCATTCAGTTGTGCCAGAAGTTGAAAGATATCAAGAGGACTGTCCCTATTTACTTTCTTGAGAAACCCATTTCATCTTGCACTGAGTGCCCTCCTCCACCTATTAGATAACAGAATTTGAACTGTCTCTGGTTGCCCTGGAGGTCAGTTCCTCAAAATTACCATCTTCTTAGGTCCATTAGAAATAGCAGGAGGTTTCTCTGTCTCTTTGAACATAAAATTTTTAAAGAAGGTCTCTAGCTCCCTCTGAACTTTTGGTTATTCTTTACCTGATTTTTCCACTCTATGTGCACTATCCTGCATTTTTATCTGCTACTTGAAGCCTTTTGGTTTCTATTCTTTACATTCAGCTGCCTCCTGGTTTCTTCTGCTGATTCAGTCATCATGTTCCTTCTGGGCCTGCAATCTCATGATCTTTCCGCTTATGCTCACTAAACAGCTCTGTTCCCTCTGTGTTCCGTATTCACATTCCTGAGAATGAGAATCTGGCCTGGGTAGTCCCAATTCACCATTCGCCACATTGTGCCCATATGCCACTGGCTACAATGGGGAGAGGAAATGCAATTTTTAAAACATTAATATCAGCTCAGATGAAGCAGATTTAAGTACAAAGTCCCACTCTATAACTTCTGAGGCCTTCCCTGGGTTATTGGAACCATCTCATGCAAATGTTGTCATCTGTAAAGTGGGCATAATAAAATTTTGTTATAAGAATGTTGGGAGTATCAAGTGGGATCCGGGACAAATTGTGAGCTTTTTGACTATTATGGTTGTTGTTGTTGTTGTTGTTTTGTTGTTAGAACAGAGCAGCTAAGCTGAGGGAGATGCATAGTCCAGATGTACTAAGAGTGTCCAGAGTTTGGCTAGATGTCATGACCTCCTAGGGTTGTCTTAGAGTTAAGAGTTGGCTCTATATTCAGTATGATTAACAGAGTTTCTTAGTATTACTAAGAAAGTTGTTTTACTATCTTCTATAGTTTTTAAAACTAATACATGTTTCTAAATATGTTGATAATTCTACCATAACTAAAGTATAGATACATGTATGTATGCATATATTTTAAGCCTCAATTTAATTTTTTTGAAGATTTTGCTTATTTACTTTTAGAGAGAGGGGAAGAAAGGGAGAAAGAGAGGGAGAGAAATAATGCGTGGTTGCCGTCATGCACCTTCAACTGAGATCTGGCCTGCAATCCAGGCATGTGCCCTGAGAGGGAATCGAACTTGTGACTCTTGGGTCACAGGCTGGTGTTCAAATCTACTGAGCCACACCAGGCAGGGCAATATTACCTATTATATATATATATAATATATATATATATATATATATTATATATATATATAATATATATATATTCTTCTGGTTTTATGGCACAAGTAACGATAAAAATAACTGAAAAAGTCATTTGCCAAAATTATACACAAGTTATTTTTCTTCTTTAAAGTTATAAGATAAATTGGAATTTTAGTATGTGGGAAGAATCATATTCTAAGAATATGATTATTTATAGAATATAGTGAATGCATCATTTTAAAAGAATGTTTTAGAAAATATTATTAAATCCTGAAATACTACTTAACCTTACTTTTTGGAATGAAAAATCATTTTTATGAGAGAAAAAAATCTGGCTATTATATGAAGTCATTAAATGGTCAAAGAAAGTTCCCCTTTTCAATACATAGAGGGATCCATTACATCATTTATCTACTTATCTCATTTTCACACTTTTTATAGTAATAAATTTTGCTTCTAACTTGAGTATCTTTGTGTAATTTATTAAGTCAGTGTGATCCAGGATCAAATTACTTACAAGGCCCTATTTAAATATTAGTGATGGCTTAATTACATATTGATTAATGACCATGAAATAGTAGTGTTTCCTAATTATTTCTCCAAGATTCATAACAATTGTTTAAAATTTATGTCAGTATTTTAAGTTGATAAATCACTTGTACGTATCAGCTCTAGTTAATACACTTAGTGTTTAAAAAATCTTAAAAAAAATACTTTCCTAGTACAATGAAAGCCAGATTATTATTTAGGCACAAACCTTTCCTTATAAATGTCAGATGATAAAAGAGAAGATAAACCCAAGACAGTCATCAAATAAGTCTGTGCTGTAAAAATTCACTTAATTCAAACAAATTCAGAATATATTTAAAACTGTCTGTAAATATTGCTAAATAAAATTATGCATGAAATGTTTTAAATTTTATTTAATACAGCCATTTCCAAATTTAAAAATAAATCTATGTAAAAATCTGTGGAATCTCCTAAGGGGAAAGCTTAGTATATTTTTAACTTAGCACTAAAAAAAAAAAAAAAAAAAAAAAGGTAGTTACATTACCTTCTTTTTTCTCTTGTCTATGTATATAATCATTGTTTTAACATATACATCTATTTTATTTCTCATTTGTTATTAGTATTTTACTTTTTTTGTTTGTAACAGCTAAACACCTTGACCAATATATGCTCTATAATGAAAGCTTATTGTGACAAAATATTTCATAATTTTTACTAAGTAAAAATATTTTCACACACATTCCCTGAAACTGATCAGATGTAAAATCATATAATGAGGATTATTATTAAGGTCATGTATAGTAATAATGATATTTTAAATTTGTATTAATAATTGCAGCTTTAAAAATGCTTCCTCATACAGTTTTCAAACTTTCCCATATATACTTTTCATTCCATTGAAGTAAATATATATCTTTGTTAGTTTGGTCATATAAGCTACTTTAGCAAATATACCTTTTCCCAACTTCATATTTTATTTAAATATGTACATACCATTTGCATTCTACTATCAAGTATATACATACCCATTTTAATATACAGTTTGTATGTCCCTTCATTGTAACCACTTGTTTGTATACAGGGTGCACATCATCAATTGGCAATAACGTTGCCTCTCCTTATTTCATATGCTTCTTATTAATTTTGAAAAACTATGTTTCTAGGTTATGATTTAACATCATTGTTTCAGATATAAAGTAATAAATTCTGAGAGCCACCATCATGTCAAAGGAATAGGATGTTAGAGCAACCATAATTTCTGGACTGCTTGCAAGGAGAACTGCTAAGGAATTGTGGACTTCAATAATATCCATTTACATACAGTTAGCAATGTGAAGAAGGTGTATGATGCTGATCCTGATGTCACCACACCAATAAGGAAAATGCATAAGGTACCCAAGGATTGCACAAGTCCAGATATTGCACACAGAATCCAGGAGACCATCAATGAAGACCCAGGATGTTTTCCTTGATGTTTTGAGAAAAGTAGTTGTACTGTGGATGAAGCAAGTCACAAATGGACGTCATTTTATCTTCCAATGAGATAGTGCACTAGCACATAATGCCAAAAAGGTGCAAGAATTTCTCAGTGTCAATGTTCCTGAATTCTGGTTAGAGGAAATCTGACTGCCTAGTTCACCACATGCAAATCCTTTAGCATTTGTGAGGGAGAAGTTAATAAACAACTTCATTCCAATGAAGAGGCTGTTAAAGGTAAGATTAAAAACATGATGATGTCCATGAATAAAAAAAAGTTAATTAAAGCATTCTCAAGATTCCAAAGTCGAATCAAACCTATTATTGCAGTAAATGGAGACTTTTTTAATAATTAAAACATAATGACTATGTTTATGTATTTATATATAAGAATAAATTTATTTCAAAATATAACACTTTCATGGTATGTTGTTTATTTCATTAAATTTTGCCAATTGATCGTGCACACCTTGTATAACTTCAAGCCCCTTGTCTGTCTTTCATCCTGTGTTGTCCTTTAGAATATCTCCAACTGTGGTTATATCCAACTCTCTTCTTCTTTTTTTTTTAATTTTTTTATTGTTGTTGTATTACATCCATCGCCTTTTTGCTCCCTCCATCCCCCTCCCCACCCACCCATCCCCCGCAAAGTCAATCCCACTTGTTGTCCATGTCCATGTTTCCTTTATACTAGGTTCTTGTCTAAGCTGCTCCCCTTCCCTGCCTCTGCCTGCCCCCTCCCCGCAACCTCTTCCCCCCTGACCATTGAAGGCCTATTCACTGTATTCATATATTTGGTTCTGTTTTGCTTGTTGTTAGTTTTGTTCATTATTGTTCTTTGTCAGCTTGCTCTTGTAGAGCTCAAAAAGGGAAAGAAAAAGGAAGAGGAAAATAAAAAAGGAAGAAAAATTCATGATCCTGTTGACTGATCTTGCTTTAAAGATAATCTTTAAAGATAAAGATTATCTTTAGAGAGGGAAGGGAGAGAGGCAGAGAGGGAGAGAGACAGCAATGTATGTATGGCTGCCTTTCACCTGCCTCCAGCTACCCGCCTGGCTGGAGACCTGGCTTGTAACCTAATTATGTGCCCTGGCTGGAAATCAAACTAGTGACTTTGGGTTCACAGGGCAGTGCCTTATCCACTGTGCTACCAGCCAGGAACTCAATCTCATCTTAAATTCACAATTTATAAATCCCAGTTGGGCTGTTTTCTGCAAACCATCTATTCACTCTTCCCCCATCTCAGAGAATGATTCCACAGGTCATTTTCTGTCCTTATATTGCCAATACATCTCATTACTGGGGGTGCTAAGAATACCCTGTGGTAACCACATCACTTAATGCTGGTTGTACTGGTTACTTGACCCCAAAAGACCCAATGCTGACCCTAGCACATGCACATTTGCAATGTAGTGCAAACCGGTAGAAAGGTGCCCCTTTTTCAAGACATTTGATTACTGTCTACAAGTTTATTATTGAAATAATTATACAAATCTAGGATGAATGTGAATATATTTCTTGGAGTTGTGCAACTCACATTTTGTACAACCCAAAGTAGTAGCCTGAACTATACTAATCTGACATGGTCATTTTCACAAACATCAAAATATTTTTTAAGTGAAAAAGATGATATCTGAAAAACATTAACATATTCTAAACCATGGAAGGAGGAAAAACAATTTCAATGTCTCACAGGACAGAGGAGAAAAGAAAGGGAAGAAAGGAAGAAGTAAAATTATTCTAAATCTTTTCTCTCAATTGAGGGCAGTTTGGAGGATTATAATATGCGATGGGAAAAACTATGTGTCTCAGACAAGGAAATGATTGATACAATGTTTACAAATTGTATTAGATCATCAATTTTCAACTGGTATGCCACAAGATTTTTAAAAAATATTCAATACCCGACTATTCAGTCAGGGGCACTGACTCCTTTTTCCTTAGATTGTCAAATAAAAAATGACAACTAACACAATAGCCATCCTGTATGAGTGCCTTGCCTTGAAGTATAAATATGTAGGCCATATAATAGTGCTATTCTTATTGTAGTATATAATATGGTTTCATTTGATTGGTTAATTTGTGGTAGGAGAAATCCTTATATACAAGTATGGGCACCTGATTTTTTAAAAAGTCACTTTGAAGCAAAAAGGATAATTACTATTATTATTTTTCGCAAATCAATCAAAATTATATCAATTTTTGTCAGTTTGGCAAAAAATATATTTTTGGTATGCTATAGAACTTTAACTATTAGTTTAGGTGTGCCATGAGATGAATAGGGTGAGAATGGCTATAGTATTATTGTTTTTTCAATTAGAGTGAAGAAAATAAATGCAGTCATTCACAAAAAGAAAATGCTGTATAACACAAGCAAAAGAAAGAAAACAAAACTAGTACTATTGTGATCAAATGACCAAAAATGGAGTCAACAATGTAAAATTATTTTACAAATATGGGATCAGGAGGGTAGAAATTGGATTAAGAACTCAAACACCAAAAATATTTATTAACGTTTATAATAGATATACTTAAAAAGTGATAAATTAGGATTTAATGACAGATTACTGCAAAAATGACCCCAATTCTTTAAGCATGCTATGTCCATGTCTTTTGTTGTATATCTTTGCAGCTCTTCCCAACAGGAGTTGGAATCTATAACCTACCCCTCGAATCTGATCTGTTCTCAAGATTTACTTTAGCCACATGAATTTAAAATAACTACCTGTGCCCCAATCTTGCATATTTCTGGGCTATCTCTTGGAACCTTGCCAATGTCTAGAAAAAGTCTAGACTAGCTAGCTGGTGGAGGGTCTCAGATTATGTGGAAGAAAATCTTCGTTGTTCCATCCAAGGCCAGTCTAGACAAAACTAGGGACAGCTGGCTCCAAACCATTTAAGACCCATCATTAATCAGCAGAACCACCTACTCAACCTGCAGCTGACCACAGACTCATGAGCAGTTCAACTGCTGCAGAATTATCCAGGTGTCTTCTCAGCAAGAAAATATAATTAGTTTAAGCCACTAGGTTTTGGGGTATTTTACCACAAACTTTGGGGTTGTTTGTATCAATAGCTAATTGATACATATTAAAAATAAATATAAGAGCCCTGGTTGGTGGCACAGGGGATAAGGCACCAGCCTGTGAACCAAAAAGTCACTGGTTCGATTCCCAGCCAGGACACGTAACCAGGTTGCAAGCCAGGTCTCCAGCCAGGTCCGTGGCTGGAGGCTGGTGAAAGGCAACCATACATTGATGTCACTCTCTCTCTCTCCCTCTGTCTCTCTCCCTTCCCCTCTCTCTGGAAATAAGAAATATTAATAAAAAATTATGGTTAAAAATAAATAAATAAACATAAGGAGATTACCACATAAAATAAGCAGGATTGATGATATTAATATTGGACAAGGCAAAATTTATGCATGAAAATAATAAATAGAATAAAGAAAAATGTGATGATAAAAGGCACAGTTTAAGAAGAGCTAGTGGTTACTAAAATGTAGAAATTTCAAAAACCACTTACTGTTAAGCCTTATAAGTAGAAATATTCTTAATTATGTAAAACAACCAATTGAAAATTAATTGACAACTTCTAGGCAATATTTAGATCAAAGAGAAAATTTAAATAAAATTTCTAAACCATCTACTAAGACATGAAAAGAATATTTTGCCACATAATCACAAAGATTATGAAAAAGCAGTATTTAGAAGGTAAAATTATAATTTTAATTGCCATGACTATTAAATAATAAAAATTAATGCATTCAAAAAGGGGAAAAACTAAATAAGCCAAAAATATCAGAAAGAATTAATAAAATACTGAAATTAATGAAATACAAAAAAAGATAAAATGTCTGTATATGAGAAGGTAATGTTGAAAAACTAATTTAATATATTGGGGAAAGCATACAACAGTTAATAGATGATAGTGTCACAATGAACTTTCTATCTCAAAGAAAAATAAATAATTTTTCTTATCCAATATAGAAAAAAAATCTGCAATTGAATTATAGTAAATGAAAAACAAAATTAGCACCTTCCAAAAAATAAAATAAAAAAATCCTCCAAAGAGCTGCATGTATAAAGGATAACATATACTAAATCAATACTAAAAACAAAATATATGTAAAATGCTGACATAGTATATTACAAAAATTTACATGATGAAAGACACTAGGAACTTCAATAGACATAAAATGGGTATAGAATGATATTTGTAATTCAAATGGTAAACAAAGGAGTTAATATTTTGTGATGCTAAATGACTAGAAATAAAAATAATCCAAAAGAAAACAATGGGGAAAAATATAAGCAGACATTTTATGACAGAGTAAATTGAAATAGTTAACAAGTATGAAGAAATATTCAATTCACTAGCAGGTATGACAATGAAAATTAAATTAAAAATTAGAAATGATTGACTTTCATTACATTGGCAAAATTTTTGAAGAATATTAACATTTATTTCTAGCAGGAATATGGGGAAAGAGATCCTCTCATACACTGAGGGTTAAAAAAAACAAACTATTTAGCTTTGGGGGGAAGGAATCTTTCAATTTCTATAAAGTTAAAAATATACATAGCATTCAACCACCCAATTTCATCTTAGGATATATCCCAAGATACAAAAATCATGTAAGGATATGTGTATTGAAATACTGATTGTGCAGCAAAAACTGGAAACCAAATAAGTAACTATAAATTACTGAATAAAATATGACCCAGTTATAATTGTGCACTTTTATGAAGCTATTTAAACAAGAATGAATTAAAGCATATAAGAAAACTATGCATACTTATTTTCTTGTATTTCTTATGGAATTTATTAAGCTGACATTGGTTAATAAAATTATATAGGCATCAGGTATGCAAATCTGTAATACATCTATGTATAGTATTGTGTGTTCACCATCCAAAGTCAAGTCTCCTTCTATCATCATTAATCCATCCTTTACTTCTTCTACCTGTGGTAATCACTATACTGTTTCTGTGCATATGAGGGGTTTCCTTTTTTCTTTTTCTTTTTGCTTAATCCTTTCATCTTTTTCCACCCAGTCTTCTAATATTCTCCCCTCTGACATCTGTCAATCTGTTCCCTGTATCAATGAAACTGTTCCCATTTTGTTTGTTTTGTTCATTAGACTCCACACATACTGAAATCAAATGGCATTTGCCTTTCTCTGGCTTATTTCACTTTGCATAATTCTCTTCAGGTCCATGCATGCTGTTGCAAAAAATAAGATTTCCTTCTTTTTTAGAGATGAGTAGTATTTCATTTTGTAACTGTACCACAGTCTTTTATACACTCATCTAAACATATTTCTGGTACATAATTTAGAAAAAAAAATTGAAATGGGTAAATAACATGATTCTTTTCAGGTAAATAAAACCTAATTTTAAAAATCATAGTTATGTATTTGAGCATATAGGCCATACTATTATATGGATTCTGAAGAGTATGTATTAAGAGTATAGAGACAGAGACAAGGAGTAGGAGAAGAAAGTCCTAGGCCCAATTCAACTTAGAGGCTTTTGTTTATATCTCAAGTGAATGTAAACAGCACCATTGGAATTGTAAATGCCATGATTTTCATAGTTGTACATGGAAACTCAGATGTGCATTGACAAAATTCTGTGCAGGAAAAATTATCAACTTTATATCCATCTAAATTCAATAAGAAAAGCTGCCTTGGAGTTCCAACAGTCTGCTATAGTATTATGGTCTCAATGTTTATCTCTCCCAAATCTATACATTAAAGCCATAAACCCCAATGTGAAGGTATTTGGAGATATGGTCTTTGGAAGGTAATGAGGGTTGAAGAGTTCTTGAGACCAGGGCCCTCAGAATGGATTAGTACCCTTATGAAAAGAGGTATTATGGAGCTCACTCATTCTCCCTCCAGCATGTGAGGACACAGCAAGAAGTCTCATCCGTAAGCCCCAAAGAAAGTCTTCACCAGAACCTCACCATTCTGGCATCCTAAACTCAGAATTTCAGCCCCTTAAACTGCAAGAAAATTAATTTTTATTGTTTAATTTACCAAGTCTATGATATTTTGTTGGAGCAGTCAGCTAATACATGCGGTCTAAAAAGGTAGAAGGTGGTAACAAGAATATCAGATTTATTTTAACTTTTTTGCTTTAGAGTGTAATCACCCTTTTTCATAATTATTTATAAGATGATAAATTCAAAATTTCATTGAATACTTCCATCTGGTAGCTTATAGCATCTAGGAGGAGCAACAGGCAGACACAAATTAACTGTGATCCAATGTGATGAATAATGAAGTAATAATAATCTACTATAGAAGCAAAGAAGAAACTGGTTTTGAATTGGGATTCAGAAAGAAATTTCAAAGAATTATTTTTGTTAAAAATTTTATTTATTTATTTTTATAGAGAGGGGAAGGAAGGGAGAAAAAGAGGGAGAGAAACATCAATGTGTAATTGCCTCTGGCTTGCCCCCAACTGGGGTCCTAACCCGCAACCAGGCATGTGCCCTGACTGGGGGTCAAACCAGTGACCCTTTGTTTCACAGGCTGGTACTCAATCCATTGAGCCACATTAGCCAGGGCAGAATACATTATAGATAGACCTTCAAGATCAATACATTTCCAAAAAAAAAGAGGAAAGAAATAAGACATTGGAGAAAATAGTGTATAAATAAATGCACATACTGGCAGTACAAGGTTTACTTTGGGAAAAGATGTATAATTCATTTTTTTGAAATTAGAAAAGTTTAAAGTGTACATTTCTATAATACATCATCTGGATATTGCATTGTGTTCCCACCACTCCCTTCTCTCCCCATATATTAGACCTTTTTTACCCTTTACTACCCTCCCATCCAACTTCCCTCTGGTGTCCATTGACTTTTTATTTTTTTTGTTTTATTTATTCATTTGTTTCTTTCAGTTTTATATCTCACATGTGAGTGAAATCATACAGTTAACTTTTTTGTCATATGGCTTAACATGATATCCTTAATACTTATCCATGTTGTTGCAATGGCAGTATTTTATATTTTCTTATGGTTGAGTAGTATGTATTTCACTGCATATATGTACCACATCTTTTTCCTAATCCTCTATGAAAGGATACTACATTTGTTTCCATATCAGTGAATAGCTCTTCAATAAACATGGGAGTGCATATATCACTATGAATAAATGTTTTCAAATTCTGGGATAGATAACCAGAAGAAAATTTGCTCTGTCATATGGCAACTGTATATTTTTAATTTTTTGAGGAACCCCTATACTATTTTTCAGAGTGGTCATATCATTGTATATTCCCACTATCACAGTAGTAACATTTAACCAGCTAGAGAATTTGAGAGGAAAGACTGATTAGGAGTGAACATTTTAACTACTATTTGAGATGAACTTGATAACCTGGTAAGAAGTCCTGTACACTATTCTGGTAGAGATGGCCAGTAGAGAATTAGGAAGTTGGAAATGGAGCTCTGACAATAAGTAGGAGTTCCAAAAGGAAGAGGCAGTTAAAAGACTAGAGTTATATGAGTTAGCATAGGTCTACTTTTCCAACTTGAGGTACTTTGAATCAAAGATGTTTCTTCTGATTTCCATTAAATTAAAAATGATTTATTAGGAAGAGCTAAGATCTGGAAATGCAGATTTCAATCTATAAACTGTAACAATGAATTGGAGGAACTTCAAAAGGATGACACTAGAATTTTCTATAATAAATGTCTGAGTTAGCAAGCTTCCTGGTGGGGGTGGAGGGGCTAATACATATACTTTGCTATGTTTGTGTCACATTTTGGCCAAACAGGTCATATGGTTACATAAACAAGTAAATAAAGTCTCACCTTGGCCAATTTATGTGAGCAAGGTAAACAAATTCTGTCAGATTTGATGTCATAAGTTTGCCCAAACTGTTTAAATTTCCAAATATAAATTGCAAAACATAATAATAAAAATCAAAGGCCAAAACGCTTTTAAATTGCAACTCCGAAATTTTATAAATGTAGGTGATATAATACCATATTCTGCCCTATGGTGGAGTGTAAATGTACCTTTGAGTGATATGAATTAGGTTTGTATGTTTTACTTCTCCAAAGGAAATTATCCCTGAGATATTTAAACAGAGTTTGCAGGAATTTGACATAGACAGAGAGTCCCGCACACCACAAGTGAAAAGAGTTCAGAGCTTTCAAATTGCGCTATGTAAACCGAAGAGCCTGGTTAAATAGCAGACCCATCCTTCTTCCTCTTTTCAAGTAAATTGACTATAAATAAAATGCTGACTTAGTAAAAAAGGTTGAAAAAGCATGTTTCTTGAAGAAACATGAAATTTAATTATTATTATGTGAAACTTACAGAGAAAATGTGACTATTAATGTTTTTTACATGAGTGAACAGGATGGTAATTTTGTGAGATAGTAATAAATATTCAGAAATAAAAAACAGGTAGCAATGCTGTGATGGGTGACTTCCCACTGGGACAATTTGTCTGTGTCTATTTGATCTGTAATAAGATAGGAACAGAAGAAGCACAAACTCATTTACAAGAGACTGTCTTACACCCATAGACAAAGAATTTACTAAGGAAATGTATGCATTAAAAATGTAAGTTCAAAGATCCTTTTTTATATTAACTGGTATTCATCTCCTCAAAGATTCAATCTGCTCAACAGACTTCCACCACATTTTTACATGGCAACAATAAAGGACTACAATTAAAAACATTTTAAATTTGACTTTGCAAACTGTTTAAAGCTTTTCCAGAGGAAATAATGTGTCTTTTATAACAGTCCATTCTTCATTCTCTCCTAAATTAGCTGCATAATATGTGAGCAAATTTCCATGCCTAGTTAGAGCTCATTATTCAGCGAAGTCTGGGGGAATTAGGATTTTTTCAATCAATTTTTTCCTTTGCCCTTTAAGCACTTTTCTAATTTAAACAGTCCCAAAGAATACTGATATCATTGTACCCATTAATTCCTACTTGTTTTGGTGAAAATGGCAAAGAAGCATGGATTTTTCACATTGACCATTTATGTGCATATGCATTTCAAAACAGATTCTTTATTGTAAAATAATGCTTAGCTTGGCAATTGTAAACTTGCAAACATATAGTACATGAGATTATGACTCAGAAGATTAAATGTGGAATAAATAGCCAGCAAGATTGAAGACAAAAGGGCTGGATAAAATGAAGTCTAAAATTGCCAGTGTGTCACTTAAATATTTTAGGTTTCTTTTTCTGGGGTAATTATTTTCTAGATTTGATTTTAAAATATTTTAAGCATTGTTTGCAGCTGCTACCTCAGTGCTGTTTGGAGACTCGGTCTGTGTTCATGTCAAGCCATAATGTGATACTGTCAAATTAGTAAATAGATGTCTCTCTGTTACTCATTTTTGTGTCCAGGATAGCCAGATGCAACACTGCCAATTAAGGCTTTCATATGGAGCATATCTGTTTGATCTAAATCTTAGTATCTGCTTATGAGTTCATGTTTCCTACTACTTTGCAAGGTGATTTGTAGCAAGGCAACCTACAACATTAAAATAATTTTTGTTTTTTTTTTTCAAAAAGCTATGGCTTTTAACCAGATTTAACTTGGGCAATGATATTTTGATTCTTTTAGAAAAACTATATAGAGGGATATCTAAGGAGCTAAAGAACATATAGCTTAGCAAAATAACATAGAGCTGGCCCTAAAGGGGTAAGAAGAAATTGTTCTAAATGCATATTTGTCTGTGATAAACCATTAGTATTAGATATAATAAGAAAAAAATCTGAATTTAAGATTATGATTGTCTTAGAATAAAATCTAGACTTTGGCATTTTCTAATATACAGGATTGACTCTCTAGACACTACAGTCATATCACTAGAAAAATGACCATATTATCTAATTTCGATAATGAAAGAGTAGAAGTAATTATATGTAGAAAGTGTTAATGTACTGAGTATCTTTCTCTTAATAATGACTTCAAATAAGCATTCAAGTTAATTTATTATTTGTTAGGCTGATGAAATGCAAAAGGCAGTAAACTCAGTAAATCCTGAAGGGTAGCCCTTGAGGGCACCATATCATGTAAACATGTGACATTTGCTCTTGCCCCATATAAGTTCAGATTTTGAATGAAACTGCTAAGATATTATACTTATTGATTTAAAATAAATAAAATGATCACTGAGGTATACTGCAACTGTATGATAAGAGATATTTTAATGTCATTATCAAAATTCCAGAACCTAGCTTTAAGGTTATTGTGGTGTGTGTCTAACTCTATCACTTGTAAAATAATAAGAAACTAACAATGTAAAATCAAGGACAACGGAATTGAAAATAGGGTTAAAATGGGTGCTGGTCTCTGTGGCTGTCTATCACGCTGAATACTATCTAATCTCCCCTTCTGTGAACTCAAGAAAAAAGTGCACACAGCCAGTCTTTTCTTTTCTTTTTTTCCCAGGTATATTTCTCCTCTGAATTTTGAAAAGCATTGTTCCTCAAATTGCCTTTTCTTTCCTATCACTACATTATTAACAAGCAATGGTTGCCTTAGCAACTCTTTTAATAGGCTGCAATTCTTAAAACCTATCTTTTTTGGAGAGATTGTTCAGACAGGCTTCCTAATGGAACCAATAGCTTTTCCTAATAAATATGCAGACATATTTCTGATTAGGAAACAAATCATGTGGCTTGAATATTCAAAATATTTATTATATGGAAGAGTTAGCTATATACTTATCAAAAACAAAAATATTGTTTTACAAAATAACTGATTATGATAACATCTACCATACACTAAATATTATATTTTCCCAATTATTCTTTTCAATAACCTTAAGAGATATGCAGTATTACTTTCTAAATTTATCAGATAAAAGAGTAAAGTTTATAGGAGTTAGTTCAGTAGTATGCTGGTAAATATTTAACAACCAATATCCAAGCCTCTAAAAAGAAAATTATATATATATATATATTATAATTTTGTTTTATTACTGGAAAAAAGTATGTATAGCACCTTTGTTTTTAATATAATATACTTAACTTTATGTTTATGTCATTTAATTTTTAATAATGGCTGCATTTAACAGCTGGCATGAAAATTTCCTGAAAATTAAGCAATCAGCTCTTGCAATTTAGTACTAGTCTCCACATTACCACCTGGTGGTTACTTGCTACTAAGGATGAGGTTAGGTCATACTGCTACTAAGGACTGTAATAGTTAGATGCAATAGAGCTTTTGAAGAAGGAAATTCAAAAAACTGTGGGGACAGGTTGCCTCAGAATTCTGAAGGAAAAATTCCCTGTTAAAGCACTACTTACTCAAGTTTAACTCAGATTCTTAAGTACGTAAGAGCATGTGCCTCTTACATACTTAGTAATTTACTACTCAGAACCCAGCATTATTTTTACTATAATCTTCTGGCATAAATATATCTTTAATTTGTTCAGTGTCAATGTATGACCTGGTAGCCACTCCATAGTTGGCTTGAAAGTTTGCCTTGTGAGCTTTGGCCTTGCCAACAGCTTTTGATGGGATCTCTGCTGAGTCTGGAGTGTTCCCTGGCTTTGCTTGTGCTGTTTCCATTCCAGTTCCTTCTCTGCACTGCTTGCCCTCAAACACCTTCATGAAGAATGGGTGCCTTTGAGAGAACATTGGCAAAAGGAACTGGTCCACCTGGAGCACCAGCACTGACAGACTGGCAGCAATAGGAGAAAGGCCTCACTCATCTGCCTTGCTCCTGGCGCAGCTCTGAAGGAAGTGGCACTTATTTTTGACACCTCATTATTCTCTTTGAATTACTCTCCACTGATGTATTCTCAGTAGAGTTGGCTCCTCTTTCCCATTGAATTTCATTCACTTGGACTACCTTTGCCTGCAACCAAGCCCTCATGAACATGTTCCATGAAACTTCCTCCTCTGTCCATCATCTCAATTAGTATCAATTGGTCATGTTTGTTCTCCACATAATATTTCTGGTGCCAGCATTGTAATCAATAATAATCCCTTTCAAGGGAAATTCATGTAGTGACTCTAAGGTACTCAGCACTAAGATAGGTGCTAGCAATACAGGGATAAATATAACTGGAAAAAAACAAAACAAAACAAAACAAAAAATCTCCTTGACCCAGAGGATTCTTTTTTGACATGCAAAGGGGAGATAATTGCAGTAATGCAGGTGCTACAGTAGAGAAAGTTGTTTTATATAAGTTTGATATTTGCTGATCCTCAAATCGCACACATATGTTTCTACTCAGGAACATTCTTAACATCTAGTAACATACAATAGAACCTTAATCACACCACCCTCCCTTCTCCCAAAAAAAGTGATACTTTTTAACCATTATTTCTCTCATTAATGCCTCAGCAGTATTACTTCCAAGTGCTATAGACAGTGATGGGATAAAACACTCTTTATTGGATTAAAATAACAAAAAAATTATGGAGCAATTGCTATGTACCAGGATAGTGATTTTCAAAATGACATTTAATCCTTTCCTATTTTACAGGTGAGAGAACAAAGTTATCTTATAAATAAACCCTTTAGCTCCTAAGAGCTTGATCATGACAACTGGAAAAAACAACACAAATGTCAGCATTCTATTTATGTAAGACACAGCAAAATATAAGGTTGTTAATTCATGGTTATCTTAGCCAAATATTGAAAGTCATACATATTCACTAATAATAACATGTGGAATGATTCCATTGTTGATTCGCTGTGAACAAGCATGTGTTCATTGTTAGTGTTGCTATCTAAGAGAGATGATAAGTATTTTCATTTCTTGCTTGTTTATGCTCATTTGCTTGTTTTGTTTTATAGAAAGAGAAGCACTGTGGGCAGGGGTTGATGCCAGTGAAGTCTACATAATTGCCTCGAAACAAGATTGGCACTACAATTCAACTCTAAACGCTAGTGAAATTCAGAGCAGGAGAGCCTAGCGTGAGGCAATTCTTCGGCTTTAGCCCTTTCTTCTTTTGTAATTGTTTGCCTTCCTTTGCTCTATGAATTCTTTATGACTCAGAATATCAGAAATGTACCAACAGTTGCAGTGGATAAAAGATCCTCCACCATGTGCAATCCGTGGGGAGAACTTCGTTGGAGACCAAGGGAGCGGACTGACCTTTTCCTGCGCCTTCGCTCAGTGTAGGAAGGAAGGATCTCGTAAGAGTGTGTCAGTCTCACCACAAAGCTCCTCGTCTCTGAAATATCTAGTCCTCTCCAAGTAAAACTTTGCATTGTAATTATTAAGTATCCATTAACATAAAGCATTTCTGTGTTTACTTTTGTGGCTAAGATGTTTTATTTATAAAATATAAACCTTAAAATCAAAGTAATTAGATATTTTTTGACTCTCCCCTGATTATTACATAGAAAAGGCATTCCTATCATCTCAAAAAATGTTTTATTATATCTTCTGTTATGCTCCTGGAAGCCCTAAATATATGAGTTTATACTCATGAGGATATATTATATATATTTAAGTATATCCAATATTTATACTTCATACATGCTTATGATATGCCCCAAATATTTTAAAGAGTTTACAGTAATCTTAACCCATGAACCTACAAAATGAACCTCTATCATTTACCTAGTACATCAAAACAAAGAAGTATCTCTAGAATTGCACTTGCCCAGAATAGTCATAAAGAGATTTAAATTTTTTCAATTGCATGTGGAGTTCTTCTGTGGAATTGTGAATCATAACTTATTTTGAATTTGTAACAAGAAAGGGATATGTAAATTTATGACACAGAGAAAAATAAGTAATTTTTCTGGTATCTTAAGGCATCAGGAAAAGACAGGACAAAATTTTTAAAAGAATCTTTCATATCTTGTTTCCTTTGATTTGATAGCGTTCTTTTAAAGAGATTGAAAAAGCCTTGAATTCATTACAAGTCCTTAATTGCCAGTTTCTCTACAAAATAGATGTTTATGCGCAGGCTTCAGAATAGCTACCATTCATGGAGGGAGATCTTGTATAGCCGAAGTTTAAATAAATAGCAATGTTTTACTAAGTTTGCAAAAGCATAATTAGTCCTAGAGGCACAATATTTTTAAGCGTCAGGCACTTGTTCTCCAGCTGTACTATTTAGATCTGTAGTTTCAGAAACAGCTCATAGCCACATCTCATTGAAGTCCAAGCCTTTTCATGACTGACAAGAATTTTCACTATGTGTGTGCTCACAGAAACAGAACAATACATCACCACAAGTTCTTTGATAGAGGCATCTGCTACCTTTTTTTTTTTTTAGTTCAATAGTGCATATAAACACTTCAAAACATATTCCACTGGGCCTAGTAGCATTAATTTGTGTTTGTTCTGTCATGCAATTATATTAGAGAAATGAAATAACTGATGGGGAAATTCACAGGTGGGCAGAAATAATATTATAGTTTAAACAACATTTCTTTCCTACAATACTGTGTTGGATTCTCCAGGGGATCATAGTATGTACTCATTTCTCTTTTCTCCAACAATACTCTAGAGGAAATTATTCTGGAGTATTAAAAGGTTTTTGTGTTTAAGTAGCAGGTGTTTTATTTATATTTTCATGTATATAGCAAATGACAAAGATGGCATTTATAAATTATGTTCACTTTAAGAACTTTGTAGGCAATATAACCTTTCTATTAAAGCTGGTTCAGTTGGTTCCATCATAGGACGAACGGGGTCACTAGCAATGGCACTAAATGTTGACCTCGTCTAATCCAGTAGACTGTGTTCTCTACCTTGCAATGCCTTGTATATACTTACAGCTACATTCACTTAAAACCAGGCAAGTGGTGATTGCTCCTATAAAGAATGAAAATGCATACTATATTGCTTCATCCAAATCCATCACTCCACTTAGAGAAAAATAAAACAGAAAATAGACAGGTGGATAGTTACATATCTTTGTATATGGGTACAGTTCCTTGTTTTCCCTTCTTTGGCTGCTGCTGACTCTTCTTCAGCTGAGAATTCCCTTTTCTCCTATTTCCACCTACTTCCTCTCTTGGTAGCGTAATTTTGAGAACAAGAATCATATCTTTTTAAATTTAAATCCCTTGTCTCACAGTAGATGCTCAAAGACAATGGGAATGGTAAATAATTTTGTCCCTATCCTATACTAAGAAAGAAAGAGATGTTATAAGATCTCACATAATCTGAATCATAGATCCCTTTATCATACTATATTAAAACACTTTTCAAAATATCTTATAGGCTTCTGACAGAATGATGTCCTCTCTGATTGATGACAAAATTTAAGATGATAGTAAAGGAATATTAAAAATATAAATCCACAGCTACAGAGAATGGCAAAGAAGACAAAGCGGACAGAAATCCCACAGAATAACAGTGACTGGTTAGGCCAGGGGTGTCAAACTCGTTTTCACCAGGGGCCACATCGGCTTTGTGGTTGCCTTCAAGGGCTGAATGTAATTTTAGGACTATCTAAATGTAACCACTTCTTAACAGTTAAGCAAGCTGGGTAGAATCAAATGCTGACCCGAAGGTGCTGGGCCAGGTAAAACAAGGTGGAGGGCCAGATTCGGCCTTATGTTTGCCACTGTGGGTTAGGCAGTCACAGGCGCAGGCACAGCTGGAAACACTGAAGCCTAATATGTGTGCACAGGGAACCAGGGCTGGAGGGATGGTCATGTTCTTAAGGGTATGAGTTTTGAGTGTCTAGAGCAGTTAGAAACTATTGTAAATTTTATGTTTGGACAAGTTATAAAATCAGATCTACATTTTGTAAAGATAAATGAGACCCAAGGATATATTTGGAATATATATTAAAGACATAGGTTTAATAAGGTATGTCCAGAAGGTATCCGTCAATGTAATGTGGAAAACAGAGACATTTATTGAAGATGATACAAGAAACATTGTACATAGGACAATGATGCCTCAGTCCCCTTCAAAGTAGGCATCTTGGGACCTCACACAGTTCTCCCAATCACCATCAACTGCCCTGTCCTATTTTCCTGAATCTCAATTACAGTCTTAAGTCTCTCCCCTTTCAAAGGTGATTTTACTTTGGGGAAAAGCCAGAAGTCGTAGGGTGCCAAATCTGGGCTGTACGTGGAAGGGTGGGGGCAGGGGAATGCAAGTC
Source organism: Noctilio leporinus (assembly GCA_004026585.1). Lineage (NCBI taxonomy): Eukaryota > Metazoa > Chordata > Mammalia > Chiroptera > Noctilionidae > Noctilio > Noctilio leporinus. Next base: position 318,028 of record PVIW01000953.1, read on the forward strand.
ACCTGGGTGATTTGATGTTTCACCGCAAAACTCCGTATGAGACGTCATGCATGATGAGCAGGTGCATTGTTGTGATGAAGCTGCCAATCACCAGTTACCCATAGCCATGGCCTTCTGAATCATCCAAATAGTTTCTGTGGAGGAATATTTAAGCTTCATGCAACATTTGGTGCAGATTCCTAGCTCTGCTTGCTAGGAATCATTTTGAACGTGACGGCCACAAGGTGCATAGGTTCACTCGATGTCTAATGCCCCCACTGATTAAAACAGTGAGGTCATCATTGTTCATGCATTCTCCTTAGCTGCTAGATGATATCGATGTCCCACAAACTATCCTTGTCATATTAACAATGGCTGGACTCTTCCTGGACAGACCTTGTATAAACTGTTCTTATAAATTCATTAAAAAATGAAAACATCCATCTAAAAATGAGCAAAGGATATAAAGCCCAAATTCACAAAACTATTATAAATGTGCAATAAATATAATAATGAAATTTTGACTACCATTAATCATTTTTATCCATAAGACTTCATAATTAAAAATGTCAATACTTATGCTATAATACTCTGCATTCATTAAACTTATATAGCTTAATTAGATGTATTGGTATAAAAAGATGTTAAAAATTCATTATTAATAAAAAACATAGGTTTCAACAGACTACTGCATAATTTCATATTCTGTAACAGCTATGCATGCATGCAATCACACAAACATACATGTATAGAAGGCTGGAAGAAATAACAGCAAGTTATCTCTAAATGGGAAAACCACTTTTTAAAGTAGAAAATTATAAAACTGTTCTCATTTTTAAAATAAGTATATATTATTTTAAAATGTTTGATATGCTGATCTCTTTCCTGTACTTAGCACTGTGCCAAATGGTGTGAAAGTAGGCAAAGTTTGATATGCTTTCTGTTTTTAAGAGCAGCTACTGTAGTTAGGAGAGAAGATGAAATGTATTTAAAATTACTAAACCAAAGCAAACTATTGTTAATAAATGGTTTAGATAAGAAATATAGGTTATATATGATACCTGAATTCACAGGCAAGACAACTGGATTTTCAGTTAGAATTCTCACCATTTACTTAAATGTTGAGTTTCCAAACTCTATCAGTTATTAGGAAGTCCTAGAACTATGAAATGTAAAATAGAGTCCCTGACCTCAAGAATCTCGAAAGGAAGAGACAGATGGATACACAAAAGAATGATGATGCATCAAAATACCACAACATAAACTCCAGAATACCTTGTCTGATTGTCTGGACTATATGGTAAGGATGCTCAGCTCATCATGCCCCTGTTAACTTAGAGCAATACTACTCGTCATCACTGTCCTCTACACACACACACACACACCACACCACACTAAAGACCTGTAACTGCTGCAATTCACTCATTTGTCACAGTATCCAATGTACCCAAACTTCCACAATATCAGCAATAACTGAGAATTTGTTCTACATCAGTGTCCTGCTTGAATTCTCCATTGGTTCAGTACTCTGGACAGAGAAATAGAGACTGTGGTTTCTAATTAAACAGCAGTCCAACATTATTGAGAAAGAAATAAAACAATCTTTTTTGAAGGTAATACAAAGTAGAATTAAGCAAAACACATTTGGGCAAAAGAAGCTACTATTATCTTTAACCCAATGGCATATTTTTGCAGTAATAAATAATGGTGACTTTGCTATCCTAGGAAATGAGCTAAGATCTCTCCGTGTATTATTTATTTATTTATTTATTTATTTGTAAAAGATTTTATTTCATTATTTTTAGAAAGAGGGGAAGGGAAAAAGGCAGAGAGGGAGAGAGACATCGATATATGGTTGCGTTTCACCTGCCTCCAGCCACAGACCTGACTGGAGACCTGGTTTGCAACCTGGTTATGTGCCCTGGCTGGGGAATCGAACCTGCGACCTTTGGGTTTGCAGGCCAGCTCCTTAACCACTGTGCTACTAGCCAGGGCTCCGTATATTATTTAATATGGTCTTTACAAACCTAAGATAGTGCACCCTTACTTTAAAAATAAGTACATTAGAGAACAGAGAGTAAAAATAAGATAACCAAGACATAGTAAACTGTCTGATTAAGGTTCAAACCAACTTCTAACATAAAAATTCATACTCTTTCTACTAAACCACATTGTTTTCTCATAACTTTTTTCTAAAAATGTCTTTTTATTAACAGCATATTTTAAAGCAGTTACTAAATGCTAGATCCTTAACTAGTTGTGAAAATAATGATAGATAAGGCAAAGTCTCTTTATTTAATAATCTCATTTATTAGCCAATTACTGTCAATATACCTTGTTATTTCCTTTCCCCATTGTTGGGATAATATCACCAAATACATGAAACAGAATGATGTGTACAGAAATGAATGAACAGACATAGGGCATTCTAAGTTCACCAGACAAAAGCGTTCTATGAGTTTAAGGTGATGAAATTATTATGAATCTGTGCTCAAAATCCCCATGACTCATTCATTTAAATACTTTGACTTCATGTTTCCATTTACCCTTCATGTGCCTATTTTGTTCATCTTTAAAATTTGTTCATATTTTATTATTTATTTTTATTAAAAATATTTTATTTATTATTTTTAGAGAGAGGGGAAGGGAGAGAAGCAAAGAGGGAGAGACACATTAATGTGTGGTTGCCTTTCACCTGCCTGCAGCTATGGACCTGGCTGGAGACCTGGCTTGCAATCTGGTTGTGTTGTCCTGACTACAAACCGAACCAGCAACCTTTGGGTTCTCAGGCCAGCACCTACTGAGCCACCAGCCAAATAAAATTTGTTCATATTGTAAAGGAGAATGTAATACATAGATTGCCAGTTCACCTACTTTTAAATTAGACTGAGACCATGCTCAAAGGCCAGTGAAATTTAGGCATAAGTGAAACATAGGCCATTCTGTAACAAGCCTTTAATATACAGAAGCAGAGCACTTGGCTGCAGAGCTGCTCAGCTGCAACTCTACGTGTATTTTCATCTTGGCAGCAGGAATCTCCCATCTTAAACCCACAATGCTGAGCAAAAAGGAATGCAGGTGAATTAATAGTGATGTATTATGCTGCAATTTAATATATAAAGTTTTGTACTCTGGGAAAGTTTGTGAAAACTTCAGATGGTAGCAATGCACTTGCAGATAACATCAAAGACAAACTTTTTGTAAAATAACATTTGAGCTTACTCTTTATTAGCTCTTATCTAAAGAGATAAAAATGTAGTAAGTATTCTCTTTGTATGCAACAAATCTCCAAGTCTTTGCAGGTTCCCCTGTTTCTCTCCATTTCACAGATGTCCAGGCATGCAGCTTAAGCTTTCTTTAGATATTTAATTTATGTTCACATGTTACATCGACATAAAAAATTTTCGCAACAGTAGTATCATCTTCTGATAAGAGCCACTAAAACTTTCACAAGACCATTAAATTGAAATTTAAAAATTGAGATAAAATTAAAACTACAACATATTTTTAAACCCTCACCTTAAGATATGTCCATCGATTTTTGGGAGAGAGAGATAAGAGAGATAAAGAGAGAGAGGGGAGGGGAGGGGAGGGGAGGGGAGGAGAGGAGAGGAGAGGAAAGAGAGGAGAGAGAGAGAGAGAGAAACTGACATCTATCCAATGCCCTCCCCCTGGCATGCACCCTCGACTGTGGATCAAAACCGTCAACCAGGCTGTAGGTGCCCTGACTGTGAATCAAACCCTCAATCCTCCGGTGCAGAAACAATGTTCCAACTGACTGAACCACCTGGCCAGGATAACTTGAACACTTTTAAAATATACTTAAAAAGACAGAAATAGTAAAAGGCAAAGTTTTTAGGTCAAATGGTTTCCCCCAGAGAAGGAAATGTAATCAAATGCAAATAAGACCATTTGGGATTTCTGGATATAAAGAAAGCCCTAAAATAGTAAGCAATAAAATATCAACTAAAAAACTCAAGTTTTTGCACTGGGAGACTAAGCACTATTAGAATAGCAGGATGCAAATAAAAGAAACACAAATGCAATTAGAATAACAGCAAATAGAAGAACAGAAAGGGGCTAGGTTTTGATTGAAAGTAGGAAGAGAAGGGAGACAAAGAGTGAGATTTTGAATAAATGAGGTTTTCTTTAACTTTGGTTTAGCCGGTGATGTACTGACGTTCTGAGGTTGTCATTAACATGGTAGACAGCACTCAAGATAGTCCAGTTATATTCAATATACTCAGAATATGGAAGTCTTCAAATAGTCTTGTATTTAGGAAACTGAATTGTTTGGCCCAGCATTTTCCCTAAACTTAGATATACACAATTCTTTGCCATTTATGACTCAAATATGTAAACCAACATCAACTATTATAAATGACCTGATGAAATACAGGGACACACATGCCGGGACCTTAGACTAAAACTCCTCCAAAGGAAGTTACCGGGTTTCTTTTGGTCACTAGTATATGGTAGTCTCACATGTATGTTTGACACTTAAAAGGTGCTCAGTTAATTCTTATTAAATGAATAAATGAAGGCTATAATAAATAAGTGAAGAAGTGAACATAGATTACTTTGAAATAACTACTAGTGAGGACTACATCAACAGGATTTTTTACAGGATTAAATGAGGTAATGTATGTATTTTGGATAATATCTAGAAATAGTCTATGCTCTAAGTGTTAGCTGTAATTATTTTCATCCATAAACAAGATGGAAGTTAGGGCCAATAAGGGTGGAAAAGAAAGTGACATTTAAGAGTTGTTGAGTAAGGTTAAGCAAAAAAAGATTTTTTTTTTTTAAATGAATGGAAAACTCTCACGGATTCTAGAATTCCTCAAAAGATTCCACTAAAACTGAGTGCTGGATTATGAGGCAAGTTTCTCATCAATCTATTCAAGATTTGGCATCAATGATTCTAAGAGGTTAAGTCCAATTTCAATAAGGATTTTACCCAGTGGTTGAAAACATATAGAACAGATCAAGTTTATGAACAGCACTCAGTAGAATGGGACTGTCTTTAAAGACTTAAGAATTAGAACAGGCTTTCCTGCAAAACCAGCAAAGAAAACATTAAACATAGCCTTGTATGTGGTATGTGCAGGGCCACTCCGACCACCCCTTGACTCACTGCTTCTGTCCTGCTGCCTATTTTTATCCATTTCAATAAGACTGTCCCTGGCCATCAGCCACCTAAGGGTAGCAGAGACAGCTTATGTTTATGTCCTTTTTCTGGGTACATTTATTGAAACACTTGTTCAGCACTTAGGTCTGATGACTTATGGAAGAAAAGGAATATCTTTGCCCGGGAAACTGTAGCCTGTCGATGTTGATTTGCTGTACTTGGAGGCAAGCCTGTAATTTCAGTGATATATTCCCATGGCTCTTAGGCTTATTGTCATGCAAAAGGGTCCTGCATTTTTATTTTCCTTCCCAGGTGCCTTTGTTTGTTACTAATTTTTGGCCAGTGTATTCTTGCTAAGAGGAGATTATCCCTTCCTTTGCCACCTATCTTCTGGTTTAAGAAAACAATGGCGTTCCTGGATATCTCTTTCAGTGCTAGTCTTAGGAGTGCTGTTTTGCTGGAGCAGAGGGAATGTGCATAGCTTCAGACAGTGTATTCACCATCTTTAAACTGTTCTATTCTTGGTTTGAAGCTCTCCAGTTTAGGGGAAATAGCATGGATTGATTTGTAAAGTACTTTTTTACTTTTTTCCATCCCGTTTTGGTCTTTTCTCCATAAAGAGAAATACGTATTTACTTACAACATTATCTTTTTTTTTTTTTTTTTTAAGATTTTATTTATTAGTTCCAGAGAGAGGGGAAGGGAGAGAGGCAGGGAGGGAGAGAAGAATCAGTGTATAGTTGCCTTTCACCTACCTCCAGCCACAGACCTGGCTGGAGACCTGGCTTGCAACCTGGTTACGTGCCCTGGCTGGGGAATCGAACCCGTGACCTTTGGGATAAGGCCTGCACCTTATCCACTGTGCTACCAGCCAGGGCCAACAACATTATCTTTTAAAACATCCTTAAAAGCCTATTTATTGTCCCCATTTTATGCAATAATGAGAAATTATCATTTGCATTTTCTTGTAAACATATTTTGGTCAGATTATGAGAAAATTTCAGGGTGGTTATTTTTATTTATTTATATTTATTATTTCTAATAATATTTTCAGAGAGAAGGGCAGGGAGGGAGGAAGAAAGGGAGAGAAGCATCAATGTATGGTTGCCTTTCACCTGCCTCTAGCTGGGGACCTGGCTTGCAACCTGGTTATGTGCCCTGGCTGGGGAATCGAACCAGTGACCTTTGGGTTTGCAGGCCAGCACCTTATCCACTGTGCCACCTGGCTTGCAAACTGGTTATGTGCCCTGGCTAGGAATTGAACCAGTAACCTTTAGGTTTTCAGGCTGGTGCCAATCCACTGAGCCACACCAGCCAGGGCTAGGGTGGCTATTTTTAAATTAATCACATGATATAATGTTGGATATGCTATTACTGTTGCTTTTTTACTCAGTAATTAGCAATAACAGCCATGTTGATTTACACAGATAACAGAGACCAGTTTTATTTTCACAAATATTATGTGGAAGTAGTTTGATAGATGTGATAAAGCATATATACACAAAACAATTTTTAATTATGTGAACCTAGTAAAAGGGGCTATATACTAAAAGTGACAAGCTTGAACAGGGCATGGCCACATGAAAGGAAGCCCAGTGACCAAAAGAAACCATGCAGGATGGTCTGATCACAAATTCCTAGCTGAATAGGTTGTGGCGCATAGTAGGTCCATAGTTTCCCTAGCAAAGGTCAATCTTTACCTTAAACTGAGCCCTTCCCATTACTCTTATGCATCTAGGATAACACAAATTTGAATTATCAGAATAATTTTCTTTCTAGACTTCTTGAACATATTACTGCCAGCAGCAAAGCACTAGATCACCAGAGAGCAGGAGATCACAGAATTTTTCAATGTTTTCTTATTGCTTGCAGACCTTGTCTAGGTGCTGTAAATGTTCGTTATTAAATATCCTGTAGCTGCCAGTGTTAAAAGGCGTGTGTTTCTCCACTTTGGTTTTTGTCCAGCACTAGAGATTTCCCTGCTTTGCTTTCTCCTGCCTCTTTTATGTGTCTACCAATGGATTTCATGTAACCTTTTTTTCAAATTTTTTAAAAAGTGTTTTATTCATTATTTTCAGAGAGAGGAGAAGGGAGAGAGGCAGAGAGGGAAAGAAATATCAATGTATGGTTGCCTTTCACCTGCCTCCAGCTAAGGACCTGGCTGGAGACCTGGCTTGCAACCTGGTTATGTGTCCTGGCTGAGAATCAAACTAGCAACCTGTGGGTTCTCAGGCCAGCACCTTATCCACTGTGCCACCAGCCAGGGCTCATGTAATCTTCTTTACATTGTTTTCCTTTGATTCTAAATGTAATCAAGTGAGTTGCAAAACTGCTATTCTCTGGGGCATTTTCTCAGTTAAGTTTGTGTTCCTGGGCTTGTCTTTAAAATTTGTACTCAAACTCTTATCAAACTTTTCTACAGATTGAGCAGTCTTAAGTTACTTTTGTGTTATAGTAAACAAATATAGATGACACCATAATCAGAATTAAAAAGGCAGACTGTAATAGCACACATCGAATGTAAAGATGTTTGGCAAACTCAGAGAGGTTAATATGTTGTATTGGAACAACTTTAATTCTTAACAATACTTTATTAACACTTGTTCATAAAAAGACAGGCCAACATGGGGAGGGATATTGCAACATGTAAAATTGATAAAGTATTAGCACCTATTACACACAAAGAACTTATAAGAAAATAATAAATGTAACTAAAGTAGAGAAAATACTAAAAGAGGAATTTGATATCAAAGGAAACATTAACAGACAAATCATTAACATTGCAAATATTTTCAAAAAGAATCAACCTTGTGAAAAATGTAAAAATTGAAATTAAGACTGAATGAGATAACTTGTACACCTACTTGATTAGTAAACTGTTTTGACAAATCAGCTATAAGATTGAGGGAAGGAGAACGTTGCTGGTAAGAGTAATTTGTTTGAACAATTTCTGAAAACATTTGGCATAATTTGTTACTATAACATATACTATATGCAGTGAGTCCTCTTCTATACGTATACTCTAGAAAAATTTTTGGATTAATAGACAATCAATGTAATGTTTTCAGTGGTATTATTCAAAGCAGCAAAATTATAGAATCAATTCAAATAGCAATCAAATAAAAGTGGATGAATAAATTGGAATAGGTCCATATAATAAAATGGTCCATGTAGATGAAAAATTAATGAATTATGGCTATATCAACATGGATGAATTTTGAAGGGTGATAGTTGAGTTCATAAAAAGCAAGTCATGGAATGCTATACTCATTATGATATCTTGATGAAGTTCAAAAACTGTCATTACTGAAAGGTATTTTATTAATATTATACAATAAAATTCAAATCTATAAGTATGCATATGATAATCTAAAAATCAGAATTAGAGTTATCTTTGAATAAGGAAAATGCATTGAAAGAGTGGGGTACATGTGTGAAGGAGGAGATTCTTATGTATTGTTGCAAAAATAAGTCTCAACTGAACATAGGCACATGTTTATCTCCTTTGGCAAATGATAAAATGTTCCATATAATGTGCTATATGCTCTTGCATTTATTTATTAGGGGACCTTTCAGTGTCAATCAGTTCAGTTCTAGCTTTTGTTATTACAAATAAGACTGCGTTATAGACATACCTCTTTGCTCACTTGTTCAATAAACATTGCACCTCACTGACAGTATGTGCAAAGAAGAGGGAGGGGAATTTTCTCTAATCAAGAACTCAGCGCCTCACAAAACTGCTTATTAATATTGGTCTGAGAGTAAACAAACAAACCAGATACATAGCCAATCTGACTAACTCAGAATGACCTCTGAAGGAGGAAGCCTGAGGAATCTCTCTACCATGCTTCATTTGTGTTGTTCCCTATTCATATCTTCCTCCAGCCTCCCCGCCCCAACTCTGGTATCACCACCGGTTGGTCCTTTACACTTTCCCAGATGTGATCCTATTAACTTCCTCTGAACAATATGCACTAAATTATTCATTTGAGTCATATAAAAATTATTGTTTAGCACTTAAAAACAATGAAACATTGGAAATTTCACATGTTCCAACTTACATTTTTGATTCCTTTAATGCTAGGAGTGAAGAAACTCTTCAGTGGCCATTACCATCCCTCATTCTTTATGTACATTTGTAGTTGCACAAGCAGCAATATCATTAATGTAATTCCCTTCCTCCAGCCCCTTGCCTGACCATAACTGTCACTCATATTTCTACCCAAAGGCTGTAATTCACTTTTTTGAACTAATCAGAGTTCTTGCAGCACTGTTATTCTGTTAGCTTTACCTCACTTGAAGCACTACCTAAAGCTGGAAAAACAGCTCACACTCAACTGTCAATTCTAAGTGTAAAATTAGAATGCTCCAACCCCCTCCATTCCATTCTGGCGGGCTCCATATTCCCTTGCACCTTCTATAGATCTATTTTATTTTGTCATTAATAGTAAACATTACTACATGAGGCATGTTTGGGATTCTTTGCATAATTACTGGAGAAAACATTATCTATTCCATGTCTTATCTAAAAAATCCCAGGAGAAAAATCTGTTGTAGCATTTCTACCATAAAAAAATACTTTCACTTTCTTATTAAATGCTTTCCCCTTTGTGACAGAAAAAGTATGCTTATTCTCTTCACATAAGAATCTTTAGTTTCATACTTTGATCAGAGCTAACATCAGAGTATACAGAAACTACAATAACTTAAAAATCCCTCAGTTCTAACATTAACCATAAACCTAACTCAACTTTGTTTCACTCCACAACTGTACTTACATCTGAAATTTCTACATTGACATTTTTACTGTAATTTATGTTGTTTAAGTAATTGAATATGTTTTCTAAATAATCAACTAAATTAAAAAATAAAAATGGAAAACCTACTCTAGCATAATTTAGGGTAAGTCTACATAAGAAAATTAAGGCTAGCCCTGGCTCGTAGCACAATGAATAAGGCACCAGCCTGTGAACCCAAAGGTCATTGATTCGATTCCCCAGCCAGGGCACATAACCAGATGGCAGGCCAGGTCCCCAGCCAGCTCCATGCCTGGAGGCAGGTGAGAGACAACCATACATTGAGGGAAAAAAGGAGAAAAAATATTAAGGCTAAACCAAAATTAATAAAATTGTTATTGAAACAGCCCATGAGTTTTAAAAAGATCCCTTGCTGGTGTGGCTCAGTGAATTGAGTGCTGTTGGGGTATATGCCTGGGTTATGGGTCATGTGGCTTGTTGGGAGCATGCAAGGGGCAGCTGCACATTGATGTTTCTTTCCTTCTCTTTCTTCCTCTCTTCCACTTTTTCTAAAAATAAGTAAATATAATATTTAAAAAAATAATTCAATATAATGAATTTCAGATACCCCAAACAACTGGAATTAGACCAACATAAAATCTTTAAAAGAAATAGAAAATACTCTGTATGATACTATAATGGTAGATACATTTGTCCTAACCTATAGAATATACAAGTGTGAACTTTAAAGTTTAATTGCAATGATGTGTCAATGCAGCTTCATCAGTTATAACTTATGTACCACTACTATGAAGGATGATGATGAGAAAGAGGGTTATTTCTGTGTGGGGAAACAGGAGATACAGGATACTTCTAAACCTTCTTCCTAATTTTTCTGTGAACCTAAAACTGCTCTGCTCTAGAAAATCATTTAAAATATAAATGGAAAAGAATTAGATGAGAATAACTTTTACTTTTTATTTGGTATATGCAGACTTGAAAGTTTCCCTTGTGAAAATGGAAATTTCTAAAGCTTAAAAATAGTTACCTTCCATAGCAAGATATATCTCTAATAGCACCTTTTGTTTAACACGTAGGTTTTTGTCTTACAAAGGTAAACATCTGCCTCAAATCTGAGTAAATGTGAACTGTTTTAAAAATAAAATATTTAATCAATACAATTAATGCTTTTGAGAAAAGCCAAACTAATTCCAATTCCTTCACAAACATTTAATATTGAAATGGAGGCAGATGGCTTAATTGTAAAATATTATCAAAGGTAACAGTCATAGCATTTAGAGCTATCAATAAGTGAACTTCAAATTATATATATATATATATATAATCTGCCTTTTTCCATTATACTTCATAGAGAAAATGTCCCATGAAGTTATATCCTTTACATCCTTATCCTGAGCTTAGTAGTGAGGTTTACAGTGTTCAAGGTGTTAAAACAAGATAATACATTCTCATCACTAAAAATCTCAGTGTGGAAGAATATGAAATCTCATTAGGTATACTGGCAAGTAGCCTTGTATTTATGAATCAAAAATCTCAATTCCAGCTAGAAGTAAGTAAAGGCATCTGCTACCACATTCTATTTAAGTGAAAGTATGTGTTCTGCATAGAATTTCAAAAATCAAGTGTAGTCTGCAAGCCTGTGCTTTGGAAGCCAATTTTTCTCTAAAATATAAGTGTTAAAGTACATATGTTGCATGTGGTACCATCTATTACTCTTTTATTTTTATTTTTTAAAGATTTTATTTATTATTTCCAGAGAGGGGGGAAGGAAGAGAGGCAGAGAGGGAGAGACATCAACGCATGGCTGCTGCTCACCCACCACCAGCTACAGACCTGGCCGGAGACCTGGCTGTGACCCGGCTGCAACCCAGCCATGTGTCCCAGCTGGGAATTGAACCAGCGACCCCTGGTTTTGCAGGCCAGAGCCTACCCACTGAGCCACCAGCCAGGACCCATCTATTATTTTAAGCATAATTTAATTTAATTTAATTTAGCTAAATAATTTTGTGTATCAACACCCTACAACTCAATATCCTGGGACTACTCAATTTCACTGTGTCATTTAGTGAATAGGTAAGTATATTAGACTTTTCTTCAGTTTTGTCATGTGTAAAATGAAAAAAAAAAAGACTTCACTGTATTCTTTTGAATATATATATATATATATTAACTGCTCCTCATTCAAACATATCAGGATTATTGTTTCATTATCTCTTCCAGGTATGTGACATGGAGGATGGAAAAAGAGTAGAAAGTAGCTTTTTCAAATTTTTGAACTAAGACTTATAGAACAGAAGGTGGGGAAAACAGGGACCTAGGAAAACTATAAGTAAGAGGAAAACTTTCCCCCAAACAATCAATCAAGTAACCAAATAGACAAATGAAATATGGTTTCCCTTAATAGCTGGAAGAGAGAGAGAGAAATTTGTGACTCCTGGATCAACCCAGGGGCTGTAATACCCTTTAAAAAAATGGATGTATGTGGTATTTCTTAGAGAAAAAACCATCTATATATATATCATGTGCATTCAGCATGAAAAACATTTTCTCTGTCTTTACATTGCAGAAAGTTGGTAGAGAGAACCTGGGGTCTAAAAAGGCCTTGTGATCAGAGGTGAGGGACACCTCAGCAGCGACCTTTGAGACAGATGGCTGATATCAAAGGCTTCCCAGTCCCAAATTCTGACACTCCGTAAACTCCCAAGATATTAACAGAATTCTAGAAGGAGGAAATGAAAGTATATGAATTAGTCTTAGAATTCACGCTAGTTTAATTGGAGGTTCAGAAGCAAAATGCAGTTGATTTGTAGAAACTGAAGACACACCACACACCATACTTCTTGCATGCCTGAGGTTATAGACAGAGATTTATACTTGCTCTAAGTAGTAAGTGCACACTAAATGTTGGATGTTACTGTTTTTGGTCACCCTTTTAAATAAGAGAGACTATGGTACTTTGACAGGAACACCTAAAGTGTTCTTGTTTCATTCAGGATAATATGGAAAAGTCACTTAAAATAAATTAAAATTTGCTTTGCAACACTCTAGTCTATATGCAAGCTATCTACAGAAACCAAAAAGACTAAATATGACATCCTGATAACCCAACACCACTTCTACATGTTTCCCAGCCTTGAAGCCATAATAATCCTGGTGACATTATCATGTTGTCTCCTATTTCAATAGAAAGCTAAAACCCCAAATTATCCTGTGAACAATCCTGGAACAGAAAAAATGCATTGATGGTATAACTGATGAGATCCAAATATAGTGTGAAGCTTAGTTCATAGTAGTATACCAATGCTGGGTTTATGGTTTTGATGTAATCTGCAGCTGGTTTAGGGCACACAGAAACTCTTTGTTCAATCTTTGTCAATTTCTTGTAAATTAAAAATAATAAAATGTAAAATTTATTTTCTTCAAATGACAAATTATTTGATGCCAACACCTCTTTTACTTGAAGTGATTTCAGGACAAAGCACAAAGTGAAACCTGATACTGATTTCCATAAAGCTAATTTCAAAAACATTCTGGCTATTTTCAAAATCCTCTTTTTAAATTCAGTCTTAAAATAAACTGGTAAAACTTACATAGTCAGTAAGCATTTATTGAGTACCTATTTCATAAAATAAGCTGGAAGACACATTAATAAATTAGGTATAGATCACTTAGTAATAGGAGAGATAAATATGTATATTTGGCGTAATAAGGATATATTATAAACAACATTAGGCTCACAATTTTGATGATTTAGACAAAATGGACATAATTTTTGGAAGATCAAATTTGTTAAAAGGCATTAGAAAGAAATAAACAATCTGAATAAGCTTATTTCTATTAATGAAATTGATTCAATAATTAATAGCCTTCCAAAGCAGAAAGCATAAGGCCCAGATGGGTTCACTGGCAAATTTCTAGCAAACACTTAAGAAATAATGTATACACATCTCTATAATCTCTTTCAGAGGACAGAAGCAGAAGAAGTGTTTCATCACTCATTCTGTATGGCTAGCATTATTCTAATACCAAAATCAGTCAAAGCCATTGCAAGGGAAAAAAAAACTACAGAACAATATCCCTCATAAGCAGAGATAAAACAAACAAACAAACAAATAAAAACAAACACAAAAACCCTCAACAAGGTGTTAGCAAATTTAAGCCAACAATGCATAAAAAAATTATATACTGCAACTAAGTGATATTTTCCCTAGGTATGCAAGGCTAATTCAACATTTCAAATCAATTAATGTAATCCACCACATAAATAGCTTAAACAGGAAAAATTACATGATAATATTGGTAGATACAGATGAAACATTTGATAAAATCAATGCCCATTTATAATAAACATTCTCAGTAAACTAGCAAGGAGAGGAAACTTTTCTCAACTTGATAAAAATTATGTACAAAAACTTACAGTTATGATGAGAAACTCATAGCTTTCCCTCTAAGCTCAGGTAGAAAGCAAAAATCTCCCCTCTCATCACCTTTTCAACATCATACTAGAAATCCTAGATAATGGAGTAAGATAAGAAGAGGAAATAAAAAGTACACAATACAGATTGAGGGAAAATAAAACTTCCTTTGTTCATAGATGACATACATAGGTAGAAATTTTAAAATAATAATAAAAAAAAAAAAATCCTAAGCCCTGGCTGGTGGCTCAGTGGATAGGTGTTGGCCTGCAAACCTAAAGGTCGCTGGTTCATTTCTCAGCCAGGGCACTTAACCACTTTGTAAGCCAGGTCTCCAGCCAGGTCTGTAGCTGGAGGCAGGTAAAAGGCAACCATGCAATTGATGTTTCTCTCCTTTTCTTTCTCCCTCCCTGCTTTTCTCTCTAAAAATAATGAATAACATTTTTTAAAAAAATTTTAAATATATATCTTACTGGAACTGATAAGTGATTGTAGCAAGGTTGCAGGATACATGGTTAGTCTTTTAAAGTCAATAATCTTCCTATATACCATCAATAAACAAGAAGATTAATAAAATAAAAAAATGTAATATAATTTATATTCACACCCTCCAAAATGAAATAATTTGGTATGTATCTAACAAAATATGTAAAACCCTCTATGATAAAAACTACAAATCTTTGATGAATTAAATAACTAAATAAATAGGTATTTCATGTTCATGGATAGGAAAACTTAATATTGATGTCAGTTCTTCCCAACTTGATATATAATGTCAATGCAATCTAAATGGAAATACCAGAAAGTTATTTAGCGTATATCTACAATCTGACTCTAAAATTTACATACAGGCAAAAGAAACAGAATAGCCTACAAAATATTGAAAGAGAAGAATGAAATTGGATAACTGACAATATCCAATATAAGAACTTATATAATTAAGACAGGGTGGTGAGGTATTGGAGAAGAATAGACCAATAGATCAGTGAATAGGAATAGAGAGTTTATAATTTGATGCATATAAATATAGTCAACTGATATTTGATCATGGAACAAAGAACAATGGAGCAAATATTGTCTTTTGAAGAGTAGGTGATAAAACAACTGGACATCCACATGTAAAAAAGTAAATCTAGAGATAGACCTTACTCTTCTCACAAAAATTAACTCAAAAAATATTACAAACATGTGAAATACAAAATTATAAAATTCTTAGAAGATTACTTAGGAAAAAATGTTGATGACTTTTGGTATGGCAAAGACTTTTTTAGATTCAACACCAAAGACATGGTCTATGAAATAAATAATAAACTGGAACTCATTTAAGTTAAAAACTTCTCTGTGGAAAATAATATCAAAAAGTAAGAAAAGCAATCTATATATTAGAATAAAATATTAGTAAAAGACACATCTGATAAAGTACTGTTATCCAAATGAGAAAGCAAAGACTTTGATTAAAATATTGGCCAAAGGCCTTAACAGACACTTTACCAAAGAAGATACACAGATGGCAAATAAGTATATAAAAATATGCTCCTTGTTGTATATCATTGGGGCATGCAATTAAATCATCAATGAGATACCCCTACCCACCTATTAGATTGCTAAAATCTAACAGTTTTAACACTGGTAACACCAAAGCTGGCAAGGATAGAGAACAACAGAAATTCTCATATGTTACTGGTGGGAAAGGAAAATGTTATAGCCACTGTGAAAAACAGTTTATCAGTCTCTTACAAAACTAAACCTACCCTTACCATATAATCTAATAATAATGGTCCTTGGCATTTATTCAAAGGGGTTGAAAACATATGTGTACATGGATGTTTATAAGAACTTGATCAACAGTTGTCAAACTTGGAAGCAGCCAGTATAACCTTCTGTAGATGAATGGATAAGCAAATTGTGGTATATTAGGACAGCGGGATATTATTCAGTGGGACAAAGAAATGAGCTATCAAGCTATGATTATTAAGGGTGAGGGCAGGAGAGAATAAGCATGTTGACAGAGCACAGAGGGTTTTTAGGTCATTGAAAATACTCTGTATGATACCATAATGATGGATACATGTCATCATACATTTGCGCAAATTCAAAAGGTCCATTGATCTTAATAAATGGACTAAAGGACCACTCTGGTGGGGGATGCTGATAACGGAGGAGGTCACACCTGTGTGGAGGCAGGGGGAATATCGAAAACCTCTGTACTTTACTCTCAACTTTCTCATGAGCCTTAAATGCTCTAGAATTAGTCTTCATTAAAATAAAAACAAAACCGTTTCTAAAATAAAAAATAAACCTAGAAAGGTTAGATTCCAGCATTTTGTAGAGCACATTAAAAATCAAGTTGTGTTTTACTCAATTTTGCAGGGTTTTGGCCTAGGAAGTAACATCTCAAGGCATTAGTTACAAAATGCTTCTAGAAATAGTGTCTTATTTGAATACAGACTAAGAGAAAGTTTGAATAACTCCTTCACTTGGTAAGATGAATTAGAATGCCCAAGGAGGCAGGTCCTGCAGAACATAGCAAGCCGGAAGCTGGGGAAGCTTATTATGAAAGCAGAAAATATTGATGTAGAACACATAGTGGTATGTAAAAGTAGCCATTGCAAAGGACAGAAAGTAATACATTTCCCTGTAGGATAATAGAGTGTGAGGATATGGAAACCAACAAAAGAAAATTATATAAAAAAGCATATAATCAGCACAGGACAAATTTCTGTCAGAAACAAAGCTATTGGGCTCATATGAGGTCTATTCAGAAAGAATCCAGCCATGTAATATGAAAAAGAGACATTTATTGAAGATACAAAATACAAGAAACATTGTACATAGAACAATGATACCTCAGTTCCCTTCAAAGTAGGCACTTTGGGACCTCACACAGTTTTCCCAATTGCCATTAGCTGCCCCATGAATGTTTTTCATGAATCTCATCGATGGTCAGAGATCTCTTCCTTTTCAAAGGTGATTTTAGTGTTGGGAAAAGCCAGAAGTCACAGGGCACTAAATTTGGGCTAGAAGAGGGTGGAGTCACCTGGGTGATTTGATGTTTTGCAAAAACACTGCATGGGATATTATGAATGAGTGGACATGCTGCCCTGATGAAGCTGCCAATCACCAGTTGTTAATAGCTAAGGCCTTCTGAATCATCCCAATAATTTCTGTGGGGGAATATCCAGGCTTAACAGAAAATATGATGTAGATTTGATGCTCTGTTTGCTCAGTCATTTTGAATGCTGACCACCACACAGTACACATGCTCACTCAACAGCATCTACTGCCCCCACTGACTAGTACAGTGAAGTTGTTGTTCACGCATACACATTCCAGTCCACTCTCCTTGGCTACCATGTCAGATAAGTGTCACACAAACCATTCTCGTTATATTAGCAGTGGTTGGGCTTTTTCCAGACAGGTCTTATATTTAGGCCAGGGCTCCAAATTTTCAAAGAAAGATTATTGATATCAGGTATAGTGATTCCTCCTACTTTATTCTTCTTTCTCAAGATTCCTGAGGCTCTTCAGGATTATTTTTGGTTCCATATAAGTTTCTGAAGTATTTGTTCTATCTAGGTCTGTGAAATACACCACTGGTATTTTAATAAGGATTGATTTGAATCTAGACATTGCTTTGGATAGTATGGACATTTTCATGATATTAATTCTTCCCATCCATGAACATGATATATGCTTCCATTTATTTGTATTTTCCATAATTTCTTTATTCAATATTCTATAGTTTTTCCAGTACAGGTCTTTTACCTTCTTGGATAAGTTTATTCCTAGCTACTTTATTTTTCTTGTTGCTATAGTAAATGGGATTTTTTTTTCTAGTTTTTATCTCTGATGTTTCATTATTGGTATATGAAAATACCTTCAACTTCTGGACATTGACTTGTATCCAGCTATTTTGCTAAAATTTCTTATTAGGTCAAGTAGGTTTATAGTGGTCTATTGGGTTTTCTATTACACTATCGTATCATCTGCAAATGTCAGTTTTACTTCCTCCTTTCCAATTTGGATGCCTTTGATATTCCCTTTCCTACTCTGATAGCTGTGGCTAGAACCTCCAAAACGATGTTGAATGGAAGTGGTGAGAGTGGACAGCCTTGTCTTGTTCCTGATCTTAAGAGAAAGGCTTTTAGTTTTTGTCCATGGAGTATGATGTTGGCTGTAGATTTCTTGCATGCGGCCTTTATTATGTTTAGGTATGCTCCCTCTATTCCCATTTTGCTGAGCATATTTATAACAAATGTGTGCTGTACTTTTTATCAATTGATTTTTCATCATCTCTTGATATGATCATAAGTTTTTTATCTTTAACTTTATTTATATGGTGTATTGCATTTATTGATTTGCAAAGGACCTGTCCAGGCATTTTTCCACAGAGGACATACAAAGGGCCCATAGGCCTATAAAAGAATGCTCAACATCACTAGCCATCAGAGAGATGCAAATTAAAACTACAGTGAGATACCACCTCACACCTGTCAGAATGGGCATCATCAACAAATTAATAAATAGTAAGTACTGGTAAGAATGTGGAGAAAAGGGAACCCTAGTATCCTGTTGGTGGAAATGCAGACTGGTGCAGCCACTGTGGAAAACAGTATGGAATTTCCTCAAAAGAAAATAAACCCCTAAATATGGAGGTATCTTTTGATACAGGTTTTCCTCTACGGGGGTTATACTCAAAGAATCCTGAAACACCAGGTCAAAAGAACCTATGCACCCCTATATTCATAGCAGCACTATTTACAATAACCAAGTCTTAGAAACAGCCTAAGTGCCCATCAGTGGATGGGTGAATCAAAAAACTGTGATACATTTACAGGATGAAATACTAGGTAGCAGAAAGCAAAAAGGGACTCCTAGCTTTTGTGACAGGATGGATGGAACTGGAGAGTATTATGCTTAACAAAATAAGCCAGGCAGAGAAAGATAAAACAATATGATCTCATCTAATACAAGAAACTAATGAACAAAACAAATAAATAAGCAAATTGAACCAGAAGCATAAAAACAAGGAACAGACTGACAGTGACCAGAGGGGAAGGGGTAGGAGAATGGGGGAAAGAAGAGGAAGGGTTTAGTCAAGGAACTAATAGTGACCCAGGGACATAGACAACAGGGTGGAGATTGGCTGTGGAAGAAATAATGGGGTGGGCAGGACAGGGAAGAGCAATGGAGGGGAAATGGGACACCTGTAATATAACAACAATAAATTAATTAAAAGAAAAAGAAATCTTTAAAGACCACAGATATTGGCAGCTAGGTCTAGAGGAATATGATTTATATTATATCATAGATTTCTGAAACATCTAGTGAACCATTAGCCCTGAAATAATGCAGGTTTGAACTATGCAGGTCCACTTACACGTGGAATTTTGCCAATAAATAGTGCAAATGTAAAAAAGAGAGAGAGAGAGAGAGGATCGATAAGGCCAATGTTTGGCCTTTGTCTAGAGAAGCTGAAGTAAAAAGTTGATTGTTGTATCAGATTCTTAACCCCTTCTAAATCTGTAGACAATCTTACTTCCCCTTCCTCCTGAACAAAATTAAAGGAGTCTCTGATCCACTCTTTGACTGTGTAAGAAATCCATGGGTTGGCAGGAGATGCTGAGATTATTGAAAAGGGATATTGAAGAAAGAGAATCGTCAACCAAGTACAGGAATACAATAGAAATTATACACAAAGTACCAAAAAGAAGGCCCAGTTTAGACTGAGAGATATTGGATGATATCAACAAATAAGAACAAAAGCCCAAGGAAGGCCAAAAGTGGCCATGTTAAAGCTTCCTAAACTGGACCTCATAGGGATGCCTGGGTACAACAGGACATATAGTAGATGAAGAGGAATTAGGTGTGTAGATTTCTTTTTTTATCTACCCAAATTGGACAAAAATATTTCTCAAGTTATGTGCAACCTAGGATAAATGCAACCTCCTCTCCTTAAGAACTAATGATTCAAATGCAAAGACCATCATAAATTCCAAAACTCTAGCCAGTCTGGTGCTGAGCCATATTAAATCCTGGACCCATGTGGATGACCACGGTTGCAAGTGTTGCTGTCTGTGGAAGAGTTAACTGTACAGAGACAGAGGTATTGAGAATATCTCAGATCCACTTACCGAAGCCTAGTTATCAGTTAGACACAGAGCCCTTAGAATGATGCAGATTTTCAAAATTGGAGAACATGTTTCCATTTTTCAGACATTTCAAGTCTAACAATACCTGAAGAGTTTAAACAGAAAATATGATATACTATAGCCTATTTATCATGACTGACCACATCAATGATATTTCCATGCTTTATAAGCTGAGGCAGAATCATTCATATGTGAAAGACTTAACAGGTAATGTCTAGGCTCCTACAATTGCACCTCCTGCATAAAGTTGTTGGAGCCCAGAGCTATTCAACCCAAAAAGGAATGAAAACTAAGAAATGTTAACTGAAAATGATGTACCAAAACATATGCTCATTGTTTATTTATGTTGTTTAATTTATGCTCTGAAAATAGTAGCAAAATTACATCATGTATGTGAATGCTAGTGTATTTTAATTTACATTACTATTAGAGAAATCAAAATGAGTAAATAAGCTTCTAGGCAAGTTGTATTTATTTGCTAACATAACAAAGTTTTCTAAAACTAAAGCCCTATAATTTGTTAAAAAGGAGCTTTTGATGATAAAACTGTATTTTAAGTGCATATAAGAATATACATGTTTTCTAGGAAGGATGTTATTTAATTGACTCTTTAAAAATCAGCTTTGCCTTCCTATAAATCAAATGTTCTCTCCTGACATTTTAATATACTCATATCACTAGCCTCCTAGAACATTCTGCATCCATTTCTCCATCAAGAGCTTCCATCCTCAAAGCATTCATTCTGTCATCATTGAATATGGAATTAAATAATTTGGTTACTTGTCATCAATAATGTTCAAACTGAACATTTACAATGAAATACAGCTTAAAATTGATGAACAAGTTAGAATATTAAAATAAATGGCAAGACAAAGTTGAAATGATTAACATTTACACTTTAATTTTCTAAAATCAACAAAATGCATTAAATAATTTTGACATAGACATGAGTAATTTGAACTATTTAATGTCAATCTAAAATTATAGAAATAATATAAACATTAGTTTTTTTAACTAAAAGTTGTTTAATGAGCTATGATAAGGAAATGTTAGTAATTTTTATTTAATATAGAAAAGAACACTTTAGCTGGAGTGTATACTTTCTTCAGCTACCTCTTAAATGCCTAGAAATTTGTGAGGCCCTTGAATACTATTTATAAAATACTTCTTTCTGAGCCCTGGCTGGTGTGACTCAGTGTATTGGTGCTGACCTGCAAACCCAAAGGTTACTGGCTCGATTCTTCATTCGGGGCACATAACCATGTTGCAAGCCAGGCCTCCAGCCAGGTCCATGCCTGGAGGCAGGTGAAAAGCAACCATACATTGATGCCTCTCTCCATTTCTTCCTCCCTTCCTACCTCCCTCCCTACCCTTCTCTCTGAAAATAATGAATAAAAATCTTTAAACAAACAAACAAAAAAACTTCTTTCTGAAAAGTAGCCAGAGAAAAGCTTTTTGAGAAAATGAATGATTCTGTCATTATAATACCATTATAAATAATAGCTCATTGTGCAATTTTAAAATAAAATATTTAAAAGGTAAAAATATTTTAGTTTGTTTTCCATGCTAAAAGATGTATACACTTTAAATGCTGATTTAAATCAATGTTACAGTAGATAAAAATGCAATCATCTCAAAAGCATAATATATGTGGGGCAGAGACTATGAGGATGGTTATTAGGAGATTCACATATAGTTAGGAATAGGTTCTAATAGATTCAGGTCAGAAAGTATCCATTCTGTTTTCCTAGTTGCCAACATTTTATGGTCCATTTTTTTCCTACAAAACAATAGATAATCACTGGTTTTCAATTTTAATGTATTAGAACTGAATCACATTAGTTATGGGGCTTGATGCCATGATTTCAAATGTAAGGATAAGTTTACCTGTTCTAAAGACATTATGGACTAACAAAAGATGCTGAAATTCACAATTAATTTCAAGTCACTTACATTGAACCATACACAGTTTCCAATATACCATTTACTTATTTGTGTAGTTCAACCTAGGATTATGCCAAAACAGAACCATTAAAATATTACAGAGTCATACAAGAAGAAACAAAGAGTTGTTGACCTAAAACTTTCTGTGAATATGTAGTATAATAACATTGTAATTAAGCTCTGAATCTCAAGATTTAGATGGAGTGAAAGAAACTTAAATGTTTTAGAAGTCTATTAGAATGTTTTCATTATAAAATTTAGCAGTTTAAAGTATAAATCTAAAAATTCCAGGGTCTTCTTTAAACACAGAAACACGAGTGTGGGCTCACTCCCTCACCTGTTTCCTCCTCTTAACACCTGGTTGTGCTACATTAATTTAGAAATCCCAATTCAATGCTTCTTCATCAGAATAAAGGCCGTAGTAAATCAGTATCTTTAGAATTTGCTAATGACCATTAAATATACATTTAAGAATAATTCTAAAAAGGTGGATTCCAGCTAATTAAGCAAAATCCTCCTTAAACTGTACTTCCACCACTGGAACTTGAAAAAATTATGTAATTACTTCATTTGAACAGAATCGTAATAGGTAATATTTATTTATTTATTTTTACTAACCACTTTAAGCATTCTCTCCTTTTTCTATCAACTCAAAAAATATAACTAAAATTAATTATTATGTATCCAGGTCAAAATGTATTTATTAATATCTATATTATAGTTTTCAATGAATTATTTCCACCATTTTCTTTAGTTCAAAACTATTATTATTTTCAAGTCCTATCAGTACCAGTAAATGTAGCCTCCATATTCCAATGCTATGCTTCAAATTTTGACCAACCATTTAGGTCACTCCTTTCCAGTATCATGACTCCAACTATCCTTTAACCCCTTGAATCTATATTAATCCTAATGCTTTGCCACCATATCTATCTTGTATTTCATGGTCAGTCGGTGGTCATAATTATTCCCTTGACTCTTGTTATTCTTGTCATGGTACTACGAACACTGTGTCAAGCTCTCTGTTTTCATAGCACTCCTTGCCTGAAGTTGAGTATAGAAGGGCAAAGATTATTACTCCAACAACCAGTCTCATGTTTTATTCATTATCACAAGCCACATGCTGCCAGAAAAACCAACTTGGCAAGAACACACTGACAATCTCACATTTATTTAAGCCCCAAAGAGATCAACCATTCTGGTTACAATGATGACCTGGATACTCAGGATGTTCCAGAACACCAGCCAGCTCAACAAATCTTAATGCACACATGTAGGATTGTTTAAAGTCACTAATTATCCTAATTACCTGGCCATCTAAGATCAGTGACCTAAGACAGAACGATAAACTACATTATACCACTATCTTAGACCTGCTAACCCCTACTCCCTTTCTCCACTCGTTCCTCCAGCATGCAGAAACAATCTGCTCATACTTTTGTGGGTAAGAAGAGCCCAGAAAAGTCTGGAATGACTCAGAGATTCTAGTTTAAGGGCCAAATTTTCCCTAACTTTCAATATGGTGTGGTTTTCCCATAAACACATATTTTCAAAACAAACATAAATACATCTTGTGAAATGCAGTGTAAATCTTGACAAGCCCATGTGACAAGGAGGTTGTAATGAGTTTTGAGATTTTATATAACGTGTAAGCTTGTCTATACCTCTGAGCCTGCCACAGGACCAGATACTAGACCATATCTTAGACATTCTCTAATCTGTTTGCATCTGTGACAAATATATGCTGTTTTCTCAAGAATGTTACCATTGTATTTATTCAGTGTTATAAACATTTTTTAAATATATAAAATTAACAGAATGTGCTAATATTTTAGTAGTAACTACGAAATGTATTCAGTTTGCACATGTCATACTGGGTAAAGATCATTATAAGCAACAATCTGAAGGATGAGAAAGGGAGAATAGGAAAGTAGCTTAAGCAGATAAAAAATACCTTGTCAAGGAATGAACACCTTTGGAGAAAGCAGTGAGGCCAACAGTTCAGTGTTTCATTCATTCATATTTTTATATGTAACTTTTAATTCTGTATTAACTACTTATAAATTTCCTTTTCCTTTCCCCATGTTAAGTTAAACCTTGGGGTGGTAGTAATATAACTTATTTTGAGAAGAAATATGAAACGGGATGAGTCAGGAAAGATATAGCAGTGCTACAGATCTTGGTGAATGCTAGGTTGGTTGAAGCATTTAAGTGCTGTCCAGAGCACTTAATTGGTGTTTAATAGATAATTTTCATTTTATTATCTACCTTGATAACAGTGGTGAGTTATGGGGGGACATTGATAAGGAAAGATAGGGAAAATAAAATAAGAAAGCAAGCTGTGTGTCCATTTTTTACAGTATTTAGTGTTTGTCAGCAGATGATATTACAAAAACGAGAGAATAAAATTCTCAACATGGAAGAATGTGACGAGATCTTAATACTGATTTGAGCTGAAATTATATTTCTGAAATTACATCTTTCTAGGGCTGTTTTACACAGGCAACTAAATAAATCATCTCATGTTTAACAAATAAGTATCTTTCAAAATACAGATTTTATTTTTAACTTGGCAAAGCAGTTTTGCAGCTGTCAATGAATAACTCAGGAAAGTCTTGCCAACAAAAGAGCCATTACTGGGAGAAGAGAAATTCCAGAGGAATAATAGAAGGCTTACTTAGGGAAAAAATAATAATTTCACTGCATTTAAATACATATCTATATTCATCAACTGCATTTTTGTATGCATAAATGAAATGACTGGCCTAACAATTCCCATAAAGACTGTTAATATTAAGTCAATCAACAAATAAAATATAAACACCTTTACTGTGTTTGTTCTCAGGGAGCAAAGCAAGCCAAGAATGCCAACTGAAAATTTTTTCTAATCATTTAAAATTTATGGGAACTGACATTTTCCAGAATTGTGTTCACATCTGACTATTATACTTCAGTAAACTGAAAGATCTTTGGAAAGAGGAACCATAATGTCTTCTCTTTTTCTATGAAAGACTCCGTTGCCCAGTTTTAATATCCTAGAATTTGCTGTCAGGTTGCACTGATTTATATTCTGGTGTTGCCCCTTACTAGCTCTATTATCTAGCTCTCTGTGCCTCAGTTTCTCAACTAAAATTGGGGATGCTAATCACAGCACTCATGTTCTATGATTACTGGAAAAAGAAAATGTAAATATACTTAGGATGGTGCCTGGCAATGTTAGACCTCACTGACAAATGACCAGCTCATTTATGGCCCATTCTGGAGGGAGTGTTGATAACCATTAAAATAATAGTGACTGAAGAAATAGACATTCAAATGTAAAAGAAACAAAGGAAAAGGGAGCAGATGGTGGAGAGAAAATGCAAAAAGGGGAAGTGAAAATAAAGAACGTTGGCTCTATATTTAAATGGCTGGAATAAGAAGAAGACAAAAGAGACAATGTTCCTTCTAGGAAAGAAAAAAGTGCTGGTGATACTTTTTTAGAATTTATATAGGCAGATCTAGTACTTTAGATACAAAGCTCTAATTAAGTTAAAATTCAATATAGTTATTGAACTCAGTGCATAACGCAATTAATTATGTTGTATAACTGACCATTAATGCTCAACATATATAAGAAAAATCACTTCTTCCCCCAGCAGTCAGGGGGAGTATTTAATGGTGATTACTAAATATTTCCCAACAATCAATATAAAGGGAAGCTATTGTTTCTGAGCTGTGTCATACATTTTAAAAGATTGTTCATTTATTTTATTTTATTTCTTTTTTGTTCTATTCATGGTTAGAAATCGATCCATGCCACACGTGCCCACAGGGGAAAAGCTGGAGCACGAGGTTCTGTAGCCAGAGGTGGTCAGCGGCAGCTGAAGTTTCCAAAGAAAAGTCATAAAGTAGAAATAACACTGGAATTTGGAAGCAGAATTAGGAAAGATATAGCCATTTCATTTTCACATTCTATGGCATGATAAGTCTGCTATAGATATTTGCGCTTTTATGGTCAATGACGGCAAAGAGTAAGTAGCAACTGCAGTTCATGACTTACTCATATTAATTCTTTAGACCAAACTCTAGCATCAAGCAGTAATTCAAGGCAATTCCAAATTAAGACCTAAGTACTGTTTATGTATGACTCAGTCTTCACAGTTTCCAATTCTTTTGGGAAGGGAAAGTATTCAAGCATCCATCCTTCATAATATTAGCACAAATCTTGCTCTTCAGAATGACATTATCTTCTGGTTGATTATATGACATTTAAAATACAAACATATTATATATATTTTTTAAATTTAATTTTATTGTTGTTGTATTACATCCATCCCCTTTTTGCTCCCCTCTGTCCTCTTTTAAAATATTTTTAGAAAGAGCAACTTTTTAAAATACTGGTGTAGGTGATGGAGCACTTGGCAGAAATCACAGGCAAAGTCACTGACATATGAGGCTCAGGCTGATTTAAATCAGTAAACAACTGAGGAGGAGAAAAATCAACAAGGCGCTTCAAATGATGATGCTCTAAATTTTAAAGCATAAAAAGTCACTTTTGGAAAAAATGATGATACTCTAGTATAGTTTGTAAAATAGATCCTCTTTATGATATTGCTACAAAAGTCAAAGTTTAATTTAAGCTGTCCTATGATACTAGCATACCACTGTTCTGTCTAAATGTAAAAGAAATAATGCAATTCTATGTTTAAGAACCAATTATTATTTTTACCTGAATCCCATATTTTGTTAAATATAGAGTAAAATTACTTACATTATTCATTTATCTTTCAGAATAAAGCCTCATAAAATCCAACATTACAATTAAATTTAAACCTTATTATAGGAGATTCACTTTTATCATTTATTTTATGCTAAGTGTTCTTGTATATCAAGAACCTTATGTATATGTGTATTATGCTAAGAACTCTGGTTATAGTCCTGACTTAATCTCTTTGATAACTTGTTATGTTTGATTCTGAGCACAGAGGGGTTTTTTTGTTTTGTTTTTGCAAGATGCAAGAGAAATTCAGAAATTCAGTCAATCTGAGATTATCTAGTATTCACCTTCCCAGATAATGCAGTGGTGACATAAAATAGGAAAACATAAAGCAAGTCCATGCATCTCATACCTGAACAAAGACCTGTTCTATATTGAAGACATGTGTGTTTCTAAAGCATGATTATTTGCCCTAAGCCTCCTAATGTGTGAATGTCAAGAAACCAATAAATGCAATTAGTGTCAATAGCTTTATTACCCAATATGTCAATGATAAGGTGACTTTTGGAGTTAGTGAAGAAAATATGGCAAAAGCTGTGGTTTAGAGTATTAACATTAGACTGTTTAATAATTAGCATTTAAGCATGGAAATTGTTGCATATAGATTGGTGTTTAAACCCATGCTATCCATGCTTAAGCAGGAGTTCAAGACTATTGAGGCTTTCTGGGCGAGTAAATATGGCTAAAAAGAAAGTGTTTTAATAATATTCATTTCTATATCCTTTCCATTATGTTCTAGCATTATGTTTGCAACTATAAGCTCTTTCTTTTGACTTCAAATGCAATAGAATACTGATTGTCTTTTAATCTATTATTTTTCAAGTTACTATTCAGCATATCTACTCAGCTTCTGTGTAGAATATACCAATTTCACTAGGCCATATTTGGACAGTCTACGTACAGCCCTGCTATAGTTACAAGTCCATGTTTCTGCCTCTAATTCTATTGGTCCAACAGCAATAAGGATAAAATAGCCTCAAAGTATCTAACAGTTTTAGGTCTCAATCAACTATGCCACTTTTTTTAGAGAACTCTTTGTCTCTAGGCTTCGACCAAACTTTCAATGTGATTGGGAATGAACAACATTTAAGATGGCTCAGGCAGTACTATGCTAAGCACTTAAGCACTTAGTAGCATACACAGCCTCAAGAGAGAAACAAATAAACAATCAACCTGAATGAGTTGGAAGGCAAGATGATTATAGAAAATAAATTATATCTCTTATTTCTGTTCGGTGTGAGAATTAGTTTCAACATAGCCCCAACAACAATTGGATATATTGTTTTATTCATAAATAACAATAGTGCCAGACAAATGAGAAAAAAACTAGAACAAAAACTGAACTCTCAAACAGTCCCAGATAGACACAGAAATGGAAAGAAAATTGTGTTAAGTACACCTGTGAACTACACAACTAAAGGCAAAATGTAGATGAACAATTGTAGTTTTTTAAATATTTTATTTATTTTTTTATAGAGAGGGGAGGGGATAGAGGCAGAGAGGGAGAGAAACATCAATGTATGGTTGTCTTTCACCTGCCTCCAGCTACAGACCTGGCTGGAGACCTGGCTTGCAACCTGGTTATGTGCCCTGGCTGGGGAATTGAACCAGCGACCTTTGGGTTCTCAGGCTGGCGCCTTACCCACTGTGCCAATAGCCAGGGCATAGCAATTGTATTCTTATATCAGTTTCAGACTTAGGCAAGCAGCAAAAAAGTGCTGCTTAAGGCATTTCAAGAATTAATATGCAGTAGAACATCAAATTAAAATAAATGATTAAAAAAACTGCTCAAATAGTTCAGGAATACCAGCTACAAATACCTGGAATAAAGAACTAACCATTTCCTTCTATTCTTTTTGGTTCTTAGCTTAGGAATCAAGTTGTAAGGGAAAAGAACCTAGGTGGCTTGGATCATGGTTTTTGTGCCTAGAGAAGGCACCCTCCTTGATGAACAATCACAGAACTTCCTATTCAATGGGGAAAATCTCTATCCTTTTATCAGTGGGAAGAGAGATAGATATATGAAAACATAAGCCAGCAAAAAATGCACAACCTACTTCTATGCAAATTGAGAATAATTATTTTGGCCAAGAAAGAGAGATGAGGGGAAATAAGTTCATTAATTTCAGAGAGGGAGCGAATTAGAAATTCATTATCAAATAATTCAGACTCATGAAGTCAGATGGTAAAGTGTCTTCTCCATGCATGCTGATATTTCTGGACTTGGTTTATACCACCAATAGCACAATAAAAATTCTGATGCCTGATCCTGATAAACCAGATGAACAAGATCACTTACAGCACCCTTCTATGTCCCAGCTTCTTTCTGCCTGCCTGGGCTCTCTGTGGTTGGTCAGCTCTGATCACAGTAGCACTGCCGCTTAACAGGAGGTAAAAGAGCTCTCCCATTACAGAGCTACTCTAGGCAAAAGGAGGGCATGACTCCTGAGGTATTGTCTCTAAGTTCAATTGTCCCACTGAAAGAAAATGGCTTCCTTTATTACTCAGGTAAAAGAAAGTTACATGACTGTAGAATAAACTCGAATAAGGAATTTCCACTGGTAAACGAAAAAGCAATGAGAAGATGTGCTTGACAACCAGAATAGGAAACCCAAAGTAGAGTCCCAACACAGCTGCTCTGTTTTTTTGCTATTTGAATCCCAGCACCAACATTCTGCTAACCGCATGTTAATTGTACAGTGTGTGCAACATTATGTCTTAAAGGCTATTGTTGGATGGGTAGGTTGATCATATTAAATTGCTTTTCAAGTATAAAGGTAATTTCGTTTTTCTACAAAACATGCTATTTTCTCCTGTATTTAAAATATCAAGTTTTTTGAATATATCAGGCAATGCTTTAGTTATTACCATTCCCAGAGAACGCTTAGCAGGGTAAGTACTCTTAGTGCTGAACCACGTTTCCACCTTTACACTAACAAGACGCATTGACCAGGAGCAAAGAGGGTACGAGGAAATAAGACATCGTTTCCCGTTGAACACTCAGCTTGAAATGTTAGAACTCAAATGGTGGCTTGTATTACTGCTAAAAGAAATGTCAAGTTTCTTTTCACCAAAGGGTTGGTTAAGATTTTTTAAAACAAGACTATATGTGAAAATTAATATATGGAATAGATTCACAAAAAGTGTTGGTCTGAGCCACAGGCCTGGCTTACTGACCATTAGAAAACAGTGTCCAAGAGAGCATGGTCTCTGGGAGTTCAGGTGAATGGGTGAATGGGGCTGCCCTCCAGCCCTGCTAGTCTTACTCACTGTGACCTGGCTATGCTATTAAGTTTCCTAAGCCTCAGTTTTCTCATCTACAAAATGGAACACATAAGGGGACATGTTTAATAAAATATCTTACATGTATAAAATGTTTATCACAGTGTCTGAAACATATTAAGCATTCACAAAATACTAAGTTACTATTTTGT
This sequence comes from Noctilio leporinus, assembly GCA_004026585.1. Taxonomy (NCBI): domain Eukaryota; kingdom Metazoa; phylum Chordata; class Mammalia; order Chiroptera; family Noctilionidae; genus Noctilio; species Noctilio leporinus. The sequence goes on from PVIW01000953.1 coordinate 348,599, forward strand.
ATGTTGCTGAATCTATGTCAGAAGTGATTATTTTATTTTATTCATAAATCATCAATAATAATCTATTTTCATTGCTAGAGTGCTACTGGGGTCAAATGAGATAATATATGTAAAACTCTTGTAAAATATGAAATAGCATGTAAAAATATAATAGCAAAGTGTTAAATGAAATAATGAAGTATTAAAAGTAAATAAGAAGACTGACCCCATTACCTCCTCTGTAACAAAGATAGAAAATATTATAGTGAAAACAAACAAAAAAGAATGCATATCAGAAAGCTATAAAGTGGAATTCCTTGTATTTGTTGTCTACCAAGTCTAAACTGTCACCAGTGACTGATAAATGAATCACACCCTTTTAAATACGAGAAGTCAAGGACAAATACAGGGGTACATGTCTACCTTCAGAGTTTGGGAGCAAACACAGATAAAAATATCTTCTTTGCAACAACTGAATTGTTCAAAAATGAAATCAGCCATTTTTAGAAAGCCTGAAGCTATGATTGTCTATGTACTAAGTATATTGCATTACAGTAATGTGTATCATTATGATAGAAACAGAGTACCTGCTGAATCCAACTTAGAATGGGATGATCCTCAAAACAAAACAAGTTTGTGCAATACAACAACTTAACATGCAATGACTATGATATCCTAACAGAAGGGCTATGATAGAAAGTAGATGGAAAAAGGTAAGGATCAATTGGTGTCAACCTAACACTAATACCCAGTGACTATGTCCCTGACCTGCGGGCAGTTTGCTGTATCAAGCTTCCCTCGGCTTATGGAAGGAATCCTTCATACAATCTTTTATTCTTTAAATCTGGTTCTTTTCAATTAACCAAATACATTTGCCCACCAGAAGTGGCCAGTACAGATTTAATTAGTTCTATATTGGGTGAGTACCAGCTGACCCTACTGGCATTCTTATTTACACATCATATCTATAGGTAGGTCCATTAGGAATAAATCATGTGACATTTTATTGTAACTGACAAATGACTCACACCTGTGAGATGCTATGTGAAGCAGCTGGGTTGCCTCCATATATGTTTAGTGGCAGCAGGATCTTAGTTCAACTAACCTCCGCATTTTATAGATGAGAATAAGGCAATGCATATAAAAATAGTTATTGTACCATGAGTAGTAGCCAAGCTAGAAATAAAGCAGGGGCTTCTCAGGCTTGTTCTTTTCAATTACAGGATTATATAAATAGAATAAAAAATAAAAAGAAAGAGAGGGGGAGGGAAGAAAGGAGAGGAAGGGAGAATAGAAGAGTAAACAAGACAAAGGTAAATACTGGGTTTACAGATTGCAAACAAACAAACACACAAACAAACAAACTTGTTTTAATGGCTTACTAAAACAAAAGGAAATATCTGAAGTGTCCATATTCAGGGCATATTAATCTTTTTTCACCTTCTATTTCAATGTTCTTACATGATTTTGTGCTGGAATATCTCTTTTTCCAGTATTTTACACAAGCAACTATACACAAATATATTTGAATAACTTACTCTTTGGAAATAAATCATTCAGAACACTGACATTTCTCTCACTTTTCTTAAGTATCTTGTTCAGTGATCAAGTCCTTTAAAAATATTCAAGTAAAAAAGGAATAATAAATTATCAAAAATAACTGAAAAAGAGGAAAAGATGAAGGTATAGAAAAATATCCTAATACACATGCTTTACTCTTTCAGGTACATGTGGCAGGCCAGACTGCCCTGCTGTCAACCCTAGTGGCCCACATCTTTATGTAACAATCCCTTTCCTTGGAATGTGGATGGGACTGTGATTTACTTTGAACCAATAAAATATGGCAAAGGTGATGAGATGTCACTCCTGTCATTACATTCTGTGCCTGTTTATTGATTAAGTATAAAATTATAAAACATATATATAAATGATATATAAACTGCTATGAATTATATTTATTTGTTGTACTACCAAAACTGCAAAATAATAATACTGTCCTGTTTTCAGCTACTAATTTCTGCAACAGAAAACTAACACAGCTCTGTTCTACCGCAGTTTAGCCTAGTAATTCTAATAAATTTTCTCTGCAGTTACAAGATGGAACCGGGTACTCCCAAAATAAAAGCCTAGTTATATTTGGATAAACTACTCAATGTGGGGCAAGTTACTTAATTTTGTAAGCTTTGGTTTTCTCATGTGTAAGCATGGATATCATAACAACAACTTTTCAGGTTTAATGTGAGGATTAGAAGTAACAAATAAAAAATGCATGGCATTCAAAAAAAAATAGCAGCTCAAGAAATAGCCAAATCCTGGCCTGTCGGTTGGGGCCATGAGAGCCAGAATTTCTTAATATCACAGATTTACTTTCAAAGAGGACAGTAAACACAGAGACCCATCACCTGGCATCCTCTCACCCAAATCAGAGACTATATTGATGACATGGGCAGGTTACTTGAATTGAGAAATTCAAGCCATGGAACAGGGCAAGTCTTTGTAGGCTACAAGATTCAAACATGCAGCCTACATGAGTTTAATCACCTCTTCTCCTAACTCACAAAAGAACTGGTCACATATTGAAAAATGAAATTTTGTAGCTGGTAAGTATCTTTTTCACAATAAAAAAATTACAATCACTTAAGAGCTTAAAGTTCTTGGTTTAGTTCAGTAAAATCACTTAGCAGATCCCAGCATGGATTATAGTAATGTAATCACTCTCATATAAGTAAGTTTCTGGGGGAACATTAATCAAAGGAGAGTGAAGATGCACAAATGCTTTGATTTTACTGTTTGTATCTTTTCTTTTATTTCATCATATCTATTTCCATTTGTTGTAGTTCAAGAGTACCTGGGTTTTAACCGCAAAAGTGGGCACTCATTATTGTTAGAAATCAAAAGAGAATTACTCTACAATAATAAATGTCATAAAAAGTCGGCTATACCCTGGAGAAAATTTCTCCATGTGAGAACTAATAAAACCACAATTCTTCTTCAGCTAGAATTGCACATTATCAGGGCAGGGTGGTACAAATATCAAAATTCTGACTCAGGGGGAAAATCATTATTTAATCGCCATATAAGAGAATGGAAGTAGGACTTTAATATACTGTAATTTCAGCTGCAGTTTTATATGTGTTGTGTGTGTGTGTGTGTGTGTGTGTGCGCGCGCGTGCGTATGTGTATTTGATTTGTCTGAATTGATAACATACAATAACAAACCACAGCATATTATCAGAGGATAGAACCTTTCAGTTTATTTAGAGAGTTTCTGCTCTAAATACATGCCGAACATGTTCACCAAGAAAACAGTCTCTAGAGGCAAAAGAAGCTATGAACTCTGGGAACTATTATTTCCTTGTACACTCTCAGTAATTCTGAAAGCTACATGGCAAAAAGAATCCAACATTCATAGATTTAGTTTTACATCACAAGGTAAAAATATTATTGGGCCACAAAGAACTGTACATTAACTAACATCAGTGTGAATGTTAACATTCCAAATTTTTAAGGCCTCAGTCCCACTATGAAATAATGAAAATATTCTTGATTGCTCTTCTTACTGAGATTTACAAAGGGTCAAATGCTTTATATATTTTCAGTGAAAAAATAATTTTATAACTGTTCTGAAATTTAATGAGATTTAGTGAGTATGGGGAATTCAAAATACATATTAATAAACTCAATGGTATATTTATTTTATTGAATAAACCTGAAATTCACATTTCTCACTATATTCTCATAATTGTAAATGACAGAGCCATACATATGATGTACTTCATAATGAAAACTGTAATAATCTACCAGATGGAAAATTGTAAGAATAAATTTTATAAGCACAATAAATATCACTGTACACATGATCTTTAGAATAAAAAATTTTAAATTATGTACATCTTTTATGGCCTATAAAAATATTAACATGTTAAAAATATTAGGTACTTTCAACAAATGCTAAAGAATAAATATAAAGACATATATAACTTAATCCATAGTTTAATGCTTACAAAAAAAAAGACTCAAAGCTTAGTTCATTTTATCATGGCAAATGAACAAGGACTTCAAAGAATATTGGAAAAATAGATAATGATTTCTTAAAATTGCCTGTGTCTTGGTAGGCATCTTGGAATTCTCTCAAATATATCTCACAACATTCACCAAAACTATAAATCAGGACTAAGATGCAATAAGAGGCAATATGGGAAAAAGACATTCTACTACTGAGTTACATCTGTCTTTATGTCAAAAGCAGGATTTCTAATATCAGAGACTCAAAATATCCAGAGTACATGTTCATTAAGAAAAGAATGTTGCCCTGGCTGGTGGCACCGTGGATAAGGCACTGGCCTGCAAACCCAAATGTCGCTGGTTCAATTCCCCAGCCAGGGCACATAACCAGGTTGTAGGCCAGGTCTCCAGTCAGGTCCATAGCTAGAGGCAGGTGAAAGGCAACCATACATTGATATCTCTTTCCCTCTCTGCCTTTCTCCCTACATCTCTCTTTAAAACTAATAAATAACCATACATTGATTCTTCTCTCCCTCTCTGCCTCTTTCCCTTCCCCTCTCTCTGGAAATAATAAATAAAATCTTTAAAAAAACTAATAAATAAAACCTTAAAAAATTACTTAAAAAAGAAAAGAAATGTTATAAAAATCATCATCATCTCATTCCTTGAATGGTACAAAAACGCTTATCTTTGTACACTTAGTTCTCCTCTTCCAGTAATGTACTTATTAAGCAATCATCTACGTCTCTGGCACTGCTTCACAAACTCACTCCTCTTCTGAAGGTAACTATGTTCCAAGCACCAAGATCCTATTTGCAAGTCCCTGAATGTAACCTATTGTCTACTACTGGCTTTCATCCTTGCCTTCCTCAGCCTAGAGTATTTTTCAAACACCCTCTTTTCTCACAGCCTTATTTGACTCTTATAAATGCTGTTCATTTTTCAAAATATAGCAAACATATATTTCCTCTCTAATGTCCTCAGTCACCACAGCAGGAATTAATCACACCTTCCTTGGGGGCTTCCTAGCATTGTGTTTATACTTAACTTCTGACACCTGTCACTTCATGCATTTTGTTATGCCAATTTTGGAACACATTTTTCTCCCCCATTAGATTGTAAAATTATTTAGGTCAGGGATAACAACTTAGTAAACATCGGCTGAATTTAATTCAATCCCTAATGTTCTGCATGAAATGCACAGAAAAAAATTAAAATACTTGTTTGGCTCTTATTACTAAAATATATTCCTCTCCAACTTCACAATTATTTCCAGCAGTTCTTGGGTACTGATTATGACATGGGCAGTTAATAAATATCTCCTCTAATTTGAGATTGCATACAAGGGACACAAAAACTATGAAATATTTTTTTTCCTGAAGCCCAGATATAAAGTCACAGTAAATTGTTTTCTTTACTACACCTCAACTAAATTGTTAAGTAAATTAAAATTTTTATAACCCTGACTAAACCAGTAGTTATCAACTTTTTGGTAAATGAGGATCTCAATTAAATATCAAAAATGCCAAGACTCTCTACAACACTGCCTTATCTGCAGCTGTTTCCCAACATTTAGAACAGGGCCTAGCTCACTGTTCTTCAAGCTGATTCCCTCCTATGTTTTATGCCAATATTTCTTAGCCCCAGCAAGTCTTCAATCAATTGACACTACCACTTGTTCACTGTCCTTCCCATGCACACCCTTCATGCTCTCACTTTCCTGATTAAACCCAGCTCTCCTCAGTGTCTACCTCCACCTCTGGGCAGGTGAAGGCAGCTGAAAAGAGACACTCCCCTGTGATGTGCTCTTACATTTGAATCCTTTGTCAGGATGCATCACTAGTGACACCAGAGAGTTACACTGAGTCGACCTTCTCTATTACCCTCCATGAAAGAACTGGCATCATATTTCACTGAGATGTTGTACTTTATCCCTATAACGCAAGAAAAAATAGACTCACGAAGGCTCAGGGATGTGTCCAGGTAAAGGGGTTTAGCATTCGAACTTGGGCATTCTGGTGCTCTTCAAGTCAAAAAAAAATAGACGTTCATTTGCTTGGCGGGCATAATAATACATAGCATTAGAAGAAAATTAGTTAGACAAGCTTGGGTTTGAATTATGATAATGCAATTTACTAGTTCCCTGACCTTTGTCATATTATCTAAGTTCTCAGACCTTATGTTTTCTCATCTGTAAAGCAGGGATAACAATGCTGGATTACAAATAATTATTACTTCCCCTTCTGTTTATATAGAGGTTGAGTCTTAGTATCATACTGAGTAAAACATATGGCAGAAATGTCATAAGTACACCCTGTACATTAGAAAACAAAAAAATAAAAAATAAACAGAGAAACATTCACTAAAGCATGCATATTTGTATTCATTTCATTGCATTTTGAAATTTTAAATGTTATTGGGAATTACTACCTTAACCCCAACTGAGATGTGAGCATAAGCTGTAAAAGAACTAATTTTATAGGAGAACATACATAAAGAATAGTGCACAAAGTACCCCATTATAGGAAGCCTGGAATGATAATTGCTCTAATCGCCAACCCCAGCTTACAACAGTGTGTGTTTGTGTTTATTTCATTGTTGTTACTTAACTGTATAGTCATATGGTCTGCAAAGCAGCCTACTCCTACCTTCCTTCAAATTGTGGCAGAGATAAAAGATAGAAACAAAGGCCCCCTACTGTCACTTGAAAAGCCAGCCACTTAAAAATATTATCCACGAGAACATTTTGAAACCATCTTTCAAACCCTGCTGCCTCCCGTTACCATATTGTGACAGGTAAGAAGAGAGAATAAATCTTCCAAGCCACTATTTTTTTTCTGCAAGTTGCAGACTTATTTCCTTCTCAAATTAAAGCCTTCACTTTTGCTTAATTTTCATTGTCCTAATAATTCATCACAGTCAGCTTGATGTCAACGCGAGAGCAGAAAGGGAACTTTGCTGGCACGTAACAAATTCATATTTGAGTGGAGAATTTATTCAGGGTAAATAGCCATGATATGCAAGCCTAGTTTGCCAGACAATGTTAAAATACAGCTGTATATAAATAATCAAAGAAGGCTTCTTCAAATAAAATTCTATATTATCTATGATTAGTATTTAATTTTTCAATTTCAGATAATGTACCATTACTAAAATGGCTATGATTGAGGTTGACTTTGGTGTTCCTCTTATTTCACTAAGAGCACAAATAAATATATAATTAAAATATCAAACACATCAACCTATTGACAGATGTTGAAAATTAATGATTAAATGACAGTGTAAAATACTATCTTTTTAAAAATATATATAGCACATCCAGTCTGCACTCTAGTACATAATAAATGAAGAAGTAAAGGCTAGGAACAGTGAAAGAAATTTTGGAATATTAATGTGAATTCAGCTTTCACTGATACATCCTTGCTTTTTAGTAATAATAAATAAATTTTGTGTACATAAACAAATGAAATAAAACAAAATCGAAGCAGCTGGGGGAACTACAAGACAGAGAACCTACATTTCACTTCCTTTGGCAGATGTTTGACCTTCTAGGATGTGCCTTTGTGTACAACTGTTAAGTACGAACATATCCCTAAAATAATCTTTGCTACTCAGAGTGGAAAGTCCCTAAATGCCAGGCATTTATGATTTTACTTGGTCATTAGAAACATCAGAAAATGCAAATTTAGGATTCAGAACAGTGGACACATTTAAGAACAGAATAGGGCATGATCTTTGAAAAAGTATTAAAATTAAAAATATATTAAATACTCCAATAGATAAATCTCCTTTAATCACAGTATCTTTATATTATACTAATTTTATATTCTACATTATACTAATTTTATTCTCTACTAGGAAATTACAGCCCGATCATCACATTCAGGAGCAATTAAAGTTGACACAGAGCATGAGAGGTCAGCCATAGCCCTTGGGATTTTCTCCTGGTCATTTTCTAAGGTTGAGTAAGCATTAAGATGTGCCAGAGCCCTGGCTGGTAGTACAATGGATAAGGCACTGGCCTGTGAACCCAAGGTCACTGGTTCAATTCCCAGCCAGGTCACATAACCAGGTTGCAAGTCAGGTCTCCAGCCAGGTCTGTAGCTGGAGACAGGTGAAAGGCAACCATGCATTGATCTCTCTCTCTCTCTCTCTCTCTCTGCCTCTCTTCCTTCCCCTCTCTCTTAAAAAAATAATAAAAATCTTAAAAAATAAAAATAAACGGATGTGCCAGAAAGGCAGAGCTGCTACATGTTATAAAAACAGATCTGTGAAGATACAATGGAATCCTCCGTTTACATGAGATGATGCCATGCTCAATCCAGCCTCTGACTAATAGGTGTAGTAGTCATATTTTCCTGATTATCACTGAGTTCTAGTAGTTTACTTCTGAGGCCTCGTGAGTTCCTGGAGTGTGTAGCTTAACTGAGGTGGTGCTCCAGGAATACCTACCTGCAAATTTTGCGGAACTTCAGAGCAAAGATTAGCCTAACTCTTTTTGGATAAAGACCCCATCCAGAGGAATGCAAATATTAAAGATTGTTTCCACAGGACACAGCACTTTTTCCTGCTTTAATGTTTTTAACAGCAAGTAAAATTCATGACTTTCATAATTTTAAAGTGATCTTCCAGCATGATGTTACTCATGTACTTCCAACTTCTTTTTCAGGATGTTGACATCTGCCTACCTTAGTCATTGTTTTGTGCATGATTCCTTATTGTGCTTGTTCAGAAATTACCAAACAGGTGGAAAAAGGTCTTAGACCTTGGTACAGAAATTTATGTTCTCATAATTGATTAAGTACCATTAAAGAAGAAATTTCTCAAGCATTACAGTATAATAAATTAATTTAAAAATAATTCTTGTTTATGATTTGATTTACACTTTCTGAATTTCCTTACCCTATATATGGTGCCTGTTTTTCAGTCATAACACACAGAAGTTTGACTAATTGATGATTGCTCTGTAGTTCTATGGATGGGCAAACCCTACCCAAAACACTTATTTTTTAAAGCATAATTTTGTTAATTAAAAAACAAAAATCAATCTCTGTGTTTATTATGAACACCCACAGAAATAAGCATTTTGTGTTCATTAAATTTCTTCTTCATTTTTGACCAGCTCAATTCAATATAATATGAAGGGAAATGAATTAATTTTTTGGAAAAATATATGCTCTAAGAGTTTTGATAAGAAGCAACGATGCAAACCTTTCCCCTAAAATAAGAAAAGTGTCAAGAAAAATAAGATTCTAAATATTAAAAAAAAAAAAAAGACAGAGAAATAGACTTTTGGTGTTATCTCAAATGATTCAATTAAAATAGCCTAAGGCCATCTGTGGTACCATAGGAAAATATTTGGTCTCTGGTTTATCTCTGGTTCCTGGCACAGAGTCCCTAAACTCTTAAAGTTTCATCATTGAAAAAGGTGATAGGAGTGTCTATTGTTCTCTGTTAATGAAATGAGGTGACTCTTGTCAAGACCCCTAGACAGCTTCAGGATGGAGCTAGGTCACCAAAAACACCAGACCTCAATTAGGAGTTTGGAACTTTCAGCTTCACACCTCCCCAACCTCCTGGTTGGTGAATTAGGCTGAAAAGGGTACCCATCAAGGTGCTGGGAGGGTGTTTCTCTCAAAGGGAGCATGGAAACTGTGCTCACACCCTCTTCCAGACCTCATCTGTGTATCTCTTCTGTTTGGTTCTTGCCTAGTTGTATCCTTCAGAGTAAACCAAGAAACACGTGTAAATAAAGTATTTTCCTGAGTTCTCTGAGTCACTCTAATGAATTATCAACCTAAAGAAGGGTTGTAGGAACCCCCAATCTATAGCCCATCAGTCAGAAGTACAGGTGGTTCAGAACGTGTCATTGGGATCCGAATGGGGATAATCTTGTAGTACCGAGCTCTCTAAATTAGGGAATCTGGGACCAACTTCAGGTAGATATTATCAGAATTCAATTGAATTAGTTGACACCTGGTTGGTGTCAGGGAACTAGAGAAGTGCTATTGGAAAAGACACATGTATTTGGTATCAGGAGGAAAAAGAAAACCTCTCATTTGGTATCAGATGTGATGTGAGGAAAAACAATTAAGGTCAGTACAGTGTTTCAATTGTTAGTGCTCCCTTTTCCCAAAAGTAATAGAAGAAGACTACATGTTCCAGAGAACTCAGAGTTTCCCTTTTGCTTGCTTCCATAAAATAAACTTCTTTCTTTATATTGAAAGCAAAGCCATTGGCACTATCACATATCTTTCTGCTATGTTGGTTCTACCACCAAGAGAGTTGGCATAGTTTATTAAGCTAATACTTTGGTAAAAAACATATTTGTGGAATCACATATTCTAATGTTTTGTACAAGCTAGGGAAAAATAAAATGGTAGAACCTCTGCTTTTCTATTGAAGATTTTTTATTTGCTTGTTTCTTAACCCTAGTCTGTTTAAGGAATCACTTTGTTCTTTTTGTTATCATTGTTCATGTTCTTATTATTTTTAATAGTTCAGATATGCAATTGTTTATAAGGTGCCTTTCAGGAATAAATAAAAAGAACTTTTAAAGAAATTAATCAAATGGAAAGGGAAAGCCATGTACAATTTGTCTTGAGTTGAATTGATTGCAGGAAAGTACTTGACACACACAGTAGCGTGTTGCTGACAACCTGAAAATGATGTGCTATATCTCACCTCCTCACTCTCTTCCCAATCTTTTCAAACAGGGTTCTACGTTGTGCTTGGTTGGCTTCATCTCTAAAACCCAAGAGTACTGTTAATTCAAACTTCTATGATGCTCTAGCTTCACTCCGGCCCTTGAGAATCCAGGCCTCCATAGTTCAAGGGTGAAATTGGACAATACTCTATTTTTATTAGTAATACTTCTCCAAAAAGGCCTGGTAATTAATAATGTCATAAATTATCCAGAAATATATATTTTTTATTTTATTCATTATTTTTAGAGAGATGAAAAGGGAAGGAGGAAGGAAAGAAGAGAAGCATCAATGTGTGGTTGCCTTTCACCTGCCTCCAGCTGGGGACCTGGCTGGAGACCTGGTTTGCAACCTGGTTATGTGCCCTGACTGGGAATCAAACTAGTGTCCCCTGGGTTCACAGACTGGTGCTCAATCCACCAAGCCACACCAACCAGGACCAGAAATAATTTTTACAAAGCCACTCAGTTACAAGCACTATCCATAGCTGTAGAGTAAGGCAGGGACTAATATAGTGTCAGATTTCATTTTTGTTCATTTATTTTTATATTTTTTTCACCATCATTTATTCCTCCTATACCCTCTTTAACTTCCACCCAATCCCCTCCCCTGAAATCCTCACACTGTTGTCCATGTTCAGTTCTTGTTTTGTTTTTTACCTTGTTTGCTCAATTCCTCTACCTCTAGCCATCCCCCCAGAGCTGTCAGTCTGCTCTCTACCTATGAGTCTGCCAGATTTCTGCTGAGATTTTAAAAGAATTTTGGTTTATGTTTCTATAAACCAAAACTTCAAGTCATTTTATATTTAAATGAAAGTAAAAAATACACATATTTTAAACTCTATCCTGGGGGTTATGCCCTAATGGCCACTAGAATGAGGTAAGTCAAGGTAGCTAAAGAAAAAAGATGAAAAGGAGAACCCCAGAGTGTTTCAATTGTATGTAACTTTATTGAGATTCCAGATTCTGTGCCAAGAATGAAGGGCATAAATATAAAAAAATAAATAAAAAACATGAAAAAAGCATTCATAAATCTATAATAAATGATTGAATAAATAAATAAATAAATAAATGGGAGCTAACAGGCAAATCTATGCAGAAAAATTCCAAATTATTTATGTAGATCCTCTGCCCTTGAGCAGGTGGAACATAACACTCCTGAAGCATGAGCTACATGTAGTGACTTCCCTGCAAAGAGCGCAATGTGGAAAGGGGCACAGAGTAAACACACAGTGGAGAAACCGGACTGACACTCTCAGCTTGGTGATCAAGGGCAGTATCAGTGGTGAAAAGTCATGTTGATCATATAAACTCTTGATATTTTGTAGTGAAAATATCACTCTTCCTCTGTGGTTTTCTTCCCAAGAACACACAGCACCAGTTTAATCATCAGAAAAACATCAGACAAATCCCAATGAGGGACATCTTACTCCTCCAACCTATCAAGGTCATCAACAATGCAGAAAGTGAAAAGCTGTCACACCTGTGGTAGCTTTCGTTAATAATCAGGTATCAACATTTGTCCAGCAGTTGCAAGTGCCCCATATTAATGTTGGATGGTAATAATAAGGTAAACGAGTGCAAGGTATATGAGAACTCTGTACTGTTGCCACAATTTTTCTGTAAACTTAACATTATTATAAAGGAAAAAACTTTATTTAAAAAATGTACAACCTTTGCTTCCAAGTAGTTAATGGTAAGAGATACAGACATTGGAAAGAAACGCTTCTTGATTTCCTAGAGAATATTCCACTGTGGTTATAATTATGGAGGGCTTAACATTATAATGCAGCCAATAAAGTATTTAAAAACTTGACAAATATGCTCATCTGATTTAGAACTGCATCAAGTCTCTGCTTATTCTGTGGTAGACATTGACTTAAATTCTGAATTGTTCTTATGTCATATACACAAGAATTAAAGTTTAAAAGATTAATTGCAATTCCTTCTCTTCCTAAGCTATGACCCCAGTAAAGAGAATGAAAACTTAATATACCATTATTTATTTGTGGGGATTATATCATATCTTTAAGTTTGCTCTTGTAATTTTCTGGTCATAAACATTGAATAAAATGAATTTCCATCTATATCCATTCACTGGAGCTATTGTAAACAAACAAAAAGTCTCCAAGTACAAAAGAAGAAGAGAAAAATAATACACTTAGAAATGTATCATTCTTTCACCCATTCCTTTTCCTAAATTGGATTCAGTCACACAATCTTTCTTTTAAAAAGAATAGATTTCTATAATTAAAAAAGGTCTTTTTACTGCAGTTTGGATAACTTGTAAGTGATGCTGAAGCTTTATTCTCTAAATTTAAGTTACTGCTGCATTTTTCTCTCAAATAGTTTGCATGTTTCCTATTTCATTTTTAGATCTGAGCCATACTAGAATTTATTTGTGGTCTCTGTAATAGTAAACTGGATGTTAGTCATATAAAATGCATTGAGTGGTTTTATCTCTTCTGTTAGCTATATAATAAATCATCCTAAAATTTAGCAGCTTAAATCACAGGACATTTATTAAATTTTAGTTTCTGTGGGTCAGCAATTCAGTACCAGTGCGGCTGGAAAGTTCTGGCTGGGACTCTGTCATGCAGCTGTCTTCCTGTTTTAAACCAGGGCTGCATTCTATCTTAAGGCTGGACTGGGGAAGTATTTCCAAGCTCACCCACACCTCTGTTGGAAGCACTCAGAAGATCCATTTCCAGCTCCGCTCACTTGGAAGTCTTCACAGTTTAAGTTGGAGTATGGCAGCTGGCTTCCTAAAAGTGAGTGATCACAGAGAGAGAGAGAATGAGAGAGGAAGCTCAAGATAGAGCCATAATACTTCATCACATCTTGGAAGTGAAAACCCATCATTTATGCAGTATTCTTTCTTTTTTTTTTAAAAAAGATTTTATTTCATTATTTTTTAGAAAGAGGGGAAGGGAGAGAGACAGAGAGGGAGAGAGATATCAATATATGGTTGTGTTTCACCTGTCTCCAGCCACAGACCTGACTGGAAACCTGGTTTAGCAACCTGGTTTTGTGCCCTGGCTGGGGAATTGAACCTGCGACCTTTGGGTTCGCAGGCCGGCGCCTTATCCACTGTGCTACCAGCCAAGGCTATGCAGTATTCTTAATGAAAAGCAAGTCAGTAAGCCCTGAGCACACTGGAGAGGGGAGCAGGATTCTAGGAGGCAGGGATTATTGGAAACTTTCTTAGAAGCTGCCGACCGCAACTGGTAACTAGCATCTTTCCCTTTCTTCTGAAAATGTTATATGTACAAGCAATAAGGCTACCACAAATAGCACATAACCAAACAAAACATGATAGCTTTCATTTTTTTTTCACAGAACTGGAAGACAGATAATACGCAGGGGTGAGCAAAAGTAGGTTTGAATTCAAGTACGTCAGGGGCAGTGGGGCTAACCCAAGCAGGTCACTGAAGTTCAAGTTTGTTTGCTGATTTTTAAAGACTGTGAGAACATGTAAATAATGAAGGTTAGCAATTCAAGCACTCATGAGATCGTACCAAAGTGTGCTGTGCCATTGTGACAACCTTTTCAGCTAATGAAGCTATTGTAATAATAATAACTTGCACATCTTTTTCCATATGAACAGCAATAAAACTACTTTTGTCCATCCCTGTATTACAAAGTAACCATAAGGGCTATCAGAATCAGCAGTAACCTTCCAAAAACTACAAGGAAGTAGTGAGAAGTGAAGAAAATGGTAGGGAACGTAAATATTGCAGTAATAATTAGGATGATCATATAATTTGTCACCCAAGCCAGAAAAAAATTGGTATAGTTTAACTTACTGTGAGAAATTTATATTTAATGTATACGAGAGACCATTATTCATTTCCCAAATCATCTAAATTTGATAATTAGCATTTTTATACATCATTGGTAAAGTTCAAATTGGCATAAGCTCTATTTAGGGTAATATTTGAATACCTATTAAAATGATAAATACATGTACTCCCTGACTCAGTAATTCTACCTCAGGATATTTAGCTTTTGAATATCCTACACAAACATAATGTTATTTATAGCAGCATTATTGTAAAGCAAACATTTAAAAACCATATAACTATCAATAGATAGCTAGTTCAATTAAGTAAAGAGAAAGGGGACTGGAAGATCAACCCATGCCTGTATGAGCAATTGATATTTGACAAATGAGACAAGAGCATACAATGCAGCAAAGACAGTGTTTTTAATAAATGGTGTTGGGAAACTGGTCTGGTACATGCAAAAAGAAGAGGAGAGGAGAGGAGAGGAGAAGAGA
>PVIW01000954.1:0-74744 GCA_004026585.1 Noctilio leporinus
TACCAGTTGATCCAAATTTGTTGAAAGGCTCCGCTTAACAGAGCCTTGTGCTAGTCGCTGGAATGGTTGGCGAACTTGCAGCGCGCAGTGCGTGTGTTCCGTATGTCAGGTATTCTGCTGGGTCTCGTGATCTGAAGCCAGAAGTCGCTGCCCCTCCGCCCTGTGCCCTGCAAGGGCTCTGCAAGCAGTGGAGGAGCTGGGGAGAAAGGTTTCAGAACCAGTCCAGTTGCTGGTCGAGGCTGCGCCCGTGCCCAGTCCCATTGGCTGCTAGGAAGATACGACCTAAAGAGTTTCCACAGAGTGTCCCGATTAGAAGGTCATCACTCACCTCTGCCAGAGCAGTTTTAATGGAGGGCAGGGGACAGAATACAGGTTGCAGTTGAGGAGTGAATGGGAAAGGGTAAAAGAAGTGGTGACTGAGCATGGACTTAAATTGCTATAAATTTGACATAAGGAGAAACCATAATGTTATGATTGGCAGCTGTTATTTATTGAGAATGTAAGATGTGCCTGGCGGTGCTCTAAGTGCTTTCTTTCACATGTATTCTGATCCATTTAGTCCTTACCACGGTGTCGGAGAAAAGGGGACTATTTATTTTACATATTGTTAGGGATAAGTTGAGGAGTAGAGAAGTCTAAGAGTAAACTAGTATAAATTAGGAATAAACTAGTCCAACAGTTAGACCCAGGTGGAAAAACGCCTGCTGGCACCTGCCACCAAAGCTGTCCTCCCAGGAAAAGGCCATGTAGTGGGAAGAACCAGCTGACTTTTTATAGTTGGAGGGGTTTGAGTAAATTCAAAGCTTGAGGGACCATATGAATCAGAATAGAATGGGGATGTCCCTCCCGAACAAGGCGGGGAAATGGCCTCAGGTAGGGTTCAGCGCTCTCTCTCGGGCTGCCAGGGTGAGGAGGATATGAGGTTGAAGTGGGGGCCATGGTGCCCATCAGAGGGAACCTCAAAGTTGAGGGGTCCGTTCCATTCTGTTCTTGATTTTGCCTTTGGTTCTGGTTATGGGAGGATGTCTAAAACTTTTGTGTGTGGTTTTGAGGGGAACCACAGATTTAAGCAACCCATGCTATTAGAAAATGTGAAGAAAGATTGGACTGTTTCCTCTATCTCTCTAATACTCACAAGTTCTACTGGTGTAAAGGAAAACAGCATTACCTTTTCAATCTGATTTCCCTTTTTTATAGTTGTAAAAATATGCATAACATAAACTTTATTTTTTTGACTTTTTTTAGGTGTACAGTTCAGTGGCCTTCTGTACATTCACACTGTGGTATAGCCATCACCACCATCCACATCCAGAACTTTTTCATCTTTTCGAAGTGAAACTTAGTAAACAACAATTTTCATTTTTCCCCCTCTTCCCAGCCCCTGGCAAGCACCATTCTTTTCTGTCTCCATGAGTGTGACTTTTTTAGGTGCGTCATATGGGGTAGACTCATGCAGTAGTTGTCCTTTTGTATCTGTCTTACTTATTTAGCATAACATCCAGGTTCATTCATGCTGTAGTACGTGTCAGAATTTCATTTCTTTTCAAGGCTGAGTAATATTCCATCATGCATATGCCGCATTTTGTGTATCCATTCATCTCTTGGTGACCATTTGGGTAGTTTCCACCTTTTGGCTGAAGCGAGTGATGCCACTGTGGATGGCAGTGTACAAATAGCTGTGCACGTGGCTGCTTTCACTTCTTTTGGGAATACCCTCAGAACTGGAATTGCTGGATCAAATGGTAATTCTGTCTAAGGTTTTGAGAAACACCCACAAGATTTTTTACAGTGGCGGCACCATTTTACATTCCCATCAGCAATACCTCGCCAACACTTGTTGCTTTCTGAGCTTTTTTGACGTAACCATCCTAATGGGTGTAAAATGGTATTGATTTCCCTTTTTAAGTGAAATAAGTTGACAACTTTCATTTTAAGGTTTTTGAAGGTTCATTTTCTGGCATGATAGTATTCTTTAAAATGAATAAATACAGTTAGTATTTTTAACTGTGTTCTCCTAGTTGTCACTATTTGCTGACATTATTCAAAATACGTCTGGGACCAAAATAAGTTGGACTTTAACTAGAGATCCCATCTGAGCGGATCACTAACCCTTTCCGTAGTGGTTTTCAAGATAAAAGTACATGATGACGGAAATGTCCCTTAAGAGCTTATTAAGAAGCCAGCAGTGACTTTGGCTTTGAAGGTAAAGTAGATCATGATCTCTGAGGACTGGAAGGATTTCAGAGTTCCATTTGATAAATCTTTCCCTGGTCTCGCTTAGCTTTCAGAAAGTTATAACGGAAAAGTTTAATCAGGGTAGGAATTTTGCAGCTGTAGTTTTGAAATTATCATTCAATCCACCTTTTACCTGATAACATCTAAGCAAAGCAGAAAGCTACGCTAATGTACTGTAAAAAACCTCCATTATGTAAGCTGGTGAAGATATGCTTTGACGACATCATGGGAAGCATTTCCAAAGTACGGATGGCACATTATTAGAGGCATCTCTGGCAGGGGAGGCGGGGGGATGCTAATTATTTATGAACAGTTTGAGGCTCTTGCTTTTTTCTCGGTTGCATTCTAGTCAAAACAAGGAAGTGGTTTACTGAAGCTCATTGCATGTTCCCATAAGAGTAGAGCTAACAGGAACTTAGGACCTGACCAAGAACTCCATAAACTGTGGAAAGGACCAATGACATGACCACAAAGAGAAAGACTTCAAGACTGTTTTGCTCATTGATACAGCCACGCTGGGCCCCAGAATGTGTAACATAGAGTAAATGTGCAGTACACACCGCGGAGGTTGGACCCTCCACGCTAACAAGCACTTAGAACATGTGAGAGGTGCAGCTGTGCTCAGGTTGCATTTGAATTGCATACCACTGCTAATGGTATCTATAGAGTATTTTGCAGTGTAGAGGATCATCTCCAGAATTACTAGAATGACTTACACTGTTGAACTGGGGTTTCCGTTTGCACTCCTGAGTGAATTTGCCCCTAGCAAACTTGAACCATTCATCAGAGCTGTCCCCAGTACGCACCCTTTCAGCGGACTGTGAAGGCAAGCCCGCTGACAAGGGCAAGGGGACAGAAGGGATTGGAGGTTGGGACTGTGCTTGACTCTGGTGACCTTTTTCTTGTCAACTCCCCACTATAAGGCCTTTTGGCATCACGTGAGGAGTGCTGTCACCTTGCTGCAGGCCATCCAGGGGCCTCGGAGACTAGACCTGGGTGGGACCGCTTCTCTCTTTTGCGAGTTGGGGCAAGAAGGACTGAATGAATCAAGACAATGATAAAACTTGTCAAAGCATCTCCTCATACCTGCTGGACATGAAGGATGGTCTGTCCTGCATGATTTCACCTAAGAGTGTTAGAAGTGTATCATTAGCCTAACTCTTCCGAGAGCTTGGGTTTCTCCTTGAAAGAGAGCTTGCGGATGTCTCCTTGAACAATACAGTGTCCAAACTAGAGTGCTTACCCTGTATCAGAGACATCCTCCATATGTGGGGGGGATTTTTAGTTAATGAAGACTGAGGGCTTGTGTTGCTATAAATGTATAAACACTATTCTGATTCAAGATTTAAGTAGTTAGTTGCAATAGAATCAGCTGTTTGCCTCTCTGGCTTCTGTGACCTGACATCTTGCCAGCAGAGCGCCTGAATTTGCTATGACGAAACCCATCTGTCCTTTCTGCACTTCCCCTACCTGTGACTTCGTTCACGTTGGTGTTGAAGCCTTCCTGTGTCAGGTGACCTAATGCCGTGTAAAAGGGAGGCAGTGAGTGCTGAAGAGTGATCTTTGGAGGCAAACGGATGTGCCTCAGATTCTATCTCTGCTCCTTACTTAGCTGATGACCTTGGACAAAAAAACATGACTTTCCCTTGCCTCAGTTTATTCATCTGTACAGTGGGTTAATGAAAGTAGTGCCCACTCTAAGGATTCTTTTGAGGAGTAATGAGAATTTGCGTGTAGTGTTGAGTGAAGTAGCACAGCAGTCACTGAAGAAATACTTGCTCTTATTTTTATGGTGGCCTCCTACGGTTTTCTTGGCACCAGAAAAAAAGGCAGGAGGGAAGGAAGGACTTCCTGGAAGCTGAGACTGAGTACGGGGCTGGCATTGTGCCATTCATGGCCTTTTGGGACAGGGGAACTGTGGGGCAGGTGTGGCTGCTGGTCAGCTCCTGGCCTCAGACAAGTCACCTGGCCTCTCCAGACCTCAGCAAATGTATTTGTAAAGCAGGTTTGATTTCCCAGTTCCTGTTGCAGATTTGAGAGGTGCCCCGCCTGGCCATCCTTAGTTGTATAGGTACATCCACACCACTCTCCAGCTCCTGGAGGAAGAGGCCTGCCCCTGTCCAGGGGCTCACTCTCGGGAGGAGAAAAAGTGGCCAGTGGATAAGGAGAAGGGTGTCCTTGGAATAAAAGTGCAGGCGTACCTTGGAGGTGTTATAGGTTCACTCCAGACCGCCACAGTAAAGCAAACAGCACAAGCAAAATTACTCCCACGAAGTTTTGGGTTTCCAAGCATATGTTAATGTTTACACTATATTGTGTATTAGCATTATGTCTAAAACAGTGTACATATCTAACTTAAAAGTACTTTGCTGCTTAAAGACGCTAAGCGTTATCTGAGCCTTCAGTGACTTACAATCTTTTTGCTGGAGGTTGTCATACACCTTCAATTTGTAGAAAATGCAGTGTCTTCAAAGTGCAGTAAAGAGAAGTAGAATGAAACAAGGTATGTCTGTAATGTGCAGCAGTTTTACTGATGGTGGTTCAGTCAGTAAATCCTTTCATTTTAAATCTCATCATGTGTAACATTGACCTCTGGTACCAAGAAAAGGCCAAACAGGATCTGAGCCCTATATAGGGAAAGGCAAAAGTAGGTTTACAGTCGTGACTATATGAAACACAGAGTTTATTCTTGTATTACTGTTTAATCACTAGACAATTTGTATTAAAGCTATGAACCTACTTTTGCCTACCCCTCTATGTGTGAAGAAATACTTTCTGAAATATTAGACATTAATGGGCACTAAAACTGATTTTATTTTTGTAACTTTTCCTCAGAATCCTTGGTAATAGCAATTAAATTATCAATATTGTTAATAAGGAAGTGATGGAAAAGGAAAATTGATAGCCACATGATTTAATTTTATGTGGCAAGAGAAACATGCAAGAGAAAACATGCAAGAGAAAAATGTTGGTCAGTTTTCAAATGGAGCAGTAGTTGTTTTTAGTAAAGTTATCAAGTTCATATGTAAATATGAGAACTGATTATTTTTTTAGGACAATTTTCAGATTATGTGAGGTGTTTTAACGTGGAGTAGTGGCCAAAAGATAATTTGGAAGCATGTAGACCTGAGGTGGTGGTTTTTGGGAAATTCTGTAAGTTTTCTGGGTCTCAGTTTCCTTAACTGTAAAATGGGGATAATCAAATCCTCTTCATCAGATTGTTCTGAGTATTAAACACCATGATGCAGGCCCAATGTTGAAGACACTGAAGGCTTAACTAAAAATGTTCGTTGCTGTCATTGTCATCATCATTACTAATTAGATTTCCACAAAATCTCGAATGCCTGAAGTGGGTGGGAAAGAATGTAAAGGGAGTGAGTATAGAAGTGTTCCCCGTGCCTTATAACTTTTCCATATATTTTTACCTCTCTCTCTCTTCTCTTAATAGGAATGAATTCTTCCAAAACCAAACTAGAACTCCAGAAGCACCTGACAACATTAACTAACCAGGAGCAAGCAATGATTTTTGAAGAGGTGCAGGTATGGTACCAGGTTTTATTTACCACATGGAAAGAAAAGGCAGCAGCTTACCCGTGACATGTAATTTATAAAACACAGGAAACCAGAGCTGTCACAGCCCGAGGAAGTGGCCCTGTGTTCCTTCTGGTTTAAGCTTCAGCAGCCCCATGGAAGGGCCAGGTTAGAATTGCAGATTTAGGTCAGGTCTAGCTTTTCATGCGAAAACAACAAAACCAGGGACGCATGCCATGAAAAGGAGTATTTTAGAATGAGAGAGAGGAAGTTGTGAAGTGCAAGAGCCTCCGTGTGGGGACAGAAGACCTGGCCTTGGGAACCTGTGCCAGCCCCTTCTCAGCCCGGGTTGTGGCCTTAAGTATGGGAGCCGAATGGGCGCTTGCGCATGAAATTGAACATCCATTGTTCCTCCTCTCCTGTGTATTTTTATTTTAGTTTTGAAAACAAATTTAGATGATGCTGGCTACTTTGAACTATACGTCAAACCTAAATGAAAAACACAATGGAAACCGAGCTCATGGGCCTTCTCCTTGAGATCCAGAGCCGCTCCCTTGTCCCAGCCCTCCAGAGGCACCACATCTGGGGAACTGCCTCGCGGGCTGGCATGCCCGGCGTCTGTTCGTTATGAATCTTTAACGAGCGCATCAAAAATGTCATGTCTGCTGTAGCCCAGGGACCTCTTCTGTGGCTTTCTGGCACTTTTCTAGGAAGTAAACTACTTCGGAGCAAGAATAAATATCTCCTTGGTCAGGAGGAGGGCAGCCGGGCCCGGCCCAATGCAGGAGGGGGGCCCTGAGCCACTCAGAAAGGCTCACACCCCTGCCTCCCGGCTGGTGGGGAATCTGAACGGTTAGTCCCGTGGTCTGTTCTCTGTTCCTGTGAAAAATTAAAGGATCGTCTTTCTTTTAATCACATATTAAAGTTCTCTTTATCCCCCATTCTCCTTCCACAGTAGGGTTGGCACATGTTAGCAGAAGGAAAGCATAGGAAGATTTTTTTTTAATTTCATAACTGGCTGGGGATGTAATTTTCATGATTTTTAATTGGCTTGAAATATTCTTGTTTTCTTCTGAATTGAGACAATATCACTTTTTTTTTCCTTGAAGGGTCTTTAGAGTTCTAAGTAGACAGTACACTTAGATTTAATGTGATTTGTACTTGGAATTTATAAATGGGTAAATAGATGGTAATTTGCTTCTGATGCCATTTTAGCCCACTTGCTGCCTGGTGCTGCCCAGTCGCTTCGGGCTGCCTCTTTCCAGCAAGCATGGAAGAGTCATGTTCCTCCTCTGATAGGCTTTTCCTTGTCAGTGTAGACAGCACTGTGTCTCTTTCCTGAACACAGTGTGATGAATCAGGGTAGGAAATGTACCAAGTATATTTCTGCAGCAATGAGAAGTTTCTAATGGATGCCGTTCTGAGATGCCCTTTGACCTGTACCAGTTTTGAGACAATGAGTCCGTTATAGCAAAGAGGCTTCAGAGAGAAATGGTGACATAGTTTTACTTTTAAAAAATACATTAATATCCTGGGGCCCCTCTGGGTTGCCCTAGAAGACTCTGGAATTCTCTGATTGGTTTAAAGGGCCTAGGGATGCACTGGGCACCCTCCTCCTTCAATGCCAATGAGGCTCTTCCACGAATGATACAAATTGGATATAGATCTCTTCTGTTAATGGCTTATTGATCGTCTTGTTGAGTTATTTCCTCTATTACTACTTGTGGTTTTCATAAAACATTTTGTAAACGAAGTCACTGGTTTGTTTCCTTTCAGATAGCAGCACCTGCTCTAATGTGTTTGAAAATCAGACATCGCAAAAAGCGCATCAAGGAAAAGGCGGCTCTGCAGCCAGTGTCATGAGTCCTCATAAATAGAACAGCTAGTATTTTCCTCATATGGTCTTTCCTGGAGGGTGATTTGTTTCAGTAGAACTCTCCAATGGCAGATTTTCATAAGACAGCCGTAGTTACCATTGAAATTAATGGTACATGATTACTTAGTTATTAAAGCATACACAGTCATGGTTTTGTAAATAAATGTTTAACGCAAAATGAAACGCCACCCACACAGAACCATAAAGAAAAAGAGCCCTGGCCTGTGGCTCAGTCAGTTGGTGCATTGTCCTATACACCAAAAGGTTGTGGGTTCGGTTCCTGGTCCAGGCACAGACCTAGGTTGTGGACTTTTCCCTGGTTGGGGAGGCAACCAGTCTATGTTTCTGTCTCACATCTTGCTTCTCTCTCTCTCTCTTAAATCAATAAGCGCATCCTTGGATAAGGATTTAAAAAAGAAAGAAAAAGAAATGAGTAATTATGCACATGAAGCTGGAGTTAGCACTGCCTCACACTAGCAGACTGTGAGACTGTGAGCTGAGCTCAGCGCCCCGAGAGGGGAATTTTGTGCCAGGTGGGCGCCTGGGCCCGTTAACCCTTCTCTTCCAGGACGGTGACAGCCCTGCCAAGTCAGTTTTTTGTTCATGACCTGTTTGAAATGTGTAGATTTCATACATACCTAACGGGGCAGATGTGGACAGGACCCTGAGGCCTCGCGGTCTTGTCAGGCCGCCAGGCAGCTGCTGGGACACCACGCCCAAACTGGCCCCTCTTCAGTATGAAAGTCCACTTTCAAGCCCAAGTAGGGCTAGCGAGGAAAATGTCTGTTTCTCTTCATCTGAATGAATGAGTGTATTTCAGGGAGCGACTTCACTAGTAGTAGATAAATCAAGTAGATTTATATTCAGTAAGTGTTAATCATGGATTAAATAACAAGACTTTTTGCCAGTTAAAGGTGAATGGTTAGAGGAGCTATTTTTCACTTTGTGAAGACTATATGTCAATGTCATTAGATTTTCCATGGTTTTAAAATTACTTATAGGATTTGATGATAATTTTTAAAAATGATGTCCAGGTGAGCACTGCCATTTTAAGGAATTTCCTCAGAAGACGATAAGCTTTCTCAGCATTCTGTATTCATTAGTCAGCACTGGCAGTTTATTTTTACTTACTTTGATAACCAATTTATAAGCATACAGGTAAGATACACGTAACAAAATTGACTTTGTTACTTAACAAGCAATTAATTCTGTTGTTCTATTTTTTTTTTTAAATTGAAGTAGAATAGGACCACAGAAAAGCATACTCATACGAATCCGTGGTATGTAGATCAATTAATTTTCTGCGAGGTGAATACACCTGATGAAGAAACAGGCACTTCCAGTCCCCCGGTGGTACTGCCCCAAGAAACCGCAGTCCTGACTTCTGGCGCCCTAGGTTAATTTTGAACAAGCAGGTTAATTTTTGACTACAAAGGGATGCTCCAACTTGACCCCCCATTATTCTCCTTAGACTTGTCTTGCTGACTAATGAATGTTAATAAAATGAAATCACTGTTAGGAAACGGTGATTTGCCACGAAGGAGGTGGCGAAGTTACGTGGGAGGCAGGGGGAGATGGCAGCTTGCTAATCGTTTTCACTCAGTAGAATGGTAGCCTGTAATCATGTTATTCTAAGGGAGGATTTATTTCTTGACCTTGTTTGACACCATGAAAACGCTGTCTTTTCTGCTCTGCTGCCTTTCCTCCGTGCTGTTTAACAAGCCCCGGGAAAGGGTCTCTGGTTCAAGGTTTTGGTTTTTAATGCGCAGTGACTGCGCTCAGTTGGAGTCTCATTTTCTGCGCATTTGACTAGCGTTTTGTTTTGTTGTGGTTTTTATTTTTTTGAGGAAAAGGAAATTATTAACAGTTCTCCTTCTGACTATATTCTTAGCCTTTCTTGATATTTTTAAAGTGAGCATGCAGGATTTCTCCAAGAAAAATACCCATTTCCTTGCAAGAGTAGCCCAAAGTGTGAATGAAAAGATAAGGAGAAGGAAGGGGTGAAGTTTTGGGTGCCTGAGCCTGCTGAGGGGTTCTTGTAATTCTTTCTGCTCCTCTTTTCTGGACTTAAAAAAATAGGATTTATGGCCCTGGCTGGTAGCACAGTGGATAAGGCGCCAGCCTGTGGACCCAAAGGTCGCAGGTTCGATTCTCCAGCCAGGGCACATAACCAGGTTGCCAGCCAGGTCTCCAGCCAGGTCCTTAGCTGGAGGCAGGTGAAAGGCAACCACACATTGATGTTTCTCTCCCTCTCTGCCTCTCTCCCTCCCCTCTCTCTGGAAACAATAAATAAAATCTTTAAAAAAAAATAGGATTTATTCTTTTTTAAAAAATGATTTTACGTAATCTGTTTTTAAGGAGAGGGAGGGAAACATTGGTTGCCTCCTGCACGCCTGCAACTGGGGATCTAGCCTGCACCCCAGCATGTGTCCTGACTGGGAGTTGGACCAGTGGCCTTTCAGTTCTCAGGATGGTGCCCAATCCACGGAGCCACACCAGTCAGGGCTAGACTTTATTATTTAGAGTGGTTTTAGTTGTACAGTAAAATTGGGTTCAAAGTGTAGAGTGTTCCCACGTAAACTCCCACCTTTGTCCCCCACACCTCAGCCAGTTTCTCCTATTAATAACATGTTGTCTAAGCTTGGTGCATTTGTTACCATTGATAATAGGTTATTATTAACTGAAGTCCATAGTTGACTCTTGGTGTTGGGCGTCCTATAGGTTTGACAGATGTCTAATGACATGCATCTACCGTTATGCTGTTATCCAGAATTATTTCGCTGCTCTAAAAGTCCTTCGTGCTCTGCCTGTCCATCCCTCCCTCCCTGCAAACTCCTCTACACCCCAAGCCACCACTGATGTCTTCACTGTTTCTGGTTTTCCTTGTCCACAGTGTCATATAGTTGCAATCATACAGTATATAGTCTTTGAACATTGGCTTCTTTCACGTAACAATATGCACGCAAGGTTTCTCTCTCTAGGTCTTTTCATGGCTTGATAGCGCTTTTCTTTTTAGTGCTGAATAATATTCCATTGTCTGGATGTAACATAGTTGATCTATTCGCCTGTTGATGGACATCTGGGCTGCGTATAACTTCTGGTTATTTTATTTTTTTAAAGGTTTTATTCATTATTTTTAGAGAGAAGGGCAGGGAGGGAGGAAGAAAGGGAGAGAAGCATCAATGTATGGTTGCCTTTCACCTGCCTCCAGCTACAGACCTGGCTGGAGACCTGGCTTGCAACCTAATTATGTGCCCTGACTGGGAATTAAACCAGTGACCCTTGGGTTCACAGGCTGACGCTAATCCACTGAACCACACCAGCCAGGGCACCTTTGGCTATTTTAAATAAAAAGCTGCTGTAAATATGTATGTGCAGATGTTTGTGTGGACATAAATTTTCAACTTGTTTGGGTAAATACTAAACAGTGAAATTCCTGGATTGTATGTTAAGAGGATGTTTAGTTTTGCAAAAAACCTCCAACTGTCTCCGAAAGTGGCTGTACCAATTATTCCCACCAACACCAAATGAGAGTTTCTATAACTTCCCGGGCTTCTAAACTCACAGACACCCATTACCTTCCTGCGGTCAGCAGTAAGTGGGGATTGGCACTTGACCACCACTTTCCTTTATTGAAGATCTAAGGGACTTTTCTCTGGAAAAATCTGCTTGTTGAACAAAATGTGCGGTTTTATATCATTAAGGTTCGTGGCTTAAAATCCAGGTTGAGAGCATCTGTGCAAGCCACTAAAATCCTTAAATTGGAAATTTCAAAGAACAGAAAGTCATCCACGAAAACAATCCCTTCTGATAGTCACCATCTTTTCCTCTTAGGCTGTTTTTATTTTATTCTTGTGCTTGATTTATGGTTTAACAAGATGTGATTCTCAAAAAACTTTTTCACTCCGCATTTTTGGCCTAATATTATACACAGTGTTATTATAAAAATCTGATGTTATTCTGTTAAACAAAATAAAATAAAATAAAATGGCCTATTTCTTTAAGAGACAGAATGTCAAGTCTCGGTTAATGCTGCCTTTGCTTCCAAAGCCTGTGGCACGAAGGGTGAAGTCATTGTTCCTTAGTTAGCTGAGGAGGGAGGTTGCTCGGGCGTTGACTTTGACTTTGACTCAGATGCTTGTATGGTCGGTCCCCTTACTCCGCCCCAGCCTTGTTTTAAGGGCAGGCTGGAAGTTTGGAGTAGGGAGAGAGAGCCAGGGGCAGGACAGTGGATAGTTGTCCATATAAAAAAAAGATGAATTTCCCAAGTTTATAGACTAGAAGTTTTTTATGTACCTCCAGAGTAATTCAGTTTCATTTTCTTCTGACTCCAAAAATAATCATTAAATTGGGTGGTCTTCCAAAAATGAACTCTTGACGGATCATTTCAAGTCTAAAGAATCTGAGAGCTGGAGGAGACCTTGGAGTTCCTTTTGCGCACAGTCTTCATTGAGGAAGCCAAGATTAAATGACGCCTAGGTGGCAGCACCTAGAACCTCCATGTCCTCGTTTCAACCCCTATGTGCATTGCCACCACCCTGCCTGAAAAGTAAAAGATGTGGAAAGAGCTTTGAAAATAGGAAAAAAGAACAAAAACGAGTCTGTGTCATGAAATGTGTAAAAGTGAGTGCCTTGGGGAGCTTCCAGAAAGTGCTTCATGACGAACATGGTGACCTGTGGAACCATGACCCTGGGTCCTACTGCTCTTTCCTTTCCATTTCACTGACCATGAGTTTATAAATGTGTAGCCAGGGTGGCTCTTGACCTCTGGGTACTTACACAGATTTTCTTCTTTGCTTCTGTTTTCAAGACTGTTTATTTATTAAATATTTTGACTATGCTTCTATCTGATGTGAAATATTTATTTTGAGTGTAGGGACATCAGAGGTCAAAAACTAAATCTGGCCCCCCTGGCTAGCTAGTTCCTTTGTCTCTTTTCTAAAAATGATCTCCACTTTAGGGATCATTGGTGCCCCCTAGTGAGGTGATTGGGTAAAAGCACTAGTTAATGGATGCTGTTAGCATTTCCAATGGGATGGTTTAGCAGTTTTGTTGACAATGAAAAATAAAGGTAATATAGTCTTTTTTTGTCTTGTTTTTTTTTTAAAGAAATTGAGACCGAAGAATGAGCAGCGAGAGAATGAATTGATCATTTCTTTCCTGAGAGGTTTATATGAAGAAAAGCAAAAAGCTCACGTCCACATCGGGGAGATAAAGCAGGTATGGCTTTTTTTTTGTTTTGGTCTTTTTAGAAGTTTACTAGGACACTGTGTAAAATAGAGCCTTGAGGATTTTACAAAGCCTGAGATCTGTTTTTGTCCCCGTATTTTCATTTCATTTGTGACACATAGAGGGAAAATTGGAGTCTTCTGACCGTGCGGAGGTGAGATGGCTCTGCATCGTGGTGGGCATGGGGCCGTTGCTTTGACAGGAGGTCTGGTGTAGAGAGGGCATCGGGGACGGAGTTTCAGAGGTGGCACAGCCTTCGCATGCCGCCTGACTGCAGGGGGCCCATCTTGGCCACCTCCCTGGCCCCCTGGTCAATGGGGATGATGTTGTACAGCTGCCTTTAGAATCATGTCAAGTGCCTGGAGGTTCTGTGTGACTGGAAGCTGGCACTATTGAAAAATGAAACAGAGCCTTAGTGAGCCCGGTCACGTGCTCCTCAGATAAGGAACTTCCGTTCTTCTCATTTCACAACAGGGGGGCGCAGTCTGCCTGCCCTGTGCTCCTGTCCGCCTGCTTTTAGCTTTTTTTGTCCGTAAATCTGTGGGGCAGTAAACCTAGAGAAAAATCAGTGAAGGATGCTTTAAAAATACCCAGTTTTCCAAAACTATATTGCCTTTAAACAACAAAACACTGAATCTTTCTTCTAAAGGTGCTTTAATGTCCAGCTACGTGCCCTCGTTCCCGTAAACAGCCTCTGCTTTTCCGGTGACCCAACCACGTTGCAGTTTTACTGGGATGCACAGGTAGCAACTCTCCGCACTGGGTTTCTACCTTCCAGTTGACGTTAGCAGTCGTGTGCCTTTCCTGAACTCTCAGAGCTCCAACACAGCATCCGCCGATGTTTTTCATCTCGTTGGCCAGCTATAGGGTCCCTCAGAAGGGCCAGTACACTGTGTTTTTGGCATTTGGCCTTTGTGCGTGTTGACATTTCTCCCTTCCCAGCCTGTACCCTTCAGATGGCGTGGGAGTTCTGTGCTCCTCTGTCCACTTTTTAGACAGGCCACCCAGTCTACGTTTTCAGTTAATTCTCCAGTTCACCTTTCAACCTATTTTTTTCTTATTTCCATTGCTTGTTCCCCATTTTGTGCCACTAATAGTTTTTCCTTGTTCAGACTCTTTCCCCTAACTTGTTCCAACAGGAAATTGATAATTTTGAAGTGATTTGTAACTGCTAGAGGGGAATAAAGCTCTTAGGGTGGATGGAAAGTTTTGACCTAGGTGCTAACTCAGTTTTATGGAAAAGGGTAGTGTCTCTGTGATGTGGAATAGATTAGACCAGTGGAGAAATGTATTTATTTAATGAGTTTGTTTTCCATGTGAAGAGACCAGGGAATTGAATTGTAAAATCGAATGAGCCTCATTACATAGAAGTGGCACCTGGGCAGGACTTTCTCTTGAGGTTTCTAAACATTCTGTCACTGAGTGGGCTCATGTCTGTGCCATAAAGAAGGGACCCTGCTCCCTGGATGTGTTTGGGCATTCCCCAACATCATCTTCAAAGGAGAAACTTCTAGATGCTTTTTTAAAAAGAAACAAGGACTATGCTTGTTTCTAAATGCACATTATTTTCTAAATGTTAATTACTTTTTTAAGTTAAATTTTATTTATTTGTCTTCTTAGACAGGAGAGGAGAGTAGAGGAAGGAAGCATTGAATTAAGTGTATAGAGATTTGAGTGGCCAGGTTTGAAAGAAGTAAAACACAAGTGCAGTTTTTCTTCTGTCTATGTAGTATCTACCACACACCACTAGTCCTTCAGCCAATATTTTCTTCCTATATCAGAACAACCCATTATTCTGTTTTATGAAAGTTGGAAAGCAAATCCTCAGCTTCGTAACTGCATGAGCGTACAGGAATTAGGTTGAAAGCAGTTCAGTAAGGGCTTTTTGTTTACAGTTAGTTCCCTTGGCTCTGGAGCTGCCACAGGTCAGGACAGGCTCTTTCTCATGGTAAATGATTGCACAGAACTAGTTGCAGCTAGTGAAGCACCTACCGGGGGTGTGTGATAGCAGGCACTGGGAATTTGCTGAGTGAGCCTCTTCCTTCAGGCATGGCGTGTCTCCCGCCAGCCAGCCTGCTGATCATCGCTCATGCACGTATTCTTCAGCAAGCAGGTGTGAATTGTCCCGAGTATGCTCCGTGGACTCCGTGGAAGCACAAAGATAAGAACTAGTCCCCCTTATTGAAGTCCAATTTAAGTCATTTAGTGCCTGTGCTCATTCCCATAGAGGTGAACCTGTGGGTGACCGGACAAAGCTAAATGTGGCTCTTATCAGAACCATTTCCCCTTTATGCTTTGAACAATATGTAACATTCATTGGTGAATTAGGATTTCATTATGTCAAAGAAGATGTAAGGTCTTTGACCAGAAAATAGCTGAGTAAAATTTTAAAATTCTTAATTGCAGTAGGAATCAGGGGAAGACAAATTAAGAGATCATCTATACTCACGAGATTGGCAGAAATTTAAACATCTGGTGATGACACCACATAAAGGTGAACTCACATAAGCTAGGAATATGAATTGATGTCACATAAGGAACGAGAAATTTGACAGTATCTAGTACAGCTGAAGATACATAGACCCAGTGATCCAGCAAGGACATTCCTAACTGCCTTCTAAAAACCTTCACATGGGTGAGAGGGGGCTATGCACCAGCAAGGCTGTTGTAGTCTTCTTTGTAAAAGCAAAAAAGGGGTTGGTGTTTAACAACACGAATATGAGTACACTTCTGTGATTATACCACGAAATAACTATATTCTGATTGAAGTGAGTGAATCAAAGAATCTTTATCAACGTGGATAAAATTCAAACACATCATCGAAAGAAAATGCTAGTTATAGAAGGGTGTGTACAGAATGATGCATTCATTTAAAGTTTTGACTACATGTAAACCAACATACATGTTTTATGGATACATATATATAAAAGTACAAAATGTGAGTTGGTATAATAAACATCAAATTCAGAAGAGGGGTTATTTCTGCAGATGGAGGAAGGAGAGTGGTTCAAATACATCTGGTTTTTTCCTATTACAAGTAGAAAGCAAATAGAACAGCTAATAATGACATTTATTGAGCGTCAGGTATGTTTTAAGTGCTTAAATAGATATCAGTTTTTAAAATCTCGTAACAGCTATATGAGGGATGTTCATTGCGCACCTTCAGCCTTCAGGTAGAGGAACTGAGAGAGGCAGCAGGAACTAACAGGCCCAAGGCTGTGGCTGGGAGAACAAAGAAGCATCTCCCCTGTGGGCGGAGCTCAGAGCCTGTGCTCCCCACAGTTCTCAATGCCCATACAATGCGACCTTGGCCAAAGGGGCTCCAGGGTTATGTCACACCATCAGGTGACAATTCATAAAATTAGGAAGCAAGTTATCTATGGGTTTTGTAGGTATTTTTAAAAATATGCCCCTCTGTGAATAAGTAACATTAAACTTCATTTAGTGGTTGGCAACAAACTCCATGATGTTGTCAGTTTCATATTACTGTCAGATGGGAGAGAAGCCTGGTGGCAAGGAGGAGGAGAGGGATGATGGGAACAGCAGGTGGGAGGGAAGACCGAGCTCTAAAGGAAGCACTGAAGAGAGTTAGCGTAGGCAGAGAGAATGGATTCTTCCATTGGTAAATTTATTTTACCTTACCTTCTGAAATGCCCCAAAAGGTAAGTTGTTAACTTTACTTTCAAAAGCTAACCATGGCTACCTTTGTATCAGAAGCTGTGCTCAGTGTTTTGCTGGCTTGCCCCGTTTTAATCTCACTGCAGAGCCTCATGATTAGATCTTGAGGTTGGGCTCAATTTACAGAAGAGGAAGTTGCAGCCCAGAAAAAGTAAGTAACTGGCCCAAGGCCGGTGAGTGCATGACTGATCTCTGATCCGACTAGACTGCAGAGAACTGCTCTAAACTGCTTTGCAACTGATTGGCTTCCCAGTATGTCTCTGTATTTCATTTGGAGCAGACAGAACAACCCTTTGAGGCAGAACTAGTTGCTGGACCTGTAGCCAGGTCACCGAGGAGCAGGTGAACAAGGTCGCAGTTAGAATAATGGCCTGGGATCAGAGAGATGCATCCAAAAGATTTTTCATTCCTTTAAAAAGGAAAAGAAGTGAGTGGTAAGGAACTCAACTTTTCATTGTTTCACTTTTTTGAACAACACAGATTGCAGCAGAGAATATTGGAAGTGAATTACCATCTAGTGCCACACGATTTAAGCTTGATATGCTGAAAAACAAAGCAAAGAGATCCTTAACAGAATCTTTGGAAAGCATTTTGTCTCGGGTAAGTAGCGTATTTCTTCTGAATTTAAGTCGAATCACTTTTTAAAAGAGTGTAAGATTTGATTTGTTGCATTCATTCGATCAGGTTCATCATGAAGTAGAGAAGGTGAAATCCTTTTAAACGTCCTATCAATCTTAGAACAGCGCTATCTACACTTTAAATTCAGTTCTTAACTTGGCCAGGGTTAAACGCATTTTTTGTATTACGTTATATATAATCAATCCCATGGAATTTTTGTCTTCCCCAAAGATGTTATTCACTGGCGAGCATCTCTAAAGGGCACAGATTGGGTACTCTCAGGCGTGGGTTCTGTTCTCCCCAGTGCCATGAGGAACAGCTTAAAAATCCAGTTGCAGTCAACTGCTCTGTTCTGTGCCTGGAACTCCCTATAGCAGTGTCAGCAGACTACAGCCATTGGAACAAATGCCACCCGCCTCCTGTTTTTGGTAAATAAAGGTTTATTGAAACACAGCCACATTCATTTATTTACTGGTTATCTGAGGTTGCTTTTGTGCAGAGTTGAGTAGTGGCCATAGATATACCACCGGCCCACAGAGCATTAGCGGTTAGTTTTCTGGCCCTTTACAGAAAAGTTTGTGGACTATAGTTGTACAGGAATAGAAAGTGTGTACATAGGCACCAATCTGGGAATTTTTAAGAAATTCTTTTTCCTGCCCCAAAATGAGTGTAAGTACCTTTGAAGGCACTTTTCAGAAATCAAAATTTGATAACCTTTCAGAAGTGTACCAACATCTTCCTTCCAGTTCTTCGGGGGTTTGTGACACACTCCATTTAAAAAACATGCTGTATTTTTTAAATTAAAGTATTTCTTTTTGTGTGTTAAACGATGTTTCTGGTTTTGCAGCATCCTTAGGGCTCGTGAGAACAGTCCATTTACAAAGCCAGGAGTGGGGTGGCTGTTGTGGGGAGCTCCCACCTGGACAATGTGGTTGGAGCGTCATACAGGTGGCGCTTTACAATGACGTGACTTGGGAGACAGTTCTGGAGTCGGGTTTCATGACCGCTTGATTTTCTTCATAGATGAACTGTCTCTTCTTCCTGCCTGTCCAACCTGCCAACTGACTAATCCACAAGGTGTCTGGGGCATTTAGGTTGGTGTGTTATTATGAAAACAAAGAAAAGGGCCGAGGTGTTGATTGTCTTAAGGCACACGTGTGCCTGTTTCTCAGGAGGTGCATTTTTCCTGAGTTTATGTACATAATTCAGGAGCGGGTGCCTTTGCAGAAGCCTCAGGGGCCACAGCTCAACCGCCTTTTCTTTCTACAGGGCAACAAAGCCAGAGCCCTTCAGGAGCAGCCTGCCGGTGCCGTTCCAGACAGTTCTGTGTCGAGCACATTAAGTAATGCCCACAAAGTAAGCACATTTTTCTTTGTGTGACATCCTAAGAAGCCAGCAAATAGGTCTTGCTCATCTTCTGTCTGCAAGGCCTATCAAAAGGGACAAAGAGGCCTCATATCTCCATGGAAGGTTTGGTGCTTCCAGACTCCACGGTGCCCATGGAGGTTCTGGTCATGCAATTACACCCTCGCATAAAAGTTTTCCATAGCAAAGCCGGTGGCCATGCCATCAACAAAGAAAGGAGATCTCAAGTTTAGACCTCTAAGAGCTGATTTATCACAAAGCCACCAAGGGAGTTCTTGCTCCAGGAGATTTTTCCGTTATTAAATAATGAAATTGGGCAAACCTCAGAAGTGGGTTTGTGAATTGTGAGAAATAATGCAACTTCAATTCCTGAAACTTCACTTTATCCTCTAGCTGGCTCTGTGATTATGATTCAACTTTACTGTTTCAGTCAAATAAGCAACCAGGCTTCAGCCCTCACATCTGCTGCCAAACACAACTTTGCGATAATGACCAAGTCAGTGGTTCTCTTTGGTAACAAACCTGTGTCCATGTTTTAACTTCTTGCTTTCTAGACATTTAAGCAAACGGGTATTTAAACTTGGTCCGTTCGACTTTGAACTACCGAAATGTGGATTTCAGGTTTCGTGCTAAGGAGGTCAGCTTTCCTTCTGCTCCCAGATGACTTCAGATTTAAAAGAAGGAATTCTCATGGCAGCCAGCTCCTTCCTGCAGCGACTCCAAGTCTTCCAACTAGAATGTCACTAGACTTGTGGCATTAAAGTTTTTAGGTCATAACCAACACATTTAACATTCCAAAATGGTTAGAAACACATACCTACACCTCACAAAATTGAAATTTCACAAAACAATGTTTACTGTAAACAGCATTTTCTAGTCTGTTTTTAAAATGTTCATGGCAGAGCAGTAAGGTGCTATCACTGCCTACTAACGGGTTCCGGTCTACAGTTTGAGGAACACTAGCTTAGGTGAGTGCTTCTCAGATTCCAAGGTATGTCTTTAATGGGATTCTGGTTAAAATGCAGATTCTGCTTCTGTAGGCCTGGGAGCATGCCAGAAATGCTGACAAGCACCAAGGTGATGTTGACGCTATGGTCTGTGAGCCTGGTTTGGGAAGCCAGTAGACACCAGCCTCTTGAATGTGATTTTCTAAGTTAAAATCTGCCTCCATTCACTACTTACTGATTCTATGTCATGATTCATCTCCTATTTGGGAACATTATAGTTTATCTGAGGTATAGAGATGAATAGACAGAGCTCCTGTCCCATAGGAACTTGCCTGGTAGGGGAGGGAGGACACATCTACAAGTAACACCTGTGTGAAGTGGAGTCTGGTAGAGCTCTGATAGTCTGAGTAAGAGACAGGGTAACTTAGCAGTCACAGGAGTGTGGCAAAAGGAAGTTATTTTTGCTCAGTAGAACCAGAGAAAGCTTAGGGAGGTGGGTCATGATGCTTTTGAATTAAACCTTGAAAGAATTGTAGGAATTGTACCTGTGGAAGTGGACAGGGGAGAAGGTGTTTCAGATAGATTAGTGCAAATAAAATACTAGGAAGAAATTCATGTCACTCACGTGACTTTTCTAGTGAGATGCTTGTTTTAATTTTACAAAACACACATCTAGGAATATACACATAGCTTGAATTTCTAGGGTAATTCTAAGAGAAGTTCAACTTTTCAGAAGCCACCTGGGTGTAGTATATGTGAGTATCTTGATGTGTAGTTCTTGGCATCTTTTTTTCATCCTGAGGTTGAACAACTGTTGTAAAGATTCCCATTTAGTGTAGTTGGATCACTTCCAATAAATTCTTCATCTAGGAGTTTCAAAGGAGCTGAACATCCAAATGACTCTTTCAGGTGTGAAATTAAGCTAAGAGTTAGCTCTTTCGCATAATTGGGAGGGATATTGATGAGAATTGAGATGAACAGGTTTACATGACAGAGATTGTTTGCTGTGGTATGTTGTCCTAGACACATTTTTAAATAATAGCATGAAAAGGATCTTTAGGACTCTACAGTCCCAAAGAATAAAAAATTTGTTTTATTTAAAATCGTTTCGTAGTATATTGGGAATTAAGCTGTTCCTAATTCCTACAAAATTAAGTGTATATAATCTCTCCTCAAAACATAAATTTAATTTTTTTTTAATTAAAATCCTTAGTACCTATCCTCTAAAAGGCACTCAATTATACAGCAGAGAGAATTTAGATTCTCTAGTCCACCATTCGATGCATTCATTCCTTTTCACTCTTTTTATGTTGATTTGTTTATCCCTTCTAGCAGTTTCAGTAGAGACAAGTTTATCCACTTCCTCTTTTTGCATATTTTTTGATTTAAGAGAAATACATTGGCCACCAGCCAGCTCCTGGGTGAGCAGCTAACTGCTGGTTTGAGGAATAGTAGTTCATGCCTTTGAAACAGCCTATATCTTGAGCCCTGGCTGGTGGCTGTACAGATAGGCTCTGGCCTGTGAACCCAAAGGTCACTGGTTCGATTCCCAGTCAGGGCACTTAACCAGGTTGCCAGCCAGGTCTCCAGCCAGGTCCATAGCTGGAGGCAGATGAAAGGCAACCATACGTTGATGTTTCTCTCCCTTTCTTCTTCCCTCCCTGCCCCTCTCTCTGAAAATAATGAATAAAATCTTTAAAAAAAAAAAAAGTCTATATCTTGAAAGCCTACAGTGTTAAAATATTGTCATGATTCTCATCAAATGTTTGAATACCCACTCAATAGGTTCACCAGATATCAAACAAAACAATAACTTACATTTGTATAACACTTTACAATGAACAAATTACTGTCAGTTATATTCTCCTGCTTATTCCTGAAATTCAGTGAGATAATTTTCATTATACAAATGAAGAAGTAGAGGCACAGAAAGAAGTTAAGTGATTGGCACTGAATTGTGGCAATAAGTGTCTGGGGAGAGATTTTTTATATTCTAAGAACCTAGGATATAATTTTGAACCCCTGAGATTATCACGTTAAATCTTAGCATTTGATCCAATTCAGAGAGAGCCTTCAAATGTGGGTATAACATGTATGAACACACCTGACAGAACGAGCTTGATTTGTTCAAATAGTGCGGACATGTTATACAACCCTCAGTACACAGCTCACAAGCAATAGTACACTTGTGTTTTCTAGAGAGAGGAGACTTGGTTTTGCTTAGAACAGTTATGTGTTATGGTTTACATCCTTCACATTTGCATGTGGGCAGTTTCCCCTGTGTTGCACATGCTAGCATTTTGTCTCTGACAGCAGACGTTTTTAATGGGCCTTTATTTCCTTACGAGTTTTGGTGGCCTCCACTGTAGATGGCACTATCATCAGATGTGCTCGTGTATTGAAACGTTTTCCTGCTACTGGGATGAGAGATTTGTCAACCCCACAGCTGTCCCGGGCTGTGTCTGACCTGCTGTGTGTCTGCCGCCAGGAGCCGCCTGGGTGTGACAAGGAGGCCTTGCCCGAGACTGAGAGCAGCTTCAGGCTCCTCGGCTCCGCAGATGACCTGGCCAGTGACGTGGAGAGCCATCCCGCAGAAGAGCCGGCCCCGCTCTCACCCCAGCAGGCCTTCAGGAGGCGGGCGCACACCCTGAGCCATGTCCCCGGGGAAGGCCAGGAGCCCCCCGCACCCGCCCAGGGATCTCCTGGGGTCTCGCAGAGGAAGCTTATGAGGTATCACTCAGTGAGCACAGAGACGCCTCGGGAGCGAAAGTAAGATTTGTTTAAAATGTAAATTTATTGTGTCAAATAGCTGGGGCACACCTGTTGCTAACCAGGTATGTGCATCCCAGGTACGACTGCTTAGTGACCAAGGGGAAACCTGAGTCAGGTTTTACTCCAGCTTAAACAGCTGAAACTTGAAGCAGTGACCCGCCCCTCCCACGGTCCCCGATAGATAATAATCACTTGGCCCTTGCGACCTGTAATAGTCGCTCCTCAGGCAGTGTGAGAGGCGGTATTGACTTGGGAACTTAGCTTCTGGCCTGGAGGAAGAGTGGGGAGTGGGCCAGCAAGAGAGCCGCTCTCTTGGCAGCCTGGAGCCTTTCCCCCCTGGGGCCCCGTGAGCAGCGACCTGGTCACCTGCGCTGGCCGCGGGAGCCCTGGCCCCTGGTCCTAGCTCTGTCCTGAACTGCCTGTGACCTGGGCAAACGTGCTAAAATCTCTCTACGATAAAATTGAAATAGACATTGTTTAAAATCTCTTTTGGTGTGGGCGTTCTGGAGTCTCCTAACAGGATTTAGTAGTTTTAATAATGGGCTCTAATCGGAATTTCCTGGTTACAGAGATGGGTAAGCGACACAGAACTAGAAGTTCTTGCTGTTCTTTCTGGGTTCCCTTGTCAGTGCACTTGACCCTGAGTGTCAGAGACCATAAATGGACAGGGCGGTCTTTAAAAATAGCTTTAAAAAACCTTTTTCAGTCCCTCACCCCATAAACCTGAAGTAACCATACCTATGAGTAGTCTCTCCTCTGGTGACAACAGAAACCATAGGACATGTGTGTCCGTGCAGGTCATACGTGGACAGTCCGCATGGGGGGTGGGGGGGTTGAAATGTTCCCAGTGAGAAAGCGACAGCGTCAGCCATCCTCAAATGGCACAGCAGAGCCTCTCAGCTTTGTTTTCAGTTGGCTGTTGAAAACAGTGCGGTGGTTCTTTGGAATTTGATTGGGGAACCAACCGTGATCCCCAAGCAGGGCATCCTTCCGAAGCTGATGTCTAATAAGATGATGTTTTATGACATTTTAGAGACAAGCCTGGAGGGAGGCCTCATGAGACTCTTGACATGTGTCTTAAAGCCCTGTGTATACACTAGGCACTTTTAGTCCGCTCTCTGCCATGTTCATACCCCTTGATTGCTGGTATTTTCAGTGACAATGCAAACATTCCTGTCTCGAGAGTCATAGTTCTCTTGCTAAGGGTTGTGTTGCACGCAAGGCCGAGGTGGTGGGAATCAGTGCCTTTGACACTGCGTTACCCCCCTGCCCTGGAAATGCAGCTTCTTACTGCGTCACGCTGGACACAGATGCCGAGAGGGATGGGGAAATGCCCCCCACCCAGCCCGCCATACCGACTTCGCTTTCTGCCCCCCTTGTGAACTCTTCTCACTTACGTGCAGGAAATGAGACATAGATTTTCAAGGCAGGTTATTGTTCATTTTCAAGAGAGACATATTTTTAAAACTCTGGGTTTTGTTTTGCTTTCCTTTGTTCTTGTTTTAATTTTTTAAAAAGTTCCCTGTCAGCTCCTAAAAAGGGAATGGAAGAAACAGTGCTCTTGGGTGCGGAGGTATGTGGAAATGACCAAGAATGATCTTTCACAATACTTTTTTTTTTTCCAAACTAAAAACTGCTTCTGCCAGTGAGAGTTGAGGTGCACCAGCATCTTGCCTACTCTTCCGTGTCCTCGGTGTTCGCCTCCCTTTTCCACCCTTGGCCTCTAAAGCCCCTGCTTTCTCTCTAATTGCTGTTTAGTGAGAATCATCCACCTGTTGACGAGTCTAAAAGTTGCTCAGGTCCTTCAGTTCCTGCTCCTCCACCTCGTCTTAACCCCTCCGCCTCCTCACCAAATTTTTTTAAGTACCTAAAACATAATTCGAGTGGAGAACAAAGTGGGAATGCTGTGCCAAAGAGGTGAGCCCACTTGCATGGCAAGTTCAAGTTCAGTGTCGTTTGTCCTCCTGGGAGGCTCACACGGAGTAGAGACCGAGCTGAAGGCAGGGAGCCTGGGCCACTGCACGTGCATGTGTGTTGCATGCTTGGCTTTATTGTTTTCAGTCTGTCGTTCAAACTGACTTAATCTTACTGTTGACTCATTTTCACAAAACAAAATGTTCTTCGAAGTTAATTTTCACAGAAAGATCTAGGTGGCGTGCTGTTTTTGTACTTATTTTCACATTCCCCTGCCCCAGCACACAAGCATGTGTGCGCGTACACACACACACACAGACACACACGCACAGAGTTAACAGCCGTGTTCATGACCGCATACTCTGCCGTTTGTGCCACATCAGCAACTCCCTCATTAATTTAGGGAAATTATTTTTCCAGTTTGAAAGAAAGAGTCATTTTGGAAGATGGACTGATTATTTTTGTTGTTTTGGTTTTCTTTTATTACGATAAGAGTGCTTATCACGAGATCCACCCTCTTCAATGTTTAAAGTGTATAACACAGTATTGTTTAGGCACAATATTGTATGGTAGATGTCTGGAATTCATTCATTTTGCGCAAGTGAATGGACTGATATTTTAAATGAATTCATTGATCCCGTTTAAAATGGAATTTTATTAACTGAAAAATGAAAGTTAAATCTCATTTGTAAACTTTGATTTCTTACCCAGTTTAGTTTTCTTTGCATTAAAACTAAGATGTTTCTTTTATTTTGAAGCTGTTTTATACTGTGTATGTTTGTATTTCTTTATCCTAAACTCTTTTTTCAACCAAACTCTCAGCATCTCCTACCGTAGTGCCCTGCGGAAAAAACTTCATTCTTCTTCCTCTGTGCCAAATTTTCTAAAATTTCTGGCTCCTGTAGATGAAAATAACACCTCTGACTTTATGAACACAAAAAGGTAGGGTTTAATTTAGGCATCTCAAGCCTGGGTGGAAGTGTTGAACTGTTAGATATATAGCGACTTTGCAGCTGTACTTTTATCATTTAAAAAACCATTTTAGCTAGGTCTATTGTATTTTCTTTCTTATACATTTTTCTTACTGGATGCCATTTTAAGAAAATGTAGTTAACTTGCTTTAACTTGTTCTAATTTGGACAAGGGTTAGTTTATTAGTATGTTGTTACTTTCAGAAGATTAAGGAAGGCCTTAACTAGTTCTCTAAGTGGTAACTATGTTTGGGGATGGTGAGCATGTGGTTGGATGTCTGATCTGTAAGTTCAGGCTACTGCTTAGTTTGTGTGTGTGTGTGGTGGGCAAAAGGAGGCTTACAGTTGTGAGTACACGAAACTGAGTTTGTTCATGTATTACTGTTGATTAACTATTACTTTCCACATGAATGACTGTAAGCCTCCTTTTGCCCACTCCTGACCTGTAATTTACCCAGTTGTAAATTACAAGGGCTTCTTCAGGTGGTCCCGCTGCCAGGGAGAACATTACCGTGATTAGGTGTTGTTTATGCTTATTAATAAATATACTTGGTTTTGTAGTTCTGCAAATTCAAATGTTAAAAACAATAGTCATAAGCAAGTGACTGTGTAAGTATTGCCTTGACGGTGTTGTGTAATTTAACTATTTTACTT
Organism: Noctilio leporinus; assembly: GCA_004026585.1. Taxonomy (NCBI): domain Eukaryota; kingdom Metazoa; phylum Chordata; class Mammalia; order Chiroptera; family Noctilionidae; genus Noctilio; species Noctilio leporinus. The sequence continues at coordinate 25,791 of PVIW01000954.1, forward strand.
TTCGTGGTGATCTGTGGAGACGGGAGGCAGGCCTATCTATGCTGATAATGTTCTCAAGGACAGACCAGGGACCACTGGGGCCCTGGTGACAGCGCCCCCTGTAGGCAGTTTCTCTTTACAATGAAGTGGCACTACCAAGAGAGGTCTAGCCGGAAGCTTAAGGATTCATGGAGCATATTTCTTGATATCTTTTACAGTAGAAATAAATTAGGGGCATGAAATCTTACCCTTTTTATGAAAAGCATCCTGCAAGAAAGATAATGTATAATATAGTGCTGTGTTTAAAAAAAAGTTAAACTAAAACATCTGTTTATATCTTCTCACCAGTTAAAAATCCATTCTCTTGTCATTTTAGAGACTTCGAATCCAAAGCTGACCATCACGGCGACACCAACGGGACCCCTATAAAGACCCGGAGACACTCGTGGAGGCAGCAGATATTCCTCCGAGTGGCAACCCCACAGAAAGCAGCTGATTCTCCCAGCAGATATGAAGGTAAGGCCCACCCTAAAATTAAACTGCTAGATTCTGGCATGAGTTTTACCTGTAACAAAAGAAAAAAAATGCTGTGGCTGGTGTGGCTCACTGGATTGAGTGCCAGCCTGTGAACTGCAAGGTTGCTGGTTTGATTCTCTGTCAGGGCACATGCCTGGGTTGCAGGCCAGGTCCCTATACGGGGCAGTGCGAGAGGCAACTGGTTGATGTTTCTCTCATACATCGATGTTTCTCTCCTTCTCTTTGTCCTTTTCTCTCCTTCTCCCCTCTGAAAATCAATAAATAAAATCTTTCTTTTAAAAATGTGCATTTGTGAGACAAGAGGTAAAATGAGATTTCACGTCACAATCATTCCCTGACTTTGAAGTTCCCTGGCTAAGAAGCTCAAATGACCATGTCTTATCGCTATTTTCAGAGGACCCCCAAATTTAACGGAAACTGTAACAGGACTCAGCAGCTTGCAAACACCTTGTGTTAAAAATGGCATCTCCGCCAAGCGTCTGTGATGGCTGTCCACCCTGCCTGCAGGAATGTTGACAGGCTCAGCCTGACACCCCTGCTTCCCTGTCCCCGGGCTTGTCTGTACTTCCTCTGCGAGACCTGCCCCGGTCCCCGTGCTCTGGTCACACTGGTAGTGCTGTGTGTGGTCTGTTGCCATCACTTGGTCAGGTATCATCGGAGGACTATCTTGTGTCCTTTCTTCCTTCTTGTGCCCCTAAAAAAATGGAAAATACCCAAAACCTGTCTTCTGCTGTGTTGTAAAAATGAATATCAATGCAGTTGTTTTTTGACTAAATGTGTTTTTTTCTGCACAGTGATATCATAAACTTTCAACATTGCTAACTTTAACACACTGTAATCAAAAAAACATGTGAAAAATGAAGCAAAAAAAGCAGGCCTCCGAAGAACACTTGAGTTCCTTGGATTGTTTGTAGATTCACTTTTGTCCCTTGACGTACTTCTGCGTGTGCCGTAGGAAGGAGCGCAGGCTAATCTGAGAATTCTCAGGCTGCGTTCCGTGCACCTGCCTTGTGGGAGGACTCCCCCCCCACACTCTCCTCACCCTGCACCCCTCTTTCGTGTTTCTTCTCTCTTCTCCTTTCTTAATATTTAATTTTTAAAAATGCCTGGCTGGTGTGGCTCAGTGGATTGAGCACTGGCCTGCAAACCCAAAGGTTGCAGGTTCGATTCCCCAGCCAGGGCACGTAACCAGGTTGCAAGCCAGGTCTCCAGCCAGGTTTGTAGCTGGAGGCAGGTGAAAGGCAACCATACTTTGATGTCTCTCTCCCTCTCTGCCTCCCTCCCTTCCCCTCTCTCTAAAAATAATGAGTAAAATCTTTAAAACAAAAAAACAAACAAAAAGAATTCTCCGCCAAATTAAACAAGAGCTTGGTTTGCGCTCAGCTAGCTTTGTGACATAAATCATATCACATCACTTACACTTAGTTCTTTTAGTCATAAAGCTGTTATAGTAATGTTGGCTTGTTCTATCTCATGGAATCACATTGAATTATGTAGATGAAAGTACTTTGGAAGCCTGAAGGCACATCAAGTGCACAGTGATAACGTTATTCTGGTTACCTTTACTGAGATCCGAGCCCTCGTGTGAGGCTTCCTGTGCTGTCATCCCCCAGCGGGAGCCATGAAAGAAGGGACACTAGAAAGGCTGAGCTGATCAAGTCAGTGAGATTAATTTTTTTTTTTTTCCATAAAATTGAGCTATCTCAATTCGCATCAATTTAGAAAGCTTAGTTTTGAAGATTTCATTTTTATGTTGGAGAAAACAGTGGCCTAGATTGTGTGACCCAGTTCCCACCTTTTCAGGCTTCTAAGCCAAGTCTGCTAGGGTGGCGAATGTAGCAACCCCCAGACTTACACACTGGGGCACGGGTGTCCCCTGGCAGGCAGCTCTGGCCTCCAGGGAAATGGCTGGTGGCTTCCGGAGGCCCCACCCTGGTGCTTGTCTTTTCCTGAGTGTTTGGAAGGGTGGTGCGTTTCTGATCTGGCACTGGCGTCTTCCTTGTGGGCATCTGGGGGCCTGAGTCAGAAGGTTAGTTACGGCAAATGTGTATTCTCTGGGCAGCCTGAGATGGTAAAACGGGCGCGTGGAATGCGCGGTGGGCTGCCTGAGAGAGCGTGCCCTGCTGTCACCGCACTGGGTGAAAGACTAGAACAGGGAAGGACGAAGAGAGCCCCACTTTGTGCCTGCATTTTCTTTTCAGAAGCTTTCCTTTTTAATCATGGTAGCTTGGGAATATTGTAAGAGATGGATATTTAACTCCAAATTGCACTCTTAGTTGTGATATTTGCAATTGATAGAGAGGGATCTTTGGTGAATTCTGGGCTGGCTGGCATAGTTGGGCAAAAGCTTGGAGTGAGTAAGAGGGGAGAATAGGTTGTTGTCCCAGAAGTCAGAGCGCTGAGCAGACCCTCTAGGACCCTGATCTCCTGGGAAATGAGAACAGAGCACTGGTGTTGTCCACCTCCTGCCAGAAATGGCACTCAAAAGAGGACCCAACTTCCATCTGACAAGGCCCCTAGGTCACTCACACCCTGCTAGCAAAGCAGAGAGCTGTCATTTTCAGCAAGGGAGGGTGGGAGGTAGTCACGAAGGTGACACAGTGCTCATCTTGGGGACTCCTGAAATCCAGAGCAGTGTGACCGCGTTCCAGTCTCAGCCATTCACCTCGGGAGCCGGACACTGCAACGGATTGATTGTGCCTCCTGCCGTACTGATTGAGATAAGAGAAGATGACCTTTTTGCTGATGTTTTTTTAATAAAAAGCTTTCAGAATTGATAAGGTTAGAAAGATAGCGAAGGGACCGGTTTCAATATGAAGTCACCGCCCACCCTGTGGAAGTCCTTCTGGTGCTCCCAGCCCTGCGCTGTTCTGTCCGCCACCTCTCCACCTGGGGGCGCCATGGAGCCCCACACCGGCTGCACCTTCCTGCCAGGCGGAGCCCCTCGCTGGAGCTGCCATGCTGAGTGGCTGGGCTTTTGACATCTCACCCCGAGCCTGGGCAGGATGGGTGTGCCTCACTCTTCCGCTGCCCCAGTGCCCACCTGCTGCAGAGGGCTCTTCCTCCCAGGTCCTTGGCAATGCCCTTGGGGGGTGGGGAGCTGGAGGGAGGGGTGTCGCCAGAGTTGGAGAAGGCGTGGAGAGGAGAGGCCCCAGGGGAGCGCGGGACAGGGAGCCGAACTGAGATTCGTGGCTGAAACCACAGAGCGATAACAACCGCAGTGGAGTTTCCACGGTTACAAATAGCGCCCCAGCCCCAGTATTGCTGTGGCTGTTCCGCCAAGTACAACGTCATGTATATATTCAGGGTAATGAAGTGTGTGCTGTGTAACAATGCACCGAAAACGCTTGGTGCAGTGGCTGGGAATGTCGTAAGGCCACGGATGACTGTGCAGAACAGCTGGTCCCATTGTAGAACAGCTCTAAGTTTTCAGCCTTTCTCAGATTGAGTCAAGTCCGGCTCCTCTCCCCAGCCCGGGTTCCCTTCTGGTCTCTTAAGCCACACAGAAGGCACTGGCTTCCACTTCCTGTTCTTCAGGTGGCCCGCTGGTGCTCCTCTGCAGGCTGACTGCCCTCCTCCCTTAGCCTCGCACCTTTGTCCCGTTGTCCCGTTGAGCCTGTCCTGCGAGCACACTGTCCCTGTGAGCCTGCGCCCAGGTCTCCGGCCCTTGCAGGGAGCCTTTCTCACACCCAGTGGCCGCCGCTCTCTTAATGCAGGGCCACCTTCATAATCTCTCTCGGCTCTACGTCATCATCTCCCATTCTTGGCTCTTACAGTATGCTGCCCCTTTGGCCATGAACTCTCATTTAAAAATTAAAGTGATTGCTACCTGCACTTGGGAAAAGGTTTTTTAAAAAGCTTTTTCCCCTACACAGTTTGTATTTGTGAAATGTTACAGCACTGGTCTCAGCCAGTTTATCTGAGATGATTTTGAGGCTCGATTCTCTTGATCAGCACGTTAGTATGTTGTGGAGAGCAGCCGGGCCACGTTCTCTGTGTGTTTAGGGAACTGGTAACCAGGCCGAGCGTGGCCATGTATAGATGCCGTTGCTGCCATTCCTGGTCCGTAACTGTCGCTGATGCTTCAGACCCCAGACTCCTCAGCCACCGTCAGGAAGGTGTCCTGAGACAGCCCTGGCGGAGCCAGGCAACTGTCATGATGCAGCACCCCCTTTCGTCTCCACAACCACTGCTGCTTGGGCCCCTGACCCGCATCTCAGCTGCTCCTCCTGCCTGAGGCCTTGACACAGGGCGTTCCTCCTGCCTGAGGCCTTGGCACAGGGCGTTCCTCCTGCCTTGCAGCTCCTTCCCGTGTTCCCATGACTAACTGCCTCGCTGCTTCAGGTCATTGCTTAAGATCCCTTCTCAAAAAGACCGTCTGGCCACTCGGTCTCAAATCGCACCTCCCCTCCCTTCACTAGACATTCCTGGTCTCTTTATCCTGCGTTTCCCCTCAGCACTTGGCTCCTTGTAAGGTACTCGAGCCTTTACTTGTTATCTTTATCATCAGGTTCCTCCTATCTACCACAGGCCTTAGGAGTTTTCGTGGATGGCGAGTAAATTGCTCAGATTCTTGCACACGTAGTATTTGTTTATTGGTGGTTTCTGAACTCATTCTTTCTCCTGTTTCTCCATAGACTCTTGTCCTTTCTGCTCTTTGTGAAATTAAGAAATGCTGTCTGAAATTTTTTTATTACATTGTAGGTACCCTATGTATAAGAGAGAAGAGAGAATAAAAGCAGTTTAAGACTAAATTGGTATAACAGTCACTTATGAGGACCTTGTTTACGGCAAGTGCTTTACACGAATTATTTCTTTTCATTTCCTGTTAACTTGATGGTAGTTGGCATTTTTATGACACCTGTTTTACAGATGAGGGGCCTGAGTTGTGGAGTGGCTTAAATCATGTTCCCCAGAGCACAGAGCTAGTGGGTGACTGGGGCAGGAGTAGAAATCATGAGCCCATGTTCCAAAGCTCATGCTGTGAATGTCACTCAGGCCTGGGATGCAGCCAGAGATGACAGCATGGCCCCCTGGGGGTGGCCCTGCCTCTGTGTGTGTGTGTCCCCTGCTGTGGAGCCTCTTCCCATAGGAGGTTCCCCGTGGGCATCTGTGTTGGCATGCATTCTCAGTCCATCCACAGTCTCCCTGGTGGCCTGGCACCAACATGTTTCTGAGCGTTCTAATGACGTGCCTTCGGTCAGTTGCCTGCCCTCCCTCGCTCCCTCCTTCTTAGCGTTGGGATTGGAGGGCGCCAGGGAGGGAGGTTGATTTCTTAATATCTGAGTTTTCTCTGTCACTTTCCGCTGCTTGTGTTTAAGGCACGGGGATGGCAGCATTTCCCATGGTGATCTGGGACAGGTGGGACCCATACTAGGTCTGTTTCCTTAGTGGCCGGAGCCGTGGGCAGCCCAGGATTCTGCCGCAGGTCACCTTGCTCAGCGGGAGCTCTGACTTGGATAAGAAGGACATAAAAGTGTGCTTGTAAGGAATGCTGAACAGTACTTTTGAAGTGTAAAATCACTTCACAGATCTTCACAGTGACTGTTTGGGACTGTCTTATGTTTACATTCTAGAGATGCAAACTTCAGTTAAACAGACAGGAAACCTTTAACCTTTATTCAAGCTAAAAAGTGACGCAGGGATATTTGTATTGTCCGGTCCCTTTCGTTCCACTTGGAAAATACTAACAAAAGAATCCACCAGTAGTTGAACAACCATGGCGTTCACATAGTGGTAAGTATATGAGTGAAGGAGAAATAGGTGGACCTAAACCTGGATAGACGGATGGTAGTAAGGGCTGAGGCTCCAAGTAAACATGGTAGGAAAAGGAAAATACAAAGTCCGGCATTGTGGATAGAGGTGGAGAGATTAGACTGAGGTTATTTTTGTGCCATTGGGACATTTTAATGGATCCTGTAAGCAGAATAACTACAAGTAAAACTTGACTGGAAAACTGGGCATCGTAACCTTCTGTTTTGATCCCTGCTTCTCAGCTTTCACTGTGCCCCAGCGGCAGCTGGGGAGATCTTGAGATCTTTCAGATGTGGCCGCACCTGTCTGTCTGGTTCTCTGCCTCTCAATGAGGCCTGAGCATGATTGTTTTTCTTTTGAAACTCCCCCAAACGGCACTGATTGCTGCCCTGATGGAGACCACTAGGTTAGACAACTGAGGGTGACTTGGGATGCTGTCACCACTTGGTGGCAGTGTTGCTCCCTGTGTCTTTAAAATTCCAGAAAAGTGTGCTTTCTCCTCCTTCTTTTTTCTTCTGTGTGTGTGTGTTTGGTCTTGGGTTTATTACAGTATGTCTCTTCCTCAATCATTTGTGACTTAAATGAATGGAGAGCTGCGTTCTATTTTAAGATGTGTTTCTTTATTTTTCTATAGTGTTTTAGGGGTGGGTAAAATAAGGGAGGGGAAGAATAATCTCCTATTGTCAGAAACACATGGCTTTTTAAAGATTATTCTTAATTTATTTTCTGTTTAACTTTACTTTTCTGTGGTGAATGAAGACCAGGTTCAAGATAAAATATTACAAACCAGGAATCTGATTCTTCATAAGTTTCTGTCGTTTGAAGCTACTAGATCTTTTCCCTTTATTGTCCTTCTTGACACATCATTGCAGACTCTGGGGACACCACAGTAAATGGCAAGATTTCCCTTCAGTTTGCTATTTTTGTGTCTGATAACAATCGTAATTTAGCATTGATTGAGCTTTTCCAGGCAGCCATAGGTGTTTATTGTCCGTCCTTACCCTTGGTGCAAAGGCTGGAGAATAGACTTGCTGGTGATGCAAAGATGTCACATCAGCCTCTGGTGCTGGCGGGAAGTGCGGAGGGCTGAGGGCCTGGTCCCTGGGGTCAGACAGGGTGTCAGACGCCACTTCTAGCCGCCTGGCTGGCAGGGAAATTCTCCTAGGCCTGAGATGACTCCAGAGCCTGTGCCGTGGCAGGGTGAGAACCCAAAGTTAACATCTTGATTTGCCACCTTTGAACTTTTATCTGTAGGCGCTAGGGAGCCATTGATGTAGGTAGTTTGAAAATAGTCTCAGGGATAAAACCTGTAGACGTATCTGAACTTGAAGCAATCTCAAAATCAGGGCAGGACTGGGGTGAGGCAAGCAGGCACCCTAGGTAGAAAATTTAAGGAGGTGCCCACTTTCAGGGCCCTGAAAGTCCTGACCCTGCATTTCCATGGCCTTGAGAATGGCGCCTCCTTGAATATTGCGTCCTAGGTGTCTGCTTGCCTCCCTTCTTCCCGGCCAGCTTCACAGGTGTTCTGTGCTGCCACCCAGCTGTTCTCTGCCACCCCCAGCTGTTCCCTGCCACCCTCCAGCTGTTCCCTGCCACCCCCCAGCTGTTCCCTGCCACCCCCCAGCTGTTCCCTGCCACCCCCAGCTGTTCCCTGCCACCCCCCAGCTCAGGTGACCTGGACAGTGCTGTCGCCAGGAGGCTGGATTAGCTTTGAGAGGAAGTCCTTAGAAGGCACAATTGGTTGTGTTTGAAACTCTTTTATTGAGATATAATCCATGTATGATACAATTTGCCCACTTAAGAGTACATTTTTCTATATTCACCATCTATATGTAACCATCACCATCTAATTTTGAAACATTTTTGTTCCCCCAGGAGGAAACCTGTAGCTGTTACCCGTTACCCTGCCCCCTCAAACCCTAGACAACCACTGTCTTTCTGTCTCTGCAGAGTTGCCTGTTGTTGACATTTCATGCAAATGGGATCATGCCATATGTGGTCTTTCCTATGTGGCTCCTTTCACTGCGCGTAACGTCCTTAAGATTAATCGTGTAGCATGTCTCAGTGCTTCATTCCTTTTAGTGGTTGTATAGTAAACCATTGTGGATAGAGACCCCAAACATACCTTGCTTGTTTACCAGTTGATGGACATTTGGGTTTTTTCGCCCTGTTGGCTGTTTTGAATAGTGCTGCTATGAAGTTGTAGGTGCATGCATTAAGAAAGGGTTTTAAGGCATAGAACCTTCCTCTCTGGGGTCTTTGAGTTGTTACCTGTAATTCGGACCTGAGGCTGGTTAGACCAATGGGGGTGGATAAGGTTGGTTCCCCACACCAACCTCCCCTGCTGGCTGGCCTTGGAGAGGGAGGGTGCTGGCGGGCTCTGTGTTGCCCTCAGAAGTACCTACGGAGGCAAGGGGTGAGGAGAACCTTCCTCAGGCTCCCACAGCTGTCTCCATCCCAAGGGGACAGCTGCAGGGCCGCAGGTGAGTGGCCCTGGCTCAGGGCTACATTTGTTTCAACTGTTTTCAAATTGAGGACGCCCACAGTCGCTGGGAGAACTTGGGGAACACAGATTGCTGGGCCGCACCCCTAATGTTTCTGCATGTAGAGGTGGAATTCTCTTGGGGAGGCCTGAGAATTTGCATTTCTACAAGTTCCCAGGTGATGTTGATGCTGATGCTACAGTTTTAAAGACCACACTTTGAGGAACTTTGAATTTCTCACGCTGCAGCTGTGGATAGCGAAGGGTGCATGCGGCCTATTCTGATTTTAACTTCAACCAAACAATCCCAGAGTGACTTTATTTATTAGTAAAATAAATAGATTGAAAATTAGAAGTGTGATTTACGGCCGATTATGAAAGAGCCAACACGTTCTGTTTTTACTGCAATAAAAGTAACCAAATATTAAAAATAGCCATTGTAATTCACTTTATGTAGTAAGCATTCAGCGTTTGCACAAAATACTGCTGCCCAGTATTTTGGAGATGAGCCGAGATGTTCCCGTAGCATTTCGTTCATGGAGCTACAGTTTGGGTTGACTCTAAATTCCCAGCCTCTCGATCACAGTCGTGTACTGCTGACAACTTTAGGAATAAATTATCAAGAGTTTTGACCAGTTTACTCAAATTAGTGTTGGTGTGGTGATAGGCTGTGTTAGGGTGAAAGAACTATTCTTATTTTGGAAATGTTCTGGAATTAAACATTAACTCTTGCTAACAGAGCATATGTTCTGAGCATTATTTATTGGTAATCCTGATTTTTTAAAAGCGGAATTAGAGTTTTTCTAGTTGAATGGTTTCTGTCAATTTTATTCGTTTAAATGAAAGTATGTGTATCTCCCACAAGTGATAGAGCGGCGCATTCTGACCGGACATGAACTAGCAGCTCCGGAATTACAGCTGTTAGCATAGTTAGGAAGCTCTGGATTTTGAAAAATTTGAGATAAAGCCAAGGGATGCATTAAAACTGCACAGCATTTTTTTTTTTTAATAAATGGATTTTTTTCCAAGTAAATTTGTTTGATCACTTTCATGTAAATGAAAACATCTACAGAATGAGTACTAACAAGATTCTAAACATCATTTACCAAAGTAGGGACACTGTAATTGTATCCAATTCTGAAAAATAATTTGTGGAACCCAACTGCACATCTTACACCTGCGAGAATATGAATAGGTGTTCCACAGGAAGCTGAAGTGTTGCGGCTTATTTCCTGTCCAGGTGCGTGAGCCCAAGAGCTCTCAGGCCAAGATAGTTCCGGTGATGGCGAGGGTATGGTCTGACCTCTATGGGTTTTTGGAGGGTTTTTTTATTCAGCATCATCTTCCCTATGCAGTTACTGGGGGGGAGTTTTTCTCTTTCCTCTTGGCACCAGCCTGTGTCCTGCCCCGGCTTGTGCTCGTGGGGGAAGAGGGTGGTTAATAGAAAAGGTTGGGAGCCCTGTAGGTAGGGCTTCAGATTGAGAGACTTAGATTGGTGGTCATAGGTGTGGGTACCTGATTTAACAAAGTGTTCTTTCTGTTGCTGCTTAAGAAATGGCTGGTGGCATAGTGGATAAGGCGCTGGCCTGCAAACCCAAAGGTCGCTGGTTCGATTCCCAACCAGGGCACATAACCAGGTTGTGGGCCTAGTCTCTAACCAGGTCCATAGCTGGAGGCAGGTGCAAGGCAACAATACATTGATGTTTCTCTTCCTCTCTGCCTCTCTCCCTTCCCCTTTCTCTAAAAATAATAAAAATCTTTTAAAAAAAGAGAAAGGAAATGGCTGGTATAGTTTATCATTCTCCCTTGGAGAAACCAAAGTACACAACATCCTAGATGTTTTCTTCCATTATCCCTAACTCTGCAGTCTCAGGCATACCTGTATGTCCCAAAATACAGTAGGCTGCATAGTTAGATCACATGTTTCACCACCATATAACAAAGCCACCAGATGTTCATTCATCTTTGGAGGTTCCTCCTCGTTTTTCATTGCCTAATTTTCTCTACCCTGTCAATTCCACATTTTTCAGTGGCTCACCTCTAGGTACCAAATTTGACATTAGAGTTTGTGTCTAACTGACAGCATTCGAAATCTCACTATATGGGCGTAGCAAAGAGGGGTTACTTTCTCTCACATTAATAGGAAGTCTAGATGATGGTAAAGCAAGGCTAGTTCTATGGCTCCATGATGTCACCAAACCTCTTCTGTTTTTCTGTGTCATCATCTTGAATGCCTCGTGGTCATGAGGTGGCAGCTCCACCCTCACTTCCCCTCTGGTTCCAATCAGAATGAAGAAGAGAGCAAAAGAGGAAAAGATGACACCTCTACATCAAGAGGGCAAAACTGTTACAGGAATTCCTAGTAGACTCCCACTTGGTCTTACTATCTGGAACTGTCCCCTGGCCACACGTAGCCATAAGGGAGGAGGCTTGGAAGCATTGATTTTGGGCTGAGCACGTTGCCACCATGTCTACATCTGTCATCGTAAGAATGGAGGCGAGAACAGATACGGGTTGGCCATCCGCAGGGCCGCAGCGCTGCCTGGGCAGAATGTTTGACTTCCCCCTGCTGTGCTCTTTCTCCGCGCAGCCATGACTTGGCACAAATGGTTTCCCTTGTCCAGAAACCTGCTCATCTTCCCCCGCCTATACCCCACCCACAACACCTTATAGCAATGACAGAGTTTCCTTTTCCTCTCAGGTCACGTTGGATGCTGCCATTTCTTTTTGCTCTCGGGCGTAGTCTGCCTCGCCCTTCCTGATGTTCCTCAAGGGTTTGTGTTTGTCCCTGTTGGAGAACTGCTTTCTTTGTCTTGGGGTGATTGACCTTGGCCTCTAGAGCTTTGCTGTTCAGCACAGTAGCCCTAACCACCTACAGCTATTTAATCTTAAACTAATTGCACTTAAATACAGTAAAAACTTAGTTCCTCATGCTAGCCTCATTTCAAGTGCTCAAGAACCAACTGTGGCTAGTGGCTGCCATATCGGAAAGCCCAGCTCTAGAACATTTCCCTCATCCCAGAAAGTTTTCTGGGACACCCTGTTCTAGATGAATTCCATGAGGTCTTCCTTTATCTGGACTCTGTCACTCAACCACAGGTGTCTTCAGGGTGATGCTTGTGTTGTGTTGTCTCCTAACCGAAGTAGTAAACTTGGGCATAGATTTCTATAACCAGATGGCTCCTACAAGTATTATTACTGCATATATAGGAGGCGTGAAGTCCAGTGCTCCCAAGGACCCCTGAAAAGGGAGTGGGTACTTTGAAAGGCCTCTATTCCAAATATATTCCTTTTTTTTACAGAGAGGAAACTGACACTCGGAGAGGCAAGGGGACCCAGTTAAGGTCATACAGGCAGTTGGTGGTAGCATGGACTGGAACCTTGGTTGTCATATTTGCATTTCACTTCTCTTCCCATTGAACCAGACCTCATTAAGTATCACCGATGACCCTTTTGTTTTCCCTAGTTTTGTTCTATGCTTGCCTATTCAACCGGTTTCCAGTTTGTTGAGAGAGGAAGTTGTTTTCCCCCGCTGAATTACCTGGAAATGCCTGCTGCATATCGGTGGTACTCAGGGAATGCTCAAAAAAGAGTTGAGTGTAAGGCTGTCTGCATCACTGATTGTTTAGTCGCAAGAAACAAAGTGACTCAAGCAGCTTAATCGGAAGGACGCTTGTGGACAACAAGATAAGGTCAGAGTTGGAAATGAAGTTGTTGGGAACCAAGGAAGTCTCTCTGTCTTTGGGATCATGGAATTTTTTTTCTCTTTCGGTGTTCTTATTCTACGTACCAGCTTTTCCAACTTGCTCAACACTATATATAGTCGTGCCAGCCCCCGAGTCTGGACGACCTCTTACTTAGCTCCAGAGACATCCAGTTACCTCAATGGTTTATTCCAGATTTTGAAAGCTGGTTGGCCCAGCTCTTGGTTGCCCATCCAGAGAGAGAGAGGAGAAGCCTGGGACCAACCTGGCAGCAGGGACCCACCCAGGATATCGTATGGGTGTGGGGAGGAGCAGAGAGAGCTAGGGAGAGTAACTAGCTTTTTAAGTTAACAGTTGTCCAAAAGCAAGTAAAATTGGTAGGTAGGTGTTGGTTTCTTATTACCAGAAGTACTTGCGTAAAAGTTTACTGACCTTCTGACAAACATTATCTGCTGGGAAAGAAGTTTGATTAATATGTTTACCCAGTAATAATGGATTTAGGATTCCTTGAACAAAATAGTCATCATGCAGGTCAGTAGCCAGAGGTGGTCAAGCCATCGTGTTGGAGGAGAGACCAGTGGGCCATCATCGCTGGACCTCACATGCGATGGAGCCCCACCCACTCCATCCTCCCTGCCCAGCCCCTGCAGGTGCTGGGGCACATTTCTAAAACCCAGTTTAAGCTTGGTGAAGGTGGGGACTCTGTCTTCTTGTAGTTCTGGAATTTAGCACAGGGTTTGATTCATAGTTGGTGCTTGATTTCTGTTGGATACAGGAGTAGACTTTGGAATAGCAACCAAATATGGCTATTTTTTGTGTCTACTCAGATTAGTCTATGGAAAAATGGGGTGGGGAATGGGTGGGTGGGGAGGGGGACAGAGGGGAGCAAAACGGGGATGAATGTAATACAACAACAATAAAATTTAAAAAAAAGAAAAATACATGGAAAAGAAAACATTCTGATTTTCTATAGAAGTGTGATGATAGCCGATATTTTCCTCTTTTCTCTTTTCCAGTGTTATAATGTAGTGACTTTGTGACCGTAGGAAAAGTTAATTTTTAATTAAGAAGCATTTGAAACATGTTAGTCTTACAGAAGGTTAGAATGGAAACACAATTCTGTGCCAAATCTTCCCTGTAGCAAGAATTCAGATTTGCTGGAAATGGACTTGATTATAAAACACTTCCCTCTAGTGGGACTAGAGGTGATCGATCATTTGGTGATTTCGACCCCCCCCCCAACCTTTTATTTAATGTAATTATTTAACTTGACATGGCCAGTAACTTGAGTTGAGAAAGTGATGGCTTTCACCTACAGAAATCAAGCTAAAAAGTTAGAGATCCATGGTCTTTATTCTAAGGGTTTTTCTTGTTCTGAGCCATCATTGTTGTCCTCTGCGGACACTTTGCTCCCAGGGCCACCTAACCACCTGCTCACCTGTCCCAAGAAAGTGTGTCCCAGAGTACTTGGTTGTCTAATGCTCATTGAGGGTCCAAATTTCCCTGCTTCCCGCAGAAATAAAATTTCGGTATGTTATGTTTATAGTTTCAGAGAATAGTTTGGTAATCTATTTTCTTATATGAAAGTTATAGTAAGGACTAGAACAGCCCATGGAGCCTTCTCTCTGTCTGGAACTAATAAGACACCCTGTAACTCCTTCTCTGATTGCTCCTCTCATACAACAAAAAACCCTTTTCTGAAATTGTGGGCAAGAGGTTAGTCTAAATCAGTATGTCCTATTTCTAAATTAACATAGTCTGTTCAAGTTTAACCTCTGTGGTTGAGGTCACTTTAAGTTTCCGAATAGTACACTGTCTTAGGGTCTATGAAGCAGCATCAGCGCTATGAAAAAGCAAACACATGGTGTCCATTTCTAATGGTGTAGGAACACAAGTCATCGCCCCCTGTTGCTCTCAGCAGTGACTTTTGTGTTCTGGTCACCTGTGTTAATGTAAACTGCAGCCCACTGTTCCAGTCCATCGGTGTCCCACCTTAATCCTTCACAGCTCCTTTGGTTGTGATTGATAATCATCTTACCTTGTGGGTCAGAAATAGGCTCATTACCATCCTTTTACAACTCCATTCTTTCTAGAATGGTCCAGTGCTGTCTCCATAGTTGGGCATACATGTGTGTGGTGTGTTGGTTTTTGTCTGAGGCAAAAAGGCTCTTTTATTTGCTGAAATATTATTCCCTGTGAGTGAGTCTGTGGAATTCACTAAATTCTCCTTGATATTGTGGATAGCTTGGAGGATTTGGAGCTTTTCATGTTAGAAAAGGGATTCTTAATCCCAGGCCTTACTTCACAGATAAGGAGACTGAGTCTCAAAGAACGTAATACCCACGTGAGTCTTCTGCGCTGTGCTGAGGCATAGCACCCCAGTAAGCCAGGGCAGCCTGGTGGGCGCCCTGGGGCAGGTGGCCTGGGCTGTGGGGTGCCACTGTTGCTGCCCGCCCTCGGGACTTGGGGCCTGACCTCCTTCCTTCTGGAAATGGAGCTGCTGTGACCGTCTCCTTCCAGAGGAGGCAGTGTTGCATCACGGATGTGATTAAAGCCCTGCACGGCCCTGGGAAACCCTCCCCGACCCAGACCCAGAGGGGCCGGGCCTGGTGGCAGGGAGCCAGGGCTTGGGAACGCGTTGGTTCGGTTTTGAATTGGTGTGACCTTTGGGAGGATATCCTGGAATCTCAGATTTGTATTTACATCAAGACTCTTTCCTTGCACACCTTTCTGAGCTGCCAGAGTTTTAAAAATGGGTCCTGTGAGCTTTTTTGTTTTCCAGGTGGCTCATTCCAGCCTGTGGTCCTGTTTTCTTGGTGTGTTACAAGGCAAAATAAAGTGAAACTCTGTTCCAGTTGATACCTCCCATTGCAGCGACTATTTCTGCAAATTGCTTCTGGACACTTAAAGGGGTGGAAAGGGTTATATGTAACTTATATAATTTCAGGACTACATGATGGACTACAGAGTCAGTGTAGCATCCTGGTTAAGAGTGTGGATTTTTAAAATTTTTTGAAATTATGGCAAAAAAACATAACAAAATTTACTGTCTTAACCATTTTTAAGTATATAGCTTGGTAGTGTTAGGTATATTCACATTGTTGTGCACTTGGTCTGCAGAACTTTTTAATCTTGCAGAATTGAAACTCCTTCTCCATGGGCCTCTTCCCCTCACCCTGACACCCATATTCTACTTTGTTTCTGTGAATTTGACTACTTTGGTATAAGTCAAATCATACACTGTTGGTCTTTTTGTGATTGATTTATTTCACTTAGCATAATGTCCTCAACATTCATCCTTGTTACAGCATATGATGGGATTTTTTTTTTCCTTTTTAATGTGAATAATATTCTACTGTAGGTATAAACTCCATTTTCTTTATTCATCCGTCAATAAGTACGTAGCTTGCTTCCACCTTTTGACTGTTGTGCATAATGATTTTGTGAACATGGGTGTGCAAATCTGTCCAAGGCCCTTTTTGCAGTTCTTTTTGGCTGTGTTCCTAAAAGTGGAATTGCTGGGTCATGAGGTGATTCTAGCTTTAATTTTTTGAGGAACTACCAGTTTTCTACAGTGGTTGCGCCATTGCATATTCCCACCCGCAGTGCCCAGGAGTTTCAGTTTCCCCACATCCCCACCAGCACTTGTTGTTTTCTGCTTTGTTTTGTTTTTGGTAGTGGCCGTCCTAACGAGTGTGAGATTGTAGCTCATTATAGTTTTGAGATGCAATTCCCTGATGATTAGTGATGTTGAGCATCGTTTCATATGCTTGTTGGCCGTTTGTATATCATCTTTGGAAAAATGTGTGTTGAAGTCCTTTGCCTATTTTTTAAAATGAGTTATTTGGGGGTTTTTTGTTACGCAAAGAGTATGGATTTTTAAATCAGACCGGTCCAGGCTTCAGTCCTGGCACCGCCATGTAGGAGCTGTTTGCCCAGAACAGTTGCCACAGAGGCCCCTGCTCTCCCCGGCCGTAGCCATGGCACCCACTTATGGAGTCGGGAGTGTTGCATGAATCAGGGATGTTTGGGCAATAGTGAAGGAGGACCCGAGAAATGGGAGCTAGTGCTTCGTAAAAGAATGTAGGCAGCCTACTCCCAGTAGGCTTGGAAGCAAATTTAAAATAGAGCTGGCTTCTCAGTTCCCTCCACAAATGGCAGCCATTCTTAACTCCACCTCTCCCCACCTTCTCTTTAAAAAAAAAATTTTTTTTAAAGATTTTATTTAATTTGTAGAGAGAGGGGAAGGGAGGGAGAAAGAGAGGGAGCGAAACATCGATGTGTGGTTGCCTCTCCCCCACACCCCCAACTGGGGACCTGGCCCGCAATACAGACATGCACCCTGACTGGGAGTAGAATCAGTGACCCATTGGTTCGCAGACTGGTCGGTGCTCAGTCCACTGAGCCACACCAGCCGGGGCCCCCACCTCTTGTAACATCACTGGGCTTTTAGGGCAAATAAGAGGAGGTTCTGGGACAGTCAGAGACTGTGTGGCATATGGAGGACACACACATGCTGCCATAAAGAACCTCTCGGGGCCTCCTGGGCTGCATGCTGACGGTTTGCATGGTGGCTTCAGCTTTTTTGGCAAAGTGCACGTCATCACTGAAGTCACATTTAAAGAAAACCTGGGTCCTCGGGAGGCAGCGGGATGCCTCCGCCCCACCCTCCATGCACACCTGGAGTGGCAGGTCCTCCTGGCTGAGCAGCCCGGGCTCTGGAGACGTGGCAGAAGGTCTGCGGCCCAAGTGTGCCGACTGATGCAGACACCTAGGGCAGCCGGTCTCCTTTAGCTGTCTCCATGGGCAGAGACAAAAGACCAAGGATTGTTGTAAAGAAATTAGTCATAGATGTTTCACTCTTTAAAATCATCCCAACCTTAGGTTAGACAATGTGCTGCTGTCAGGATGTCCCGGAAGTTGACAGGTGCAGTGAGGTGAGACCTGGAGCCCGAGTGCACAATGGTCAGGCTCCGGAGGGTCCGCTTCCACGGGTGCTGACCCTCCTCCGAATTTAAGGCACCATCCTTGCTTTTCTCTGTCGTGCCGCCTCCTTTGGAGCGGCAGATAGGCACCTCTTTACCAAATTCCAGTATGTTGTTTTTCAAACAAAGCAGCCAGTTTCTCTCCTCTTTGATTTTTCCTGGGCACACGTGACACCTCTCATTTCCTACTAGTTCTGAGGACGCACCGTCCTCAGTCATGGTCAGTGGAGATTTCAGAAGGAAACATCACCTCTCTAATGAGTTTTTGGGGTGAAGGAAACTGTGGTAGTGTTTAAGAAATTTACCACAGAAAGAATTTCTAAAGGAACTAGGTATAACTGACCCATGACATGGACAATGTGTGGGGACTGACTGTGGGAGAGGGGGTGGGGAGGGTGGGGCAGGGAGGGCAATGGGGGGAAATGGGATAAACGTAACACAACAGCAGTAAGTTAATTAAAAATGCTTTGTTCAAAGAGCAATTGAGCTGGGAGTGGTCACTGTATAAACCAGATTAAATGTGTTTGATGTCTGTAGAGGTTTTGAAGGGATGTCTCTGTACTGATGTTGAGGGAAGGAAGCCATCTTGGGGATCTTATAGCTGGTGTGCATCTTCTAGTTGGAACATCAAAGGGTCAGGCAGGACACAGTTAACACCCATCCTGCCCTGGGCAGGAGCACTGCCCTCCCTGTCCTGAGGACGGGGGAGGCTGGGGGTTTCCAGGTGGAAAGGCCACATTTCCACGCATAACCCAGGGAGCGTGGTGTTGCCTCGGGAGAGGAACTGGGTTCACTATTTTAAACTTCTTGCTTCATACTGTGGACTTCCCCATCCCCTGTCCCCAGTGAAGCACAAAAGTATGCATTTCCTAACTTTTAAGTCATGGGCTTCCTTTCATGGATCTGGACCTTAGATCGTATCCAGATAAGCGTGGCGTAATGGGACGGGTGGGGTTCGATTTTGAGTCACAGATGCGTGAGCAGCTGGAGGGAGGGCAGCAAAGTTGACACCAGCAGCTGGCGGGGCTTGAGCAGGTAGCTCATGCCTTGTGGGTGCCAAGTCTGAGCTCTCCCTGCAGGACTGGCCTGCCAGCACATCCTGCGCACCCCCAACCCCCTGCAGTGTGCTTGCTGCCATGCTGAATCACCTGTGCATGCCTGGGGACCCTCCCTCCCTCCCTTCCTCTGATTTCTTTTCTTTGGTGGTTCATTTCTTTGTTACAGTCCCCCAGCCCGGCTCGCTGAGGCCCCAAATGACAGCTGCTTCCCATTTCTCCTTCTCCCCTTCCCGACAGTTCCCAGCAAGGGGCTCCCCAGCTCGCCCCGGGGAATTAAGGGACTGTGATGTGACCTCCTTTTTTCGTTTATCACTAGATGAATAGCTTCAAGTGCTCCTCCCTAGAGATGAGTCCTAAGTGTGCCCACCCTGTCCTCTTTCTGTGGGACCGGGGTGGCGGCCTGCTGCTGTCGGCCGTGCTCCTACTTGGGTGCGTCTCAGGTGCCTCAGACTCTGCACCCCATTATGATGTTTAAAAGGGTGATTGTGGACCGAGGAGACAACGTAATACAATACTAACAAACACCCAGAACAGGGGTTGGAACCTACATTTGCGTATGTTCATTGAAAATCCAAGAGAAGGCTAGGGAGAGATAGATGAGAATAGTGGTTCTCTGGCAGCACCGCTTACCCCTTCCTTCCCCCTCCCGATGCCTCTGGCCTTCGCCCTGCGGACCTCCTCTGCCGGCAGGCCCGACACAGCAGCTGTCCCTCTGCCCTCCCACGGTTCTTTCTCTAGCTCCGTCTTTGTCATCACATAAGGTGAAAGTCCAAAAACTGCATACAAGATCCAGCCCCTGTTCAGGACACGCAGAGGGAGACCTATGGTGCGTTATTTAATGTACAAAATATTTCTGAGTGCAGTTGTACACCAAGCCCTGTCCTAGGAATTGGGTTGACAGCGGATCTAGTGCCAGATAAAGGAGCGTGATAAGGGGGACAGATAAACACCAGTGGAGAAAAAAGGCTGGGAAATGCAGGGTTTGAATGGAGCAAAGCTCCTGGCCCCAGATGGGAAAGCGCGGGATGCAGACAGAGGGGAAGAGCCTTGCAGACCCCTTGGAGGGTTTTGCTACCGTCTTACATCGAGGCAGTGCTACTGTGTGGCATAAACCTTCGTGATATGGGGGTTACAACTTCGTGAGAATAAAATGATCCTTTTGCACCCCAAGCTTCCTTAAGTGTTATTTAAGTACAAATTAAATGCACTGTACCTACCCATCTCTGTTGTAGATGCCTGGCAGAAATGATACAGCTTGGTTCTTGCACAAAACCGGAATGCTTTTTTGCCGTCAGTGTGTTATACTTGATTTTATATTGAAGGCCAGTGTTTGTCTCATGTCTTGAGGCTGCAGAGTTATCCTTTTTGCCCTCTTCCATCACTTAATTAGGAGTGCAAGTGATTTTAGTTGGAAGTTGGGCTTATAAACCAGGCACTGGCATGGCCCTGCTGATGATCTGGGGACCTGGAAGTGCACTGTGTGTGGCGTGTCTGCCCGGCTGGTGCACTGGAACCGGTGGGTTGGAAGTGCCGCTCTCATCTGCTTCCTGCTGCAGGTAGGTCCCTGTCCTGCTCTGACCAGGGAGCAGAGTAGAAGGTAGACCAGGCGACAGTCCCCTTCTAAGTCTTACCCCAGGGCCTGGTATGCCGGAGAGGCCACCTGACAGCACAGGTTAGTTGCCACCTTCATGACACAGGTGCTGTGACTTCAGGGGAAGGGTGGCCCTGAGCTGGGGTGTCTTTGCTCGAGCACGTCTCTCTTTCTGGTCGCTGGGTCTCCCCTTACCCTGCAGAAAGTCTGAATTTCACCAGTCCCTCAACATACCATCCTATTCCTTTTACTTATAATAACACCTCGCTACCTGTACTTTCAAAACTTCCCTTTTTCCTTGAGTGCCGACTGAGTGCCTTGTAAAAAGGAAAGTTTCCAGAGGCCCTGTAACGTGTAATCAGACCTGCTGTGCTGTGATGGCTGGAGTGGCGGTTCAGACCCACATCTGCTCCTGCTGTGGGTGCAGCATTTGTGCCCCCACGTTGCAGCCCTGATACCTGCAGCGTGGGTATGTGGGGGTGGCGCCTTTGGGAGGTAAGTGGCTTTAGATAAATAATACTAATCCCAAGATGGAATTAGTGCCTTACTTAAAGTAAGAACAGATCAGAGTTCTCTCTGTCTGCCAAGTGGGGGTACAGCTGGAGGATACGTCAGGAAGAGGGCCTTCGCCAAGAACCTGGCCATGCAGACCCCCTGATTTTGTCCTTCCAGCCCCCAGACCTATGAGAAATAAATGTTCATTGTTTAAGCCACTCATAAGTCTATGATTTGACTAAGCTCCATTCCCCACCCCTCCCTGGTCCCCTGCATGGACTTTGCAACAGAGCTACTTGGAGTCAAGTTTGAAAGCTCTCATTATATATTTTAAAGATTTTATTTATTTCTAGAAAGGGAATGGGAGGGAGAAAGAGGGGGAGAAACAATAGGTTGCTTTTCACTTGCCCCCGACTGGGGACCTGGCCCGCACCCCAGGCATGTGCCCTGACTGGGAATCAACCAGCAACTCTGGTCTACAGGCTCATGCTCAATCCACTGAGCCACACCAGCCAGGGTTGAAAGCTCTCATTTGACAATGCAGCCACTTTGCTCTTAGCAGGCCTCCTCTGACCCTCAAAATACCCTGGGCCGTGGGCAGGGGAGACTTGAGGGTGAGTGAGGACACTAATTTCCCATCTAGGCTTCTTCCCAGCCTCTGTAGGAAGCGAGATGTAGAAAGACCCCGTGGGACAGACGGAGTACACCTTCCTCCCCGGTGCCAGCACGGTGGCCGGGCCGCCCTGCTTGGAGGAGGTGCTGGAAGCTGTGCTGCGAATAACTGTGCTGCGTTTCTGCAGATGGTTAAATAACACGAGTTGAGAAATCGTGATCTTAGCTTTTAGTAGTGTGTTTTTCTGTTTGTGTTGGGTGACTGGCCTATGTTTCTGACTCTGTGTGTTTATGTTAGGATGTTTTCTGAAAGGAAAACTCCCTCGTGTATTATTGGGGGTAGTGCATGTGGATCAGCAGGGAGAGACCACTCTGAATGCATTTCTTAAGAAAGTTGTGCTAATTTTAGTTCAAACTGTTGCCTTTGGCAAAGAAAAAAACTAGGTCTGGATGTTGTTTTAAAAGCAAGATATGTTACATTCAAATTTTTTACTTAAGGTCATAATGGATGCAGTCATTGTTTAATTAATTTGAAATAGTTTATTTGGAAGGTACCCCTGTCTCCTAGTTTTATATAACATGAAACCACCAATTAAGACAAATCGATCACCCAAAATAAAGTGAAAGAATGACAAAGACCAGGAATTCTCAAACCCCAGTGTGCCTTGAAATTCTAGTTGTTAAAACTCAGGTTTCTGGGTTCTGCCCCGGAGTCTGTGGTCCAAAAGTAGGTGTGAGGTGGGGCCAAGAACCTGCAGTCCTAACCAGTAGGCAGGTGACCCAGGTGCTGCCGGTCTGGAGACCCCCTTCAGAGAACTCCCATAGACTGAACTGAGGCCTAGGTCCTGCTGACAGTGACCCTGTGTGCTGTGGTGGGCAAGGGTGTCAGGGCGACAGCTTGTCCTCTGCACCCACAGTGAGGTCCCAGTGGGGTGGGCTTGACCAGCAGCTGTAGCCATGGAGACTCCACAGTGTCAGTGACAAATGTTGGATGGTCTGACACCTTTTAAAAACTCCACGTGGATGAGACGGAAGGGCTCCGTGGGTTAGCTTGTGCTTAACCATGCACTGGCTCCCAGAACTTAGAGGCTAGTCATTTTTCCACCCCTGCTCTGCAGTTCGTGTCGGTGGCCTTGCTTGGCCCAGGAGGCCCTTCACCGTCTGACCTGACTCATTTCGTACCCGCCGTGTGCACCGCACCCCCACCCAGCACGCAGTTTCCCAGGGTCACGTGCCTCTGCTGGAACTGTTTGAATCCATCGTGGGGTTTTGTTTTTATTCCCGCACTGCATAAGGAGTGACCTGTCTCTCCTTGGCAGCTGTAGGTCCAGCACGTTCCCTCCCCGACTCCATGGAAGGGTCAGGTTAGGTTCAGGGCTTCTGCAGTGGCCCCCTGTGCACTGTGCTGCCACATCTCACACTGACCTGTCATGGGTGCCCACTCAGCTGTCTCCTTGGGGACAAAAGGTGGTTTCCTTTCTTCACTGTTCTTTGAATGAACAAAACGATCCACTGCTTAGAGGGGTGCTTAATGCCCCATTTGTAAGATGCTTTTTATAAAGCTTTCTATATGTAAAGTAATACAGGTATAGACATAAATGCCAGGTGTTTCTATACAGGTACATGTAAAGTTTTAAGTTTTGCGTAATTTAAGACTGAAGTTGTTGAAAAGAGCTGAGCCCCAGTCACTAGGCCTGCGATTGTGTGCCACACGAGGGCCTTGCTCTTCCCTGTCTACTTCCGTGCATGTATTTCCTTGTCCCCTATGTCTAGACAGAGCCTCTTTCTTCTCTCCCCTCTACTTGTCTTTTCCAAGAGGCTCCAGGCTGCCTGGGTCTCCTGATCATCTGAGCTGCCCTTGTGCGCATTGTCCGCGCTCCGGGCGGTGATTGGCAGCCCCTGGAAGCCACCTCAGAACCAGGGAGCCTGGGCTGAGATTTGCCCTGAGGCTGGTGCAGCAAGAAGGAGGGGCTGCAGGATTGGCAGGGTGGGAGGCAGGAGGAACCTTTCCAGAGGGCATGACCTTGGAGCTGAGCTTGGAAGGGGGAGGAGGAAAGGCAGCCAGACAAAGAAGGGCCCAAAGGGCATTCCAGCCATTGTGAGCGTGGCCGGCTCTCTCCAGCGATTCCATGCCTCCTGGGACCACAGGTCCTGCACACAGTGACCAGGGCCGCCTATTGTTGGAGGGAGCCCCTGGGACGACGCTGTCATTTCTTTTCATAGAATAAATGTCCTTCTTCCCCCGGTTTTCTTTTTAATCCCAGCCCTCGTCTGCTGTGGGGATACCTTCCCAGTGGACACTGCTGCAGGTGTAGAATAAAGCAACGAGGATATTTAGAAGCTCAGCACTCAGCCCAGTACAGTTTTAAGTGCCCTCAAGGATTTTTCATATAATCCCAGCAACACAGCTGTGGGAGGGAGACGCTGGGATTGATGAGGAGGCTGAAGCTCAGAGAGGTCAGGGGCCTGCTTGTTGCCCGGTGAGGAAGTGGCAGCTCTGGTGTAGGTAGGCGCCCCCTCCTTCCCCTCCCCGCATTGTGAGCGTTCCTGTCCCACGGAGGCAGCCTGGGCTCTGCGTTCCAGCCCCGGCTCTACTTAGCTCTTGTGTCCCAGGCCTGGCCACTGGCTTACCGCGTGGTTGTGCAGCACAGTGCCTGGCCCGTAGCAAGTGCTCGACAAATGCGACTTTGGACCTCTTCCAGCCTCAGTTTTTTCGTTTGGGAAGGGAGGAAGGTTTGAGTAAGTCGTCTTGTAGGGAGAGGCCCCTTTCAGCCCTCAGCTTCTGTGGCCCCGTGAGTGCTGAGCATTTCCCCGGCCCTCCAGAAGAAGGAAGGGAATCGAGGGAGGGGTGGCGAAGGTCAAGGTCGCAGTCCCACAACAGGTGCCAGAGGGAAGTCCCTGGCCACGCCCCGCACCCACACGTCCTGCGGGCACCGACCGAGGGCCTCTGCGGAGCTGGTGCTTGCCCACCACAGGGTGTCGCACAAAACTCGGCCCGACATTTGAAACCCAGCTTCAAGTCAGTGGTGCAATAGGCGAGCGCACACTACAGCGAAGACGGGTGTTTTATATTCCAACAGAGGCTGAGTATTTGTTTGTTCCTCTTGATAGTTTTATTGCTTTTACACAGGAAACAAGAGCCCTGACCTTCAGCCTTCTCAAAAAGTTCAGTACCAGGCCCTTACAGATGCAAAAACAAATGCCATTTATTCCAAAGGCCAGTTTTATCCAGTGTGTTAAATGAAAATTCGCTCATCTGTTGTATTTTCTTGGCTCTTTTCAAGCTTACTAGCCCCCTGTTTCCCCTCCACCAGGGGAACAGAAACCTCTTGGTGCTTAGTGATTGCGCTTCACAGCTCCTCCTGGAGGGAGGAGGCCGGGCACTGTCCACCTTTTCCCCACGTGCATCTCTTCCCCGACGCCCGCCGCGTGCTCCCTTCCTGCTGCTCCTCGGAGCTGCCATCACAACCCCAAGTCTGAGTTTCCTGGGCTCCACGTCCTTGGAAACTCACCCCAAGTGACAGCTGCGGCAGGGTGTAGGAATAAAGATCTGCAGGGCTCTTGCTTCTCTTTCTAGTTTCTGCGTATCCTGGCCTCTTCTGTTTTTCAAATTCATTTTTTAAATGCGTGTCTGTCCCCCCATCACATCACCTCACCTCCCATTCATCCTGTCTCAGACAGGGCTCGGCTTCCTGTTCTGTCACCTGGGCTCAGCCACTCTCGTCTTCTGTTGCCATATGCACACCTGGTCATCAATCAAGATGGGTTATTGAGTGATTAACTGCCAATCACCTGTCTACCTTGTTTATGCCACTCCACGTACCTGAAATGTACCCCTGTCTTTTCTACATGTCTGAATTTTACTCCTCCTCCATCACGCCACCATTTCCAAACACCCGATGCTGATCATGGGAAGACTCATAGACAGTCTTCGCAGAATGCCTCTGGGTGCCACGCTTGGCTTTTGCCACATGTTTGCCTAGTTAATGACCGCAGTAGTCTGTGAGGTAGGTGCTACCATCTGAGTTCTGCAGAAGAGGAAACAGGTGGAAGGAAAGCGGTCAACCACCTGTTTGAGGTTAGGTAGCTAGATTCGTGGTGGAGCTAGTATTTGACCCCCGACACCTGGCTCCAGGAGAAATCCATTCTCTTTGCTGACCTTTTAGAATATCAGCAGTTGTGTGCTTCTTTCAACTACCCTGTTGCGTATTTTAAATTATTATTAAATTTATCAGGGTAGCATTGTGTCATAATGCTGTATACATTTCAGCCACGCAAGAGTATAACCTGTTGTCTGCATACTCTGTTGCGAGCGTCACACCCACCGCCTGCTGCCTGCTTTCCTTTCAACCCTGCAAGTCTGGCTTCCTTTACCCTTTTCACCCCCGCCCTCCTTCTTCCCAGGCGTCACCATGCTGCTGTGCCTTATGGCTTTGTTTGTTGACCTGTTGCTTTCTGTTTTATATCCCACATATGAGTGAAATTATATGGTTTGGTCCTTTTCCACCTCTTATTTCACTTACACTCTTGCGAGCATCCACCTTGTCACAGAGGGCAGTATTTCACCTTCTTTATGGCTAAGCAGTATCGCGTTGTATACATATATGTGGCATCTTGTTTATCCATTCAATTCCGTTTGCTTATAGCTAGATCATCAAATAATGTAAGTGTAGAGAAACTACTAAGTTCTTTTATTATTTTTCACCAGACATCTAAAGAAGTCCTGGTCGGGCTGTACCATGACTTCAGAGCAGTCTTGGGTTAATGAATTCATTAGCTCACGAAGTTCATGACTTCCATGTGCACCTGCCATTTCCAGGCGCAGGTTAGGCAGGGAATGGAAATCTCTGCTCTCCTGGCTTACCTGTTCTGTGCTAGAAATAATGGTATCCACGCGTTGTAAACAGTGGACTGCTTGTTCCCTCCTTAAATCCATGTACTCACTTTGCTTTGGGTTTTTAAGAAATTTTCTTCAGCTGTGGATAACAGCAGATGCTGCAGATGTTCACCTCTGGTGCTGTTAACTTTTCTCCAGAGAGTCAATGCTCAGTTGCAATTCCTGTTCCCAAAATCTACTCCTGTTGTTAAAACAGAGGTTTTGAAATAACTGGAATTTAAACATTTCTTTTCTTTTGGCATGGGAGATGAGAATTTTCAAGAGGGGCTGAGAAATAGTTATAAAATGGTCTATTGTGGGATAACAGAAAAAAACAGAATATTGGAGCATAAGGAAGGGTCTGCCTCTTCAATCTCCTCCTGGAGCTCCTCTTCCTTCCAGAGTACTTAGCATGGGATTTACCGTCACATCTGTAACTGCAGTTCAAAGCTTGATACTGATGTCTCGTGAAAATACGAGAAAGCAGCCCTGTGTTCCACTCTTTACAGAGCTGGCAGCTGGCCATGTACGGGGCTGTCTGCATGCTCCTGTCTCCTGCCCGGTCACAGCTCAGATAGTGTTCATACCAACAACACAAGGTCATCTCTGCCCCTCGCGTCTGTGTGTGGGGACAGAGGACAATGCAGCAGAGTTGTTGGGGAACAATTTGGCATCTAAAATAATGACGTGCCAGCATAGGTCGTATTTATGGCTGCTGAGAATGTCACCGCAGTGATTTAAATGGAGGCCGTTGTCTCTTCGGGCCCCTGAATTATGGCTGGTTTTAAAATTCTTAGAACCCATCGAAGACTGTTGTTTCTGAAAGCCTACATAATTTAAGCGTTCTACATCCTGTCATTATAGGAGATGTGAGAACAGTAAAATGTAATCCGGGGCCAGCGTGTTATTGTAGCCCTCTGGTTTTGTGGCTTTGCAGACTTTATAAATATGTCTGCCAATGCCTGTGGTCTCTGCAGTTGGGGAAGCTGAAGGTGAATATCATCTCACAATTTGAACGGAGGGATTGGAACCCAAGAAGTGCCCATGTTTACAGAGGGGACCTGCCCAGCTGGCCTGCGGGTATGGCAGCTCCCGTCCCCACCAGGCCTCTGCTGTCCTGAGTGTGCTCTTACTCAGTCCCCAGCAGGGGCATGAGTCACGGAAAGAAGCCAGATCCCCAGTGTTGTTCTGGAAAAATAGTAGAAACATCTAAGCAGCCTCTCTTAGACCACCTCCCACCCTGGGACATAACAGGGACTCCGTCAATACTGGTGTCAATGGCTTAGGAATGATCTAAATTGCAATAATATACGTATTTACCATCTATCAGAACAAGGTTCTCAGCTGACAGTTGTCCAACAGTTCTGTTATTCTCATCCTGCCAGTCCACAAGTGTATACATGCGTGGGTGCCTACATATATGAAAGAGGTCTGATAACAAAGCTGCAGCCTTATCTGCCAAATCTGGATCTATTTGCATTGATAAGAAAACAGCTGTCTTGGATTGAATCAGCCAGGCCAGATTTAGAACAAATGTTTAACTACCCCCCTTTTGTGAATTACTAAACTACTTTGTAACTAGGCTAATTCTTAATATGAACAAAAGATTTGTTAAAAATTATTGTTCATTATAAACTATAACTTTAGTGATTGTTACCACATAAAACAAATTTGGGTAAAGGAGGTACATTTTCCCACTTCCCAGGGTCTAGGAGACAATACCTGATGGTTTTTTAAAATTCTGAATCAGGTTCTCGTTGGGGGTGATCTTGTCCCCTCTTCTTCCTAGGGGACATTTAGCAATGTCCACGCACTTTTGATGGTCACTACTGGGGTAGGCTAACGGGGTGGCCAGTGCCTAGGGGTGCTAGTAAACATGCGACAGTGCTCAGCTCAGAACCATCTCTCCCCCCACCCTCCTGTGACAAAGGGTTACCCAGCCCCAATTGGCCGTAGAGCTGAGGCTGAGAAACCCTGCTGTAAACCGTGAGGTTTATTTGCTCATCTTTTCAGTGGGTCCATTTTCATTTCGTTAATACAGAAATGAAAGTGGATCCACTGAAAACTAATCCTTCCTTGTGTGCTGCACTTGGCCTTGGTACACTGACCACAGTTGGGACAAGCTCTGGCTACGCGTGAAGGCCTAAGTTGGGGCAGCTGACAGTTACAGCTTTGAACAGTGTCCTGGTAGGACCAGTGAAAGGAAACAAAGAGCTGACATGAGAGAATGAAAGTGAAAATGTAGTGTGAGCCCCACTGCCCAGAGTGCTGGGAGAGTCAGCAGTGATGGCGTCACCTGGGAATGTGATAGAAATGCAGACTCCCAGGTTCCCCTCAGACCCACTGAATCAAAATTGGTCTTTTAGCGGGGTCCCCATGTGATGCTAGTGCCCCTGTGTGTCAGAGAAGCACCGGATGCGCAGTTTTGACTCTGGGAAATTGACACCTCGATTGCAATTCTGACCTTGGCCAAGTTTTAAAAAGAACCTCACTGCCCCTTACTTGCTTTGGCTGTACAATGAGAATATTATCACTTTTCTTAGGAGGTTATCATGAGAATCAGATGGGCTTATTTGTGTCAAGGACTCACCACATGGTAAAGGCTCAACAAACTGCCTTGTGATTATAATAAGAAAAAGAATGCAAAGGCAAAGGATATTAGCTTCTATAGACTGTAGTCCTTGGCAGCAACCTCATTGGACCAAGCAGCCTGAACTCCTTGACATGCTTCATCAGCCCGGCCTGAGTTACACCTGTTCCATTCATTACGCTCCATTTGAAGGTAACGTAGCGGGAATTTTCAAGACCCCCAGGAGGAGAAAGGCTGTGGTAAACAGAAAAGAGGAGGTTAGAGGCAGGAGGCAGGGTGGATAAGCCCTGGTCTTGTTGATAGGGTTTAAGGATGGGAAAGAATGCCATATGATTTCGCTTATATGGTCGATCTAAAGGATAAAAGAAACAAACAAACTTGAAACAGACCCATAGATACAGAGAAGAGATTGATGAGTACCAGAGGAGAAAGGGGTTGGAAGAAAGAGGTGAAGGTATTAAAAAGTACAGGTTGGTAGTTACAAAATAGTCCCAGGGATGTAAAGTACAGCATAAGGAATGTAGTTAATAGTATTGTGATAAGTATGTACGGGGCCAGGTGGGTACTGGGAATATTGGGGGAATACTTTGTGAAGTACGTGAGTATCTAACCGCTATGCTATATACCCCAAACTAATAAGAGATAATATTGAATGTGAACTAGTTGACAAATAAAACTAAGAAAAAATTGTCTAACTCAATAAAAAAAGAACAGGAAAGAATTTTCAGCTTAACTTTGCCCAGTGTTCCATTGACTAATGGGTTCCTGAGTTCTTGTGCACAGGTGAAAGTATGCTAACATACTGCTGTGATACACATGTGAAAGCATGTTGACACACTGCTGTAATGTATGTGGAGAGCATGCTGACACTGCTCTGACTGCTCCTCCAGTGCCTGCCTCATCAGCCAGGAATCACTTTTTGGGAGTGAGACTCTTGTGAAACAGCGGAAAGCACGAATGTCCAAGTCAGGCAGACATAGGTTGGGACCCCAGTGCACCCAGTTACTCACCCTATGACCCTGGCCAAGTTGCATGGTTTCTTGAGCCTCAGTTTCCTCTTCAGGCTCATAATCCCTGCCTTCCAGAACGGCCCTCAGGGTTGAATGAGTCACTGTATATGAAACATCTGGTGTGGAGCCAAGCTCTTGGTAGAGGATCTGTTAATGGTCACCATTAGTCTTATTTCAGGGTACCTAGCATTGTAACAGATGGTTAAGAATCCACATGCAAGTGAGACTGGGTTCCAGTCCTGGCTGTACTACTTCCTAGCTGTGTGCCATGGGGCACGTTCCCTGGGCTTTCTTTACAGCTGAATAATTAGAGTACCCACATCTTAGGGTGGTTGGGTGTTAAATTATGATACAGAAAGCCCTAAGAATAGTTTGGTACATAGAGCAGATGAATGTTTGCTATTAGTTTTTAAATTAATGTAGCCATTAACTTAGAAGAAGATGTATTACACCTTAAAAAGTAGGTATCTTTACAGGTTACAAGCCAGGTCTCCAGCCAGGTCCGTAGCTGGAGGCAGGTGAAAGGCAACCGTACATTGATGCTTCTCTCCCTTATTTCCTCCCTCTGCTCTTCTCTCTGAAAATAATGAATAAAATCTTTTTTTTTTAATAAATATAAATATATTTTTAAAAAGGTATCTTTGAACATTTCCTCAGCTGCTACAACTTTGCTTTCCTATTGGACATGTTAGATGTTTATAGCTCAAACGTAGTTTATTATAGTGCATGGTAAAATATGAGTGATCAGTTTCAGTAATATTACGTAGTATCAGTGAGTAGAGTTTTCTGACTTGGCACTGTGTCTAAATACAGATTTTTATTGAAAAATTACCTTTTGGAACTCTCCTTTTCCCTCTCAGATTATTCCGAGCTGGGAGAGCTTCCCCCACGTTCCCCTTTGGAACCAGTTTGTGAAGACAGGCCCTTCGGCCCTGTGCCAGAGGAAAAGAAAAGGACACCCCGCGAGCTTCGGGAGCTGTGGCAAAAGGCGATTCTGCAGCAGATACTGCTCCTCAGGATGGAGAAGGAAAATCAGAAGCTCCAAGGTTGGTTTGCCATCTTTCCTGTTGAATTGGCCTGATGGCTGTACTTCAGCTTAGCTTTGAAATCACATCAGATATCAGCGTGCTACTTTTAAGGGAAAGCAAGACACTCTAACATGCATATACCTCTGTATATACATGTAAATATCGGTTTAATTTTGCAAAGTTAACACTCCTTCTGGAGACCTAAGGATCTCACCAAACTGTATTAATGATTATTACATGGTCATTTTTAGCAGGTTGTCTAGACCTTCTGAGAGGCAACCTGCAAATAGAAGCTTTAACCTTATAAAAGTGGATTTATTTTTCTCTCCCCCCTACTTTGCCCACAGCCATGGTCTCTGCTCCGATGCTACTATATATGAACTAATCCCACATAATCATTAAAGTTCATAACCTCATTCTGCCTGCATTTTTAGTGAATGGCAAATAACCTGATGAAAACTTGACAGTCGCTGAGGTCCGCCTGTCCTGACACCAGGGTGTCTCATGTAGACAGAGTCACCCAATCCTGAGGACAAGTCCAGGAGGCAGGGGTTGGCCTGAAGAGAAAACGAAGGCTCTGAGAAGCCAGGCACCTTGCCTGGGGTCATGTCAGTATCAACGTAAGACATGAACTTTGAAAGTTTAGGTTTTGTTCATTTCCTGTTTCCATGCTGTCACTTGAAGCAATAAGTGTTATTTTCAAAGGAGCTAAGTTTATGTGCCCTGGGTGGTATCATGGAAAGAACATGGGCCTTAGGGTGTAGAGAGCTGCCTGACTGTCAGATAATGAGGGTTTTGATCAGGGAGTCCGGTCATTCTCTCCAAGGGTGACTGTACAGGTGGTCTAGTCATGCCATCACTCGCAGGGAAGTTTGGAGTGAGAGGCAATGGTCCCCCTTTCACTGTGGTTTCGCTTTCTAGGCTTTCAGTGACCCCGCAATCTGAAAATATTAAATGAGAAATTCCAGAAATAAACAATTCACTAAGTTGTAAGTTGTTTGCTGTTCTGAGGAGCATGATGAAATCTCAAGCTGCCCCACTCCATCCTGCCTGGGACATGAATCATCCCTTGGTCCAAAGTGTCCTCACTGTCTACACTACTGACCCATTAGTCATTCACTCGCAGTTTGGTTATCAGATCTGCTGTCATGGTGTCACAGTGCTTGTGTCCAAGTCACCCTTTTACTTAGTAATGGTCCCAAAGCACAGAATTTAGATGGGCCAAGGAGAAGCCATAAAGAGCTTCCTTGAAGTGAAAAGGTAAATAAGTATAGGAAGAAGTAGGAAAAAGCGTAGTGTATATAGGGTTTGGTATTATCCTTGGTTCCAGGCATCCACTGGAGGTCTTGAGACACATCCCCTGTGGATAAGGGGGCGGGGTGTGTATATTTCACTGAACAACTTCCTTTTAATAATGATCTTGCTGTTTGTTAAGAGCTGAAAGTCATTAAGATACTAAAATTCATGAATATGGTTCATAGTCCAGGTAGGTAGATACTATCTTTGACCGAAAACAAGTGAAATATAAAGTAATAAGACATTGTGATACAAGCGTAGTCCAGCAGTTGTAAGAGTAAGAGGCTGCTTACGGATGTAGATACGGTACTGATGGCCCATGAAGGTGTGTGCGGGGTGAGGCAGGAGAGGTGTGGGGTGTTGCACCAGGGCCTTTTAGAGCAGTGAATGCTGAGACTTCTCCCAGCTCTGTTTTCCTACCACTTGCACGTCTGTTCCTAAAGGTAAGTAACTTTAAAAGCAGACGCCTGAAAGATGTTTGATAGTGGTGGCTTCACCGAGTGTCATCAGTTAAGTGGCAGCTTTGGAGCATGGCACTTACTTTCATGCGTATGTTGGTCAGGATTTTTATTGAAAGCAAGAAGGTAGTCATGTTTGCGCTGTAGGTTGTACACCTTGGTGCCTGTCACAGCCAGTCATGCAAATGACAGCCACGGAAAAGCGGGCTCAGCTGTGAAATGGGAATGCTGCTGGCTGGCCTCTTGGGAATGTTGGGAAGAATTGTGACTATAATTGATGAGATCAGGATAACACAGAAGCAAAGCTTTGTAAAGCTGGGTAAATGGTGACTTGCGAGAATGCATGGGGGAACATTTCGTGAAGGTGACCAGGAACCACGGTGCCACGCGTTGGGTACACTCACGGGCCCCTCCCGGCATCTTTCCTCTGCTCCCTCGTTCATCCAGCAGCAGCCTGACCTGTGTGGGCTTTCATTTCTGTTGCCGGGACTCCTTTCTCTCTGTGAAGTTCAGCACATGCTGACCTTTGTTATGAAAACGCAATAAACTTTGGCTAAATGTAATTTAGAAAAGCCTTGTATTGGTGTGTACAGGACCTATATTGCTGAGAAATCATCATCCGTAAGAGCCGAATCATGAGCTGCCTAAAAATGTTTAGTAAGCTGTGTTGGGGTGAGATGGGGGACAGAATTTTGTCATTAAATACAGAAGCGAAATTTGACAAGAACTAACCAGGGAGGGTACTCAGTGCTAGAGAGACAGCCATTCTATTGCCTTTTTGTTGTTGTTCAGTTGCTTTTAAAAAGGAAAGTTTAATTTTACTTGGGAGTGGCTCTTGAAATTGATCATGGGTTTCAGCCAACTGGCACGCTCTGTGGAAAAGAAATTTAAAAAACATGCATGGGGAGGTTCTTCTATGGTTAAGCTCTTGCATATATGGATCAAATATTTATTCCTAGAAGCACTGCATCTGAGAAAGAACCAAACCACATCATTGAACTCTGCCTCCCTCACTGGAGGCAGTTGGAAGCTAAATTGTAATTTTCCCAGTTAAACAGCTAATTTTTCCAGTGAAGTTGGGGCCGAAATGCATCACCTCCCTGCTGACCCAGCTGTCCGCCTCTGTACCCTCTGCAAAGCCATTTATCCTCTTTTGTAAATGAAGGTGCAGGCAGCTTAATGCAAAACAGCAGAGCATGATTCAGTCCAAGCACAGTTTTGGGTCAGCACGTTATTGCTTTTTGGATTCTCGTAGCTCAGCATTTCTCATTTAGGTTAAAATGTTAAGATATTACATCTGCATAATGATGCATTGAATTTGGAATTTTAATTGAATTGTAATTGAAGATACTTTTTTCAAGAGTTTTCCCTGGTTAAAAAAAATACCGCCTGTGGGTTGTAAAACAAATTAATAGGTGCAGTTTTTCTTAAATCTGTGTAAGCTTGGGGGTCATTTCATTGCTAGGCTCCCAGCTCCTTAGCCCTCCCTTTCTAAGCTTTGAATAGGTAGCGGCCGTTGGAAGACCGATTTATCTGCGGACACAGTTGCTAACAGTGCAGCACTGGCGACAGGCAGCCAGCCACAGCCCGCCCTGCACCATGGACATAAATCTGATCTGAACATTAATCTAGAGTCCAAATTGGCTCGTACATCCATGTTAAAATGTTACGAACTTTTTAGATGACTCTTGTGCCAAGGTTACATCTGACCTCGTGCAGTCCTGGTCTTCTCCAGCCCAGCAGCTCACAGATACGGGATGTCAGCCTTTATTTACTGTATCAAACAGGGAAGTCTTGTAGCTGCAGTTCTTGCCTTGGTGCTTTGGCACCTTGACATTTGTCATAGGCCAGCAGCATGACTGGGGTTTCGGAGGCCACTGATTTTAGGCAGCCGTGTAATCAGGATGTCGAACAGCAGGGTATTGCCAGGGCCAACAGCAAAATACATGGATTAGGCCTTTTCAGCTGAGTCTTCGGGCCAGATATTCCTGTTCTGTTGACTTTGGAGCCGGTTGCTCCTCGTGCCTGCTGGTCCCTTTGGTGCAGCCAGACGTGCTCACAGCAGAGCTCACTGCCAGAGAGATCGCGCTGGCTCCAGAGCCCAGAGCCGCCCGCGTTCCGTGAGCCTCGGTCCGCACCCAACCTGCCGCAAGGGTTCCTTCAACTCTGGTGACACCTGTTGTTTCCTCACAGACAAAACAAATCCAGGATCAACGTTTTTAAAAAATTTGAACTCCAAAGATGTAGGGAATCGTTTAACAGGACCTCAAAAATGGATTCTTCACAGTAAGGAAAAGAATAAAGATAGTAGATGAAAAATCACGAAAGATAAACACGAGGCCTGGAGTCACTGCTGGGTAGCAGTGAGGCAGTAACCTTGTCAAGTCCCTCTGGACTTCAGTTATTGTGCCCATGAAACGAGAGGCTGGTCCGGGGACCTCCGCAGGCCTTTGAGTACCATCTTCTGATGTATTTGTACTGGAAGGCGGCAATTGGGTCAGTAAAGTGCAGGATCCATGTATCAGATGAAGAAGGTCTTACCACCAGGGTGTCATGAGCCAGGTCAACTGACTTAGCATTTGCTCAATTTCTAACTTGTAAAAAGAAAATATTTTATGTTACCAGCATTTAGTTTGTAAAACCGTATTTTGTACCTGTCATTGTCTGCCTTTATATTTTTGGTAATATAATTTCTGGAGCACTTGCAAATTAGCAGACATTTTATGGATGCTTCGTATATATTTCATCTCATTTAATCCTCACAAGAGCAGCTCCATGAAGTAGCTGCAATTCTCTCTTTTTTTTTTCATTATAATTTATTGATTATGCTATTACAGTTGTCCCAGTTTCCCCCTTTGGCCTAGCATCCCCCAGTTCCTCGAGCAATCCCTACACATTGTTTCTATCCGTGGGTGATGAGTATAAGGCCTTTGGCTACTCCATTCCTGTACCATGCTTTACATCTGCATGGCTATTCTGTAACTGCTTACGTGTACTTCTTAGTCCCCTTACCCCTTCACCCATTCCCCTACACCTCCTCCCATCTCTGTATCCATGATTCTGTCTGTTTTTCTTACTTGCTTAGTTCTTTAGATTCAGTTGTTGATAGCTATGTATTTACTGCCATTTTATTGTTCATAGTTTTGATCTTTTTCATTATCTTAAACAAGTCCGTTTAACATTTTATCTAATAATGGTTTGGTGATGAGAAAGTCCTTTAGTTTTTTCTTGTCTGGGAAGCTCTTCATCTGCCTTTCAGTTTGAAATTATCTCTTTACTGGGTAGAGCAATTTTGGCTGTAGGTCCCTGCTTTTCATGATTTTGAGTATTTCTTGACAATATTTGCTAGCCTGCAAAGTTTCTTTTTAGAAATCAGCTGACAGCCTTATGGGAACTCTCCTATAGGTAACTAACTGCTTTTGCTGGTTTTTAAGATTCTCTCTTTATTTTTAAACTTTAGCATTTCAATTATGATGTGTCTTGGAGTGGACCCATCTTTGCATCCATCTTGTTTAGGACTCTCTGTGCTTCTTGGACTTGAGTGTCTTGTATCCTTCACCAAATTAGGGAAATTTTCTTTCATTTTATAAATAGATTTCCTAGTTTTTGCTCTTTTTCTTCTTCTTCTGGCACCCTTATGATGCAAATGTTGGGCCTCTTGAAGTTGTACCAGAGGCTGCTTAAACTGCGCTGTTTTTTGGATTTTATTTTCTTCTTGTTGCTCTGATTGGTTGCTTTTTGCTTCCTTATATTCCAAATTGTTGACCTGATTGTTGGCTTCATCCCACTCTGCTGTTCTTTCCCTGTAATATGTTCTTTATTTGAATTAGTGTGTCCTTCATTTCAGAAGGAATCTTTTCTATTCTCTTAAGATCGTCATTAAGTTTCTTAAGCATCCTTATAACCACTGTTTTAAACTCAGAATCTGATCAATTGCTCATCTCCATTTTGTTTAGTTATTTTTCTGGAGTATTGATCTGTTTCTTCATTTGGGCCATGTTTCTTTGTCTCCTCATGCTTGTAGCCTCCCTGTGTTTGTTTCTATGTACTAGGTAGAGCTGCTACGACTCCCTGTCGTGGTAGCATGGCCTGATGTCGTAGGTGTCCTGTAGGATCCAGTGGCACAGCCTCCCCTATCACCCAAGCTGGATACTCTTCATGGGGACAAAGTATACCCTTCTCTTGTAGTTGAGTCTTGGTTGCTGTTGGCAGATCAATGAGAAGGATTTACCCAGGCCAGTCAGCTGCAAGGACCGGCTGTGACCACTGACCACCAACTTCTGCCCTCGTGGAACTTCTGCCCTCAGCTGTGCAGGGGCAGGGTGGTGGTGCTCCAGCGTTGTCTGTAGCTGTCCACCGACATGGTCTGTAGCTCTGGGGTTCCCCAGGTAGTGCAGGCCAAGGTCACCCCCACCTGTCTTCTGCCTGGGGTTATCCTGCCTGAGCTTTAAAGTGATCTGAGAGGCTGCTACTTGTTCTGGGCTTGGAGATTCCCAGGGAAAGCCAAGCTGTGCATCTAAGTTAGCTGCTGCTAGTGATGGGCCTAGGGCCACTTAGCAAGAAGTACTGGGGCTGGGGCTCACTGAAGTCAGTTGTTGCTTGTTTGATAGGATTTAGGAAGTTGTGAAGCATGAACCAAGACCAGCCATCTAGATGGAAAGTCATGGTTAGTAGGTTGGGTGGGCCCATAAGTTGGGTAGAATGGAGTCTCAAGGGATATTCAGGGTGGAGCAAACAATGTTAGCCAGGTTGATGGAATCCCAGATAAGGTGTCTGCCTGCAGGCTCTGTGGCTCTGTAGGGGGTGGGCTGAGGAAAGGGACATTGGCCTCTGCCTGCCTTTCTGTCTGGGAGAAAGCTGTCCCTCAGCTCTCACCTTGATGCCAGACAGTTCACATCCTACCCACATATGCTACTGGTGCCTTTCAAGCTGCTACCTGGGTGCCGGAGCTCAGAGGGACTGAGTCTGAGTAGGTGAGTCTGTGTGTGGGTTCTTAAAGGGAAAATGCTTGGGACTCGAGAAGTTTCTTCCACCAACTCAATTCCCACGGGCTTTTGCAGCCAGCATTTACGGAGACTTACCTTCCTGGCACTGGAACAAAAAGAAGATCTGAATGGCCCTGTGTCTGTTAAAGAGATCAAATTTGTATTGAGAATCTTTCACTGAAAGAAAACTCTGGCTCGGGTAACTCCCCTGGATTCTAGAAAACATTTAAGGCCCTAATTGATCCATGCCTAATCCCAGAAAAAACATGTATAAATTATAACAGCAAGCTGTGTGGCACAGTGAGGCGGAGGGTCCCTGCCTCCTCTTCTGGGACCTCGGAGAAACTCCTGAGTGTCTGATGCCTCCGGGCGACATTCAGATTAAATGTTACTAAACAAAGTACTTAAGGCACACAGTATTACTATACAGAGGCCAAGTTTGCCAGCTCTGCAAAAGTCTGTGTCGGCTTGGACTTAGTTGTATATCCTGCCTGCTCTCCTAATAAACTCAGTCTGAATCTCAACTTCAGATTTGGGGTGCGGACGTGGGGACTGACAACATTACCACTGTATCTAAATAGGATTTAGTGGCTTTAGGTGGAAATGAGGTGGTCAGTATTCATCTTTATTAAAATTCTCAATGTTAAACCTTCCTGTGTTGACTCCCCCCTCCAGTTTGGTAATTTAGGTATAATTCTTATTAGTGCAACCTTTTAACTGGGGAGGGTTGGTGGGAAGTGAGAGCTACCTTCACGCACATGAGGAGATGCCAGGTGAAAAGCGTAGGTTGCTGTTCATCCCCAGGAGGCAGAAGCATGCGTATCGGTGGAAGCTGCCTGGAGGAGGTCGGGCTCTCAGCAGGAAAGAGCCATCTTCGGAGAGCCATGTTGTGAAACAGACGTGTCCCCGGAGCATTCACTAACCGTGCTCTTGAACGGTCTGTTGCAGCTTCTGAACATGACTTGCTGAACAAGCGCCTGAAGCTTGCTTATGAAGAAATCACTCCTTGTCTTAAAGAGGTGACAACAGTATGGGAAAAGATGCTCAGCACTCCAGGAAGATGTAAAATTAAGTTTGACATGGAAAAAATGCATTCGGCTGTTGGGCATGGTAAGCCTGACTGGGAATCAGTCTGCAAACCTCATCCCTCACCGATGGTTGGGGAGATGTTTGAAAACTTTTTTTAATGTTTAAATGCAATGTTAGCAGGTATCTCTCTCCTATTTATCATTCTTTTAATCTGTTTCCAGGTAAGTTAGTTAATTGATGTGACTTTCATCACCTTTCATAATTCCTCTTAACTAAATCAGTTACAAAGCCCAGAAAACCAGGAAACAGAAGACGGCAGGAAACCCAAGGACTTAGCTGCCTGCACACTGGGCAACAATATGATGCTACACTCTTGAGCTAAGTAGTGAACTGAGAACCAATTGTGTGGCTTCTCTCTGAAGACCCTCGGGAGACAGCAAAGAGTGTTGGACCCAAACTTCACACAGGTCGTCCCAGAACCAGATCCCAGCCCTACCAGTCCTCTATGTGATCTTAGGCAGGTGACTTAACCTCTCTGAGCCCCACTTCCCACTTGGGTAAGATGTGGGCGATGACAGTGGTTGTCATCAGGAGTAAATGAGCTGGTCCCCAGGAGCACACTGCCTGTGTCTGTCCCACTGAAAGGCCCTGGAGAGGGACAGTTTTGCTACTTGTTTTAGTGTGGTCTGCTGACCTTGTACCAGCCTGAGTTGTTCCTGGCTCAAGTACAGAAGTAGAGACTAAGCATTTAGAAACTTTTAAAGCCATTTGACAGTTCTTAATAAAACGAGAACTTTGTCAGGTTTTTTCTCACTTTATTTTCCTCCAGTTCATCTTTTACAATGTTAAGGTATCAGTTTGCTGTGGATTGGAGAATTTTTAAAGAAAATGCTGGTCCTTCGCAGATAGTTGGAGAAGCACCATGTTAAAACCTGACTTTGATGATTATTTGTGTTCAAGTGAAACAACCATTTCTTTAAAAATGTATATATGAGCCTCTGCTGGCGAGAGCGGGAGCTTTTTGAGTCTAATTCCAGTGCTCCTGAGTTCTGGCCAGTCTAGTCACGAATAACCAAGTATTTAGAAAAAGGGTTGCAAGTATACATAAATCTTAATGGTTTTCCTCTGACTTTACTAGCCGGTCAGTGAAGGAAGTTACACATGCATCGTTCAGCTCTGAGTGAGAGAGCGGAGCGGAGTCATCTTACTCCCCTCGAGCCGGTGAGGCATTATTTCCCTCTATCGGGTTTTGACAGCATCAGCTTTAGTAGTACATGGTCATCACGGGTTACGACTTTCTCCTTTCTGTGGATGAGGAAACAGACTTGGAGAAGCTGGGCTCACATGTGGTCCCAGGCACCATCTGGTATTGCCTGTGGTTGAACCACACGTCTGCAGTGTTGTTCTCTGAGGCCAGGTATGTGGCAGGTGTTGTGGACACAGGTGTCAGATTGGCAAGGGCCCCCCATGTGATCTTTGGCAGGTATCCTCACCTTTCTGGGCTCTGGCCTTCCAGCTGCTAGAGTGAGAGGCATGGGACAGGCAGAGGATCTCAGAGCTCTCATGTAGTTCTCACATTTCTTGCCCATAGTGGTTGCTGGAAGCTTGCCATTGCCCTGCATGGCCCTCGCTGGCTGTTGTGTAAAAGGAGGAAGCAGGGAAAAGAATGAGTTTATCTTTTCCCCCTGTTGACTACATGATCATTTTCAGGGGGATTTGCTTTTACAAAAGGTGAAACCCTGGGTCTATGACAGCTGTCTGACTTTCTTAGAAGCCTGAGCTCCTGGAGATACTGGTTTTCATCACACATTTTACCAGGGGGACCAATAGAAATACCCTAGGTATCTGAACAACTGTGTAGTGAGTTAGAAATGGCTGAACAGTTTGTATCCTGAGGTGAACTGAGGCTAACCTGGGGTGTGCTTGGCATTGCCAGCTCACTTTCTGTGGCAGGAGCTCAGCGCCTCTGACTGCAACAGGGGCTTTGGCAGTTACTCAGCTGGTTTCCACTAGGAACTTAATGACTCCAAACAGATGGTCACAGCCCCTCCAGTAGCTCAGAATAACAAAGGAGACCAGATCAGCCACACCTTTGGCCTTCAGGTCTAGGCCAAGTCAAGCCCTTGGGGGTGGGGGGTGGGGGGAAGCCAGGCCCTTTATGGGTAAGAGATCCCTAAGTGATAGAAATGAAGAGATTCAGGAATTTTCCAAAGTGAAAACTGAATCACTGTAGTAGGATTAGGATGTCAGTTTGGGAAAAGGAAGGACAGTTTTGTAGAATTTCAAGTATTCCGAAGCTTAGTTTGGGTTTAAATGATGTAGTTAGTAATTTATTTGAACGATCTCATTTATTTAATGATTAAAAGATGTCAAGTAGAACTTTAGAAACTGGGTGTGCTTTTCTAGAAATGGGATTGCAAAGCGGAGTCCTGAGCAGTTGGCAGTACGGGCCAGATGCAATCTCTCCTTACCTCTGACCCAGCAACACCATATATAGAGACCTGTCCTAGATACTAACCAGCCAAAAATGGGCTGCCGTAGGAAGGAATGCTTGTTGTGGCATTGTTTAATAGCCAAGAAATAAAGCAGAACCAAAGTCCTCAACCATGTGGCCACACCCACATCATAGTCCTGGAAAAGAACACAGTAGATTTGTGTTGACGCAGA
The DNA here is from genome assembly GCA_004026585.1 of Noctilio leporinus. Classification (NCBI taxonomy): domain Eukaryota; kingdom Metazoa; phylum Chordata; class Mammalia; order Chiroptera; family Noctilionidae; genus Noctilio; species Noctilio leporinus. Next base: position 66,927 of record PVIW01000954.1, read on the forward strand.
AGACGAGTTGCTAAATGAAAGGGAAAAGTACAGATGGCTCGTGTGCAGTTGTGCGCGTATCTGTAGAAAAATATCACGGGCACTTGCAGATATCTGAGTAACAAGCAGGAGGACCGTGCATCTGGTTCGCCTGGCCTAGCCCTGGCTTACCACATGTTCTGGTAAAATAATTAATATCCTTCCTCCCCTTTGCTTTCAGAAGCTTCCTGTTTTGGATGGTGAATTATGTACTTACTCTTGCTATGGGTAGTTTTTCATTTTCTTCTTTATACCTCTTGCCTTTTCAGAAGTTTTTCATTTAAAGAATAGCATGATTACTTTTCAAATCATAAGCACAGGCTGGGTGGCTGGGTGGGTGGCGGGCTGGGTCCCCAGTTGGGGGCACTGTGAGAGGCACCCACACATTGATGTTTCTCTTCATCTTTCTCCCGCCCTTTTCCTTTCTCTAGAAGTAAATACAATCTTTCAAGTCATGAAAGTTGACAGGGGTTTACATTTCAGTGGCGAGTGGCCGCCTCTCCGCCCGGATCCCTGCCTGGCAGGCTCCACCAGGCTTCTCTCCTGGGGTGGGAGTGCGGGGCGGGGTGTTCCAGGTTATTCTTAGCAAAAATATGACCTTTGTTTTTAAATCGCACATCTAAGCTTTCTCTTAAATACCAGAAAATGTGGTACTGTCCAGTGACATAGCCAGTGGTTTTGCTTTCCTCCAAAAAGATAAAGGTCTGATAAGTTTAATGGGAACAATTTAGTAATAGGAGGAAATTGTTCATCTCGTAACTTGGGAGAATTTCCCAGTTTGAAAAATATGTTTTGTGAAAAGCCCCGCTTTAAATCACTTAACGGGCTGACTGGTGTTCAGGCCACACTTATTTTTCATATGATTTGGAGTATTACTCAAAGCATGTGTTTCTATGTACACACAGGTACCTGTGATACATCCCTGAGCAGGAATGGTAGAGAGGGTGAGAAGCAATAAAATAGTATCAGAAAGCAGATGATGCCTGGACTTACTCGTTTCCTGTTGCTGCCATAACAAATTATCAGAATTGGTGGCTAAAACAACAGAAATTACCCTCTCACATCCTGGAGGCCCAAAGCCTCAAGTCAGGGTGTCACAGGATTGCCCTTGGCCTCCTCCATTTCCTGGTGGCGACCGGCGCCCTGACCTGAACGTAGCTGCACCCTCCAGCCTGTGCCTCCACGACTCGGTAGCCTCCTCTGGTCTCTGCTCCGTGTCTCTTATAAAGATGTTTGCCACTGGATAGAGAGCCCATCCCGGTAACCCAGGGTGTGATCCCATCTCAGAATCTTAATTATATTAACAAAGGCCCTTTCCCCAAATAAGTTAACACTCACATGTTCTGGGGATTAGGATGTAGACATGCCTTTTTGGAAGCCACCATTCAACCCAAGGTGCCCAAGCTGACAGAACATTCACAGCTCCTTTCATCTGACTCGTCTTCTCTCTTTCCTTTCCCCTACTTGTAAGTCCTGGCACAAGTGAGAGATACTGTGAACTCTCTTTTTAAAATATTTTATGTATTATTTTTAGAGAGAGGGGGTGGGAGGGAGGAAGAGAAGGAGAGAGACATCAATGTATGGTTGCTTTTTACCTGCCTCCAGCTACAGACCTGGCTGTAGATGTGGCATGCAACCTGATACTGTGAACTTTTTATGTCCTTCATCTTAATTTACCTCCCTCTGATTCTAGCCCTTTTATGAGAAGGCATTCTACGTTGTAGTTACATGTTTGGTCTGCTCTCCCCAGGACACTGTGAATTGGCACCACATAGGGACTCATATTATTCACAGTTTATCCCTGGCAGGTCTAGCATAATCTGAACAGAGTATATATTTGAAAGGTGAAAAGAAAGTGAGGGGGAAAATGGGGGAGGTGGAGGAAGGGAGAAAATAGGGCACAACTTTGGTTGCTTCCTATGCTGCAAATTCATCATGGAACGAGAATTCAAATCAATGGAATAAAACACAACTCAGTTTTATGGTTAAGTTGCATTCTGTGTGTCAAGTCTTTCTCTGTATCTTTTACCCCCCGCCCCCAGGAGTGCCACGTCCTCTCCGGGGTGAAATCTGGAAATTCCTAGCAGAGCAGCACCACCTCAAACACCAGTTTCCCAGTAAGCAGCAGCTAAAGGACACGCCGTACAAAGAGCTGTTGAAGCAGCTCACCTCCCAGCAGCACGCGATTCTCATCGACCTCGGTAAGCCTGCGGATCGATAGGCGTGGAAATGGAAGTCTCCCTCACTTGAAAAATCTGGAGAGACTGTGAGTTATTTAGTGACCTGCCTCTAGGTTTAGCCATCAGCGTTTGCTACTGAGCCTTTCAATGACAAAAGCCTGGGAGTAATCACAGATGCAAGTACACAGGAAAATCTCTGTCCCCCAGGCAGCACCTGGCCCTGCTCAGCGTCGGGGTGGCCATCGTGAAGGCCCTGGCATGACAGGGCTCGGGTCGGTAATTCAGATATTGACCGGAGGGTTTACAGCCAGCGGCCGAAGGGGCAGCCCGGAAAACGCGTCCGCATCAGGGCCGAGGCTTGGTTTAATTCCAGGGGTCACTCCCCAGATCCAACTGCTCTCCAACGGGATTTATTAGAAAAATTGTAGAAAGCAGATTGTGTGCACCTGGGTTAGTTTTATTTTGGAAAAGAGTAAGTACCTTGTCTCTGGAATGGTTTTGAAAAACACTGAGGTGGGACAGTGTATTAGACACATGTGCCATTGCTCCAGTGCAGACTGTAAGTATTAGGGTGTAATTATATATAAAAGAGCCTCTGACTTGGCAGCCATGCAGGCGGTGGAGGCGGTGCATCCTTCTGCCTCCGCCTCCCACAGGATCTCGCCAGGGCTCCCCGGCCCCCCGCGGGCCCCTGGGAAGGTCACGGGAACCAGCCCTGCTGCTTGCGGAGCATGTGGCCCTGCTCCCCAAATAGTCACCCTGGCTGTTGGCTGCTGGCAGTGGCCTGGTTCCCGAGGTCCCTGCAGCAGCCAGAGGGAGGGAGGACGTTCACAGAAACAGGAGGCGGGAGCTGGACCAGCGGTGTTGCGTCTTTCCTTTCCAGCCACACAGCACACCTCACTGCAGGGGTTAATTTCACAGCAGTTGCTCTTTCCGGCTCAGCTCAGGTGTCACCTCTGGGCCCCAAGCTCTTCTCTGAGCTCCTGGCTGGATTAGCTGCCTCTGATAGGTCATCTCTCCCACCCATGTCCCCCCTCTGTGGCACTTACCACATTGATTAAGTATTATAAGTATCATCATTATTTAAAGCTATTACTTAACTTTATCTTACATCCAGTGTTGTATGACGTTTACGTAAACTACTTTCTTTAATCCTCACCACACAGTCAGGCAGGTATGAATCTTTTGCTGGTTAGAGTTGAGAAACTAGGAGCACAGAGAGGTGTAGTAACTCCCTCCCACCAGCACAGCCTATAATGCCATTGAGCAGTGCACCTCCGGGGCCTGTGTCCTGTACCCCTCCCCTCACTGTCCTCAGTGTCATGGCAGCAGCAGCGCCCTTTTACCCCATGGGATGCGTCCCTCTATGGGCTGCCCTGGGGATCCCCCAGCTGCTGGGACAGAGCCTGCCACCTATCAATACGTCTTTTGAGTTGTTGAAGATGAGGCCTCACACTAGCACTTCAATCTCTCATGACCCTTACAACAGCTCTGGAATAAGAAGCGAGGACACTGAGGTACAGACAGGCCAGGTCACGGTCATACGGTTGCTTAGCAGGACCAAAGCCCACTGTGGCTCTGTGCTGTATCCCTAAGGCCCACTGAGCCTGGGAGCCCATGTGTCCCCATGGAAATGGCTGGCTGGGTGAGGGGATGCTGACAGGCTGTGATTAGACCTTGGGGACCAAGTGGGGCTGGAGCCCATTTGGCCCACTGACCCCAAGCAAAGCAGCTTTGTGAGTTGGCAGTAGCTCTGTTTGCTAATGTGATGAGTAACAGAAAAAATGACATCATGTTCCTATCATGTGAAATGAAGTGAAAAATAAATTCAGAGTACAAGACCGAAAAGGAGGGAGTGCAGACGGTTTCTGCTGCCCACCCCTCCTTCCCAGGATGGGGGGAGGAGAAGGGAATGTGTTTTTCCCCTTGATTCACAGTTCTCCAGCTTCCCCTCCTCTCACTCTTCCATGGTTGCCGGGCTCTGTGCCTGCTGTTGCTCAGGGTAGGTCACTGCTCTGCAGAGGGGAAGGAAAATCCCAAGTCTGCACAGGGCCTGGGGCCCTCCAGGGAGGCCCTGCCCATAGGCCTGGCAGCCTTTCCTCCAGTTGGCACGCAATCTGGGTGCACCAGGATTCTTTCTCATTCGTGGGCAGGGCCAGGCTGCACGCACATCCTCTCCGCCCCTGCCTGTCTCCCACCCTGCCGAGGGCCAGCTGCAGCCACCCGCCGCGAGGGCTCCGGCCTCCTCCCCCTGCTCTCGCAGCCCTGGCCTGGCCTCCATTTGGATGCCCTCCAGTTGCCCTCGCAGGGCCAAAAGGAAGCTGTTTCCAGCAGTGCGCTTCTCAGGTAACCTCTCCGCATTGCTCCAGGCTTTATCCGCTGACCAACCAGCTCCAGCCTTCCCCCTGCTCTGGAACTGGCAAAACCTGTGCGTTGGCCCAGACCCTGCCGTTCCAGGGAGCCCTGCCCGCGGGCTCTGCTCAGTCGGGTTCAGGAAGGCCTCGCTCAGAAGTTCCGCAGGCTCCCCGTTGCTTCCCTTCTCCTCTCACCAGAGGTGGCATCTGCCAAGTCAGTTGTTTAATCTACACGTCCTCTTTAGTCTACACGATGGCTAACTCAAGGCCAGTAAAGGTGTATGGCACAGAGTGGAACACATCACCTGTCCGTTTTTCCTAAAAAAGTGACGTCCGTATTCCGGCCAGAGCAGGATGCTTGTTGGTTGGACATGCCTTGAGCTTTTGTGGGTTTTTGTTTTCCTGCCTTTTGCTTTACTTTCTGAAATTAGATGAGTAATCATCTTTCTTGCAAGATTTTTTTTTTTTCCCAAAGAGATGAAGAATGAACTGTATTTGGTCAGTGTTTTAGAATGTTTGGGAAACAGTTTCTAGGTTTGTTAGATCTCAACCTTATATAACCCTGTATGAATGTGGGCATGTTATCCCACGTTAGAGGTGATGAATGAGTCCCGGAGGGGTTGTGTCCTTGGCTCAACTTACAAGCTACTCAGTGGCAGAAAGTTCTAGAACCTAGATCTTCTTAGTCTTCCTATCAGGTCTCTTCCAGGACACAGTATCACTTCTGTTTTTCTCAGCTCTGCCCACTCCGTACCAACTCAGCTCTTCCTCCTGTAGTTAGGTGGCATAACACCCCTTCCGAGCTGACCTCACTGGCCAGGAGAAAACAGCTCCTCCCAGGGCTTGACAGACAGGAGCAAGCAGGTGATTCTCAGGCCTCAGCTCGGGCTCCCACCCCACTGGTTTCTGCTCCATCCATTTGTGCAGCCCTGTCTTCCCCGGCTCTCCGTCCTGTGTGGGCAACGTGGATGGTTTAAGCATCCTGCCTCCCAGCTGGGCCTCCTGCTCCAGTTGTGGCCACACCGAAGGCTGCCAGTGACACTGAACAGCGAGTGGACACCCTCTTCAGGCTCCGCGTCATCCCCCAACTTCTGCCACTCCAGCTGCTCCTCGAGCTGGCGTCCCAGCCTGGACATCTTCCCGGAGCCATTGCCTCCACCCCGCGGCACTGAGTACCCTCTCCCGGGACAGGAAGGTCTGAGCTGGAACCGTGCCCGAACAGGCCAGAAATGTGGCGACACCGTTCAGTCAGAGTGCAGAGCCAGGGATTGTTCCTGGTCTCTCCCGTCGATTACTTAGGATTTTATTAATCTGTGCTTTGTGGGTCAGTAAAGTGGTGGCAGAGTTTATGTACCTGCAGAGGTCTGGTGAGCCTTTTGGATGGACTCCTCGAGACCCTCTCCCAGTGACCCCTTAACTGGGTTAGCCTTGCCCGTGCTGTAGCGGGAGGGCAAGCACATGTATCCAGAGACACATTTAGGTCACGAATCCAGCATGGGAGCCATTGTATTGGTTTCTGCTTCCACGGAACATACTTTAACCAAAGGTTTAAACGCTTCCTGGTATCTGAGAGAATAGGAGCTCCAATCCAAGTGTTACAAGAGAATTTTCTCCTTGTTTCAGAATCTGTAGAAGATGAGAAGAGCTGCCAAAAGGATGGCTCCGCCAAGGGCATTTAAGATGACTAAGTGTAGCGGGGCAGGGAGTGTCCCTCCTCCCTCCCAGCGTGGTAGAGCGCCTCCCGAGGCCGCGGAGAGCTGAGTGCCGGCCTTGGAGGCGGGGCTGTTCATGAACAGCAGATGGCGAGCACCACTTTGTGTGTCATCCCTGCGCTGAAGTCCCCTGTGAGAAACTAACAGCATTGATGGCAAAAGACGGAAAAGCCCCTGTAATTTGTCATACAGCAGCCTTGTTACGTAGCACACCTGTCTGTCTAGCTGGGGACTTTGCATTGTGGCAGTCACTCGAACAACTGCAGCTTAGGAGTCTAATGAATTTTTACACCAACAGCTATACACGTGTGTATTCCAGATAGTCTGACATCGTCGCGTAGCATCTAGATCACATCAGGCAAAATTTATTTGATCTTTCTAAATATGCTCTTTAACCTCAAAGTGAGATAACTAAATGTGGGTGACAAAGGAAAAGAACAAGGTGGCGGGTGACTTCATTCCTTTCATAGGGGCCTGAAATCTTCCCACATCCTTTGAGCTGGTCAGTGGTGCTCTGGCAAGGATCAACAGCCGGCTGCCCCCCAAGCCCTCAGAGGAAGCCCCAGTGTTACCATTTGCAGATTCCGTGGTTTAAAGACTCCCATCCACCCTGCACCCAAGTTGATGCCACTGACGGCAGAATTGAGCAGAGATGCACAAGGAGCCAGCAACAGCTGGTCCCAGCGGCCACTGGTCTCAGCCAAATGCTGCCCAAAAGCAATCTGCGCAGAGAAGAGCTCTGCCTTCTTAGTCTTCCCCCTGTTATTCAGTGGTGATTCACCAGGAGCTCTCTAGCATTCCGTGCACTGCGGGAAGCACATGGTTTGCAGCATCGGTATGGCCTGCCCATCAGTGGCCCGGCCCTGCCATTAGATGACCACCGGGCCCTCCTCCAACTGAGCCTTTCCCGGAGGCCCTTGTCTGAGGCCTTAGCACAGAGCATGAGAAGCACGTGGGTGGTCCCTTGTCCACATCAGCTTGCTAATTAAGGTCACGTGTTTGGCAAAATTTGGCCCAGGGTTCTCTCTCAATGGAATATACTGTTTGGGAATAGGCTGCGGGGAAGGTTGATGCCGTGGCCACTGGAGGTGACCTAGGAAGCTCCCTTCCCCAAACAGGGTACTGAATTTGCAGGGGCTATTACAAAATGAAAATGCAGAGCCCGTTGTGAAATTAAGGATTTCAAGATGGCGACAGCACCAAACCCAGCACGAGGCCCGTCTAAGCACAGAGCCTGTGTGGCTGCACAGGACCCAGGCCGTGGAGGCCCTGCCCCACAGCTGACGCCTGTTGACAGGCCAGGCTGGTATGAGTCCCTTTCCAGACGGCCCGCTCATCCTCTCGGGAACCTCGTTAAAGGAAAACTATCTGCTCTACAGGCAGGGCCAGGTTGCTCCAGCTCTTGTTCCTTGTGGTGTGGCATCAACAGGAGGGGTGTCTGATGAGCAGAAATGATAATACTGAAGGATTCAATATAAAAGCAATTAAACCATTCCGCCTCCTGCACCTATGTGAGACCACAGAGAGTGAGGAGGTGCATGCCCAGTTGGGCTG